>JAOTOL010001580.1:1635000-2116612 GCA_034440575.1 Imbricaverruca yamaguchii | reverse complement strand
CGTCCCGGGCTCTGCGCAGTGGAAGGCCGGCGATTACGACCTGTTGCCAAATGTGACGCGGCCAAATATCCGGCCGTGACGTCACTGGCAGCTGCAGAAGGCCACTCTCTGTCGTTGGCTGCACTCTGCAGAAGGCGCCCTTTGTTGCTCGTTGCTCCGTGCCCTCGGCCATGGGAGAGACCGTGAGTTGGCTCTCGGTCTGGGCGGCGGGGCGCTGCTATTTAACTATTCAGTGATCATGATCAGAGCTGTTTGCAATCGGTCAGCACGGATCACGTCGGGCGAGCAAAGCGAACTGGTCGGGAGTGATTGGCGGCGCTGGGGCCTCACGATCTTAACTCGACCATTTACCAGGACTAGCAGAGCCGGACGCCCGGTTTTACACCGCAAGCGCTGTGTGATGTCAACCCGGATCCGGACCAATCTGCAAATGCCGCGCTGAAAAAACCGAAACTAAATGATTTGAGGACGACAAACGGCGGCTACAGACACCTCTGCATATGCTGGGCGGCAGCTGTAGACGTCACGTCGGCCAGGTATTGACGTCAACACCCATACAGCCCTGTTTTCACATCTATGTTGCAGGTGATGTATATATATATATATATATATATATATATATATATATATATATATATATATATATGCATATAACCCACATTACGGAATAGGCACACGGCAGATACGGAGTCCGCACCTGACATCGCGAATAGTATCGTTCACGCTAAGTCTGTGTCCTACATTTCGCGATGTGGTAGCGTCCGATTGGCTGGGACGCAGGTTTCATTATAGAGAGGAAGCGGACAGAGTAGATCCGACTCACGAGAGACAGCTGAGACACCTGGCAACATCTCACACGCGGGAGATGTGAGAGGAAGCGGACAGAGGCGATCAAAATCACGCGAGACGGCCGATGCATCGTGGCAGCAGCTCACGTGCGTGAGATGTCAGAAGAAGCAGACAGAGCAGCTCCAGCTGAGGTGCCACGGCACGGGGGCGTGTACGGTGGCCTGATCGCATGTCGCACCAGGACGATGGCCCCTGATCGCATGGTGAGCATGATGGCCCTGACTGTCGCCACAAATGGGATGCTGTGGGGTGTGGTGACTTGTGTTTCTGCCTCAGTGCCCGTGTGTGCTGCTTAACTCTCGGACGGAGAGTAATGATCGTGCCGCGCCCTGGCGCCTGGTCTGCTCGTAAGTCACGGCCGCGGACGGATTCATTCTTTGTATCGAATCAGGGTGCCGTCTTCTTGGTTAGAAATCGTGACGAATCATGTCCACATAACTGGCGGAGTATGAACTCCACTACATTCACGCCCGCCTGCCACGACTGCAGGCGTGTTTAGTGGGCCAGTTTTTGACCCACCTCGGCACCCGGCATGACCCACCCGAATGAGTCATGCGGTGGCGGCAGACCTCGCTGTGCAGGTGGCAGCACCGGCGGACGGACAGAGGTCGCTCCAACGCTGGCGCACGGTAGACGGCGGCACCCACACCACCAAGCTGTCGCCTGGAACTGAGCGTTCCCCAGCCCATGAAGCTAGGGAAAGGGCTATGTCTGCTTCGAATGTATTGGCCATTGTGTAAAGAACTTTTTATCTTTGTGGTCACAGGTCCAGGCATGGTGCCCGACCTTGTACCTGGAGCATGAGAAAAGCATGGCACGCCTCTTGCCCTCGCCCGTCCAGCCCTCCTAATTGCGCCTTATGCCGGCGTTGATGAATCGGAGTAAAGTTAGCTACCTTAGCGAACACAGGAAATTAGATGTTCCGCGAGAGCAGCTGAACTCGACTGAGCATGTGTGAGAAGTAGTCAGTGGATCTGAATAACGTTTCCAGACAGCGTTGCGAAAATGGCCAGCGTACCAACTGCTCTGAGCCTTAACAAAACCGTAATGACAGGTACCCTGAGCCATCGCTCTTCCACGTGACTTGTGCGACGTCAGCGTGGCTCGATTCGTGGGCGTCGCCGTGACCGCACTCGGCGCGATCAGTTACAAAACGGTATCGGCGGCACAATGGGCACGGCGCACCAGCGCCGCACACATGGCCGTGCTTGCATAAGGCCCGCCGCCGAACGGCGGCTGCCTTTCACCCGGGCGGCGAGCGCGAGCGCGAGCACCTGCCTCACTGCCGTCACCGCCAGAGCGTGTGACGGGAGGCGATTACGTCACCGCGACGTGTAGTGCAGGCGACCGCTCCTCTGATTACGCCGAATACACACCGGCGGGACGTCGTAATGCACGACACAGTGGCTTGGTCGTCGCTGACGGGACGTTGCTCCGCCTGTGGTCTGGGCACCACCGGCCGGGGCGGATTTGTTGCGCGGATTCGGACCGCCGCTCGGCGACCTTTGCCAGGAGATTCCCGCTGGGTGTCGGCGGTCTCGGGCGGAGATTTGTTCGCCGGCTGTCGGTGATCTGACCGACACTCAGCTGGACGATGTATCTGCTCGCCACCTGTCGGAGATCTGAGCGACGCTGAGCTGGATGATGGATTTGCCCGCCGGCTGTCGGGGACCTGACCGAGCTGATCGGTGATCTGACCCGGGGCAGCCAGCCGACTGTTGCTGATCTGACCCGGACAGGCAGGCGCTTGACTGCCGGAGCTCCTTCCGACAATAAGCTTGGCGAGAGATCCAGAGTTTCGGACATCTGGCCGACATCGATCTGAGTCGGAGATCTGGTCCCGAGCATCAAAGACCTGGCGGATATTGGCCTGGGTCGCACATCTGGCCCCGAGTGTCGGAGACCTGTCCGACATTGGTCTTGGTTGGGGAGGCGAGACTGTTCTCCGACTGTTGTCCGGTGCTGGTTATGATGGATGTGTCGCTTGTGGGAGTCGCGTCACGTAACTGGGCGTTAATCATCTGCTAGACACTCGACCGTTGCGAGTATTTCTTCAACCAGTCATACTTCTGTAACGCTGCTATTGACCATAGACTCCCGAGGACTTTCGAAAGGAAAGATCCATAAAATATTGGCCTGCGTGAAGGAATACATAAATGTGGTACATAAATATAAACGTATTTCAGTAATCATTTTATTTTAAATCAACCAATCTTACTCCCGTAGCTCCCCAAG
This sequence comes from Imbricaverruca yamaguchii, assembly GCA_034440575.1. Taxonomy (NCBI): domain Eukaryota; kingdom Metazoa; phylum Arthropoda; class Thecostraca; family Neoverrucidae; genus Imbricaverruca; species Imbricaverruca yamaguchii. Next base: position 2,113,528 of record JAOTOL010001580.1, on the reverse strand, counting down.
TCCGAGGACTTGCTTCATTGCAACGTTCTAATTTTGTTCCCACAAACGGGTGGAAGACGAATTTATAAATCAATCATTGGCCACAACATTGCGTGAATAAGGCAAGATGTGCCTTGCCAATGGATCAGTTTGTTGTTCTGAGCTTCCCCTTGGTGTTGTAGTCATAAGACCATCTTGTCTCGTACATAGAACCACCTTTCCCGCACGACACTTCGTGGAATGCAACGACTGCAAGGGTTTCATGCATTTTGCGTACGTTATCGTATACATAACGTGCTAATGCTATTGTACGGATATTAAAAGCTAAACTGATCTTCAAGATCCAGGAACGACTCAAGGTGTGAAAAAATTGAAAAACTATATTGTGATGTTTTGATCATGGGCCATTAAAAATAATGGTTCTTTGGCAATGGCTTATGGCCGAAACGTCACAATATAGCTTTACAATTTGTATAACATTAAGTCGTTCCTGGTTCTGAAGATCATCTTAGCTTTTAGCATATCTACAATGATTTACCATCAGGAAATACGGGACTTTCTGAACTATGTACGTAGTATTAATAATATGTGCAATGTGTAATGTTAGTAATATAGTGATAATATGCACATCCTAGTAATATGCAAGTGCGATGAATATGTTGAGTGCAGATCGACGGATATTTTGAGTAAATGCAAGGTAAAGTTGAGTGTAAAACAAGCACATCAACGGCTCACAGGCACTATTGTTCAACGACATTTAATAGTTAGATCGTGGACTGGAAGTCTATGGCTGTTTACAATATCAGTCAGATAAATTAGCAATTTGGAACACAAAGGATGTTGGCAATCAGCCTATTCAGCAAAATGAGGAGCTGTACGAAAATTGTAAATTTATATCGACTGTGAAACTCAAAAAGGAGTTTCCATAGGGCTCAGAAGGACGCGATAAAATTAGCATTTCTTTACGGCAAATATCCCAATAATCGCAAGCAGAGATTCTTGGGCTCAGCTCTTTATCTACTGTAAGAAGATCTTACTCCATGCGTCTCACTCTGGCTGGTTCATTCAATAATCCCCCATCACCACTGGCGTTGAGTTATTAAAATGATCTGGGTGGAGGTGGGGGTGGGGGCAACACATGAAGGCAATGGACGTGCCAAAATAAATTTGAGGCACAACCGTGTCAAAATTTGATGTTGTTTATGGGTTAAGTCAACACTGATGGGGCACCTGTCCCCTGAAAACTATGCAAAACAAGATCCCCACACATCACACAGTTTGAAATGAACAGAAATTGTCAATGATTGGCTGTATTTCAATTACTCCAACGTCAAAATCCCTAAAATCGCTTCAATCACATCATAATTGCGCGCGAGTTAACACACCATTACCTCCTGCACTGTAGTTGTCGCGACTCTGGCCGACGATAAGGATAGGCTCGTGTTTTCTTGGCTGTCGTAAACCGTTGTGGCCACAGACACGGCTTCACATCACGGGGTTTGGGCTGTATTTCAACTTCATTGAAGTGTGAGCAGCATTAAACTGTGCGGGATGTTGGTAGGGGCCGCATACTTGAATCTGTATGTCATGGACCGACGGTTTCAATTATGGACACGTTTTAGATTGTGGCAAGATAATATCTAGAATGAGGGGTTACAAACACAAGACAGGACTTGACATCCATGCAGCCAGAGAGGTGTGAATGTCTATCAAGGTGAAAGGTGATTGATATGCATCGCTGCGGCATTAAAATGCATGAAGCCCTTTGGGCTGTGTGTGTGTGTGTTTTTGAAGTTGTTGGTGTGCTAAACATTCTATTCAGCTTCTTTAGCAGGAGTGTTATGGCTGAGATTGCATGCTAAGCAGCATTTCAGTTTGCCTCATGCATGTCGGTGGGCGATTGACGTCAGCACGGTGGCAGTATCCTGAGCCGCCGGTGTGTGACCACGCAGCGGGCTGTGTGCAGCGGTCGTCGGTGTGTGACCACGCAGCGGGCTGTGTGCAGCGGTCGTCGGTGTGTGACCACGCAGCGGGCTGTGTGCAGCGGTCGCCGGTGTGTGACCACGCAGCGGGCTGTGTGCAGCGGTCGTCGGTGTGTGACCACGCAGCGGGCTGTGTGCAGCGGTCGTCGGTGTGTGACCACGCAGCGGGCTGTGTGCAGCGGTCGTCGGTGTGTGACCACGCAGCGGGCTGTGTGCAGCGGTCGTCGGTGTGTGACCACGCAGCGGGCTGTGTGCAGCGGTCGTCGGTGTGTGACCACGCAGCGGGCTGTGTGCAGCGGTCGTCGGTGTGTGACCACGCAGCGGGCTGTGTGCAGCGGTCGTCGGTGTGTGACCACGCAGCGGGCTGTGTGCAGCGGTCGTCGGTGTGTGACCACGCAGCGGGCTGTGTGCAGCGGTCGCCGGTGTGTGACCACGCAGCGGGCTGTGCAGCGGTCGTCGGTGTGTGACCACGCAGCGGGCTGTGTGCAGCGGTCGTCGGTGTGTGACCACGCAGCGGGCTGTGTGCAGCGGTCGTCGGTGTGTGACCACGCAGCGGGCTGTGTGCAGCGGTCGTCGGTGTGTGACCACGCAGCGGGCTGTGTGCAGCGGTCGTCGGTGTGTGACCACGCAGCGGGCTGTGTGCAGCGGTCGTCGGTGTGTGACCACGCAGCGGGCTGTGTGCAGCGGTCGTCGGTGTGTGACCACGCAGCGGGCTGTGTGCAGCGGTCGTCGGTGTGTGACCACGCAGCGGGCTGTGTGCAGCGGTCGTCGGTGTGTGACCACGCAGCGGGCTGTGTGCAGCGGTCGTCGGTGTGTGACCACGCAGCGGGCTGTGTGCAGCGGTCGTCGGTGTGTGACCACGCAGCGGGCTGTGTGCAGCGGTCGTCGGTGTGTGACCACGCAGCGGGCTGTGTGCAGCGGTCGTCGGTGTGTGACCACGCAGCGGGCTGTGTGCAGCGGTCGTCGGTGTGTAGTGGGCTGTGCACCGCAGCCTCTGCCGCCAGCCGGCGCACCGGTGCGTCACGTTTGTCAGCGCGCCGCGTCTGTCGGTCACGGGGACAGCGCCACGAGTCACGCCTCCCGCAGCCGTGGGTGGTCGACTGTCGAGGCGCGCCTGTGCGGCGCCGGCCACTGCGTCAGAGGTGGCGCAGCGACGTGGCGCTCAGCTCCCGGAGGGGTCACCAGCCACCTGGCTGCCGGCAGTATTTCGCCGCGTCGTCGCTCGGCCGACGGCGGCCGGCGCCGTTATCGCTGATGGATGGCCACCATCATTACAGATTATACAAAACGATCGAGAGAAAACAAGCGGTCGCGTCGCGGCGGTGAGGTCATGCACTCGGTGCGGCTGACGTGCGGCGCATCTGTGACCCCCGCCCCTGTGTCGGCTGACGTGCGGCGCATCTATGACCGGGCTCTGTGTCGGCTGACGTGCGGCGCATCTGTGACCACCGGGCCCGTGTGTCGGCTGACGTGCGGCGCATCTATGACCGGGCTCTGTGTCGGCTGACGTGCGGCGCATCTGTGACCACCGGGCCCGTGTGTCGGCTGACGTGCGGCGCATCTATGACCGGGCTCTGTGTCGGCTGACGTGCGGCGCATCTGTGACCACCGGGCCCGTGTGTCGGCTGACGTGCGGCGCATCTATGACCGGGCTCTGTGTCGGCTGACGTGCGGCGCATATGTGACCCGGCCGGCTGACGTGCGGCGCATCTGTGACCACCGGACCCGTGTGTCGGCTGACGTGCGCGGATCTATGGACCGGGGCGGCTGACGTGCGGCGCATCTGTGACCACCGGGCCCGTGTGTCGGCTGACGTGCAGCGCATCTGTGACCACCGGGCCCGTGTGTCGGCTGACGTGCAGCGCACGTGTGACCGGGCGGCCGGCGGTCGGTGTGTCGACGTTGCGGCAAAGCCGTCTGTTGTGTGTCGGTGGGGTGTCGGGCCGCGGTCCGGCCGTCGCCGCCGCACCACGTGCCGACGCGCCCCGTTTTGGTGGCGGTGACGCCGGTCGGTAAGTGGGTCTCGCCTCACAGGTCCGATGGCCGGCCAGACCCACTTCTCGGCCGCACCGCAATCCTGACGATACGGCCGGGATGGCGGCGGACGCCTCATCGGACAGGCCGACCATAGACGCCGCCGGTGCGGCCGGTGGGCAGCGACTGCTGTGTGTTCTCAGCGTGGCTTGACTGCGATTTTGTATACACCGGGTTTCCAGATGGTGACGTCAGTCGAAGAGCGCATCGCTTGCGTCGGTGGTAGTCAGCCGAAGTGATTGCGAGCACGGGGGTGGCTTGCGACATCTGGCATCGGAACCTTGGGACCTGAAGCGATTGCCTTTCAACATGTTGGCGTTGGGTTTTTTGCGGTTTGCTTATACCACTGCGGTGGTGAGTTCGAAGGCGGTCAGTGCATTGGCCGCCTTCTAATTCTTCGTACTGATTTGCGGCGGCGCCCGTATCACTTTCCCAATGTAGCCCTGGTGCAACTTGATTTGTCTGAGTGACTGTGGCTGAGTGTACTGGGTCGTGCGATGGACGGAACCGGCTTATGTGGCGCAAGAAGTGACGGCAGTGCTTGGCGGTCATCTCGACTGTTGCAGGTGAATTCGGCTGTCGATAAAGACTAACGGGGCTGTGGTTTGTCATTCTCTAGCATTCCGTAGTGTTTGTTCAGCTCGGTACAATCGGCTTCTCCACGCCGACATTAGCAGGCAGGATTGGTTCCCCCCTTTTCACCTGGGCCGCATTCGTGGGCAGTGCCACCGTGAGGCACGTCGTTTTCCGATAGATGACCACCCCCACGGTCGAAGAGGGCGGCCACTCTCGCGGTAGACGGATCCTTGCAGAGTTCAGACGTTTGCTGTCTAGATGAATACGCTTCTTCAACGACTTCCTACTGTCCCCATCTAATTTCAGATGATTCCTTTCTAACTAATTGTAGCCCAACTCCTGCGAAATACGGCCCTACACAGAATTAGACGGCCCCTTCTTGGCTTCATACGACCCTCCCGTAGCTTGGGTGGCCCCGACACAGTTTATATGCCCCTTGATGAACTAACACAGACTCTCTCCAACTTGATTGGCTTGTTCAACTAAGCCCTCCTTACCTTACCCGGTCCTCTGCGAGCTTAAATGGCCCCTTTGGCTAAAAATGCCTGGCTCAGAAATGCACCAGCTCGAGCAATCCAGTTTTGGATTTGCACCACGTTCAATTAGACATTTTCGGCGCGCTTCGTGGACCGAGTGTACTCTCGTTTTACCTCAGCGGACGAATCTCGGAAGTTTCACACCCCTGGGAACAGGAGGAATCTTGGGAGCTAGACCTCTTGAAGCTGGGGTAGCCCTTGACGCAAGAAGGGCTATTGGATGCTGTAGAGGCCCCTTGAACCTGTAGGGATCATTGAGACTGGTGGGACAGCTTGAATGAAATCTGGAGAGGCCCTTCAGGAAGGAGGAAGCCTTGAAACCGGAGGGACCCTCTTAGCTGTGTGGCTCGTGGAGTTCGATTACCTCCACATGGGTTGGACGGCCTAAGGAGCCTGACGGTCGGCGGCCATCGGTGATTAAGCCCTGGGAATTAATTTTTTTAGGGACCTCTAGGATGTTGAGGATCCCAGAGAGCTGAAGGAGAGACCCTGGGAGATGGAGAGCCTTTGGGAATTTGGAGAATTTGAGAACCTCTGAGAGCTGCGGAAGTCCAGAAATTTAGATTACCAGCTGGGAATATGAGTGGTACTTGGGAGCTGGGGTTGCATGGACCTTTGAAGCTGGATTAGCCCTTGAGAAAGCTGGAAGGTCTCTTCAAAGTTGGAGATGCTTCTTCAGGCTGGAGGGGCCCCTTGGAGCTAGAGGGGCCGCATAAAGCTGGTGTCCTCTTTCGGCTGTATGGGGCCGCTTCTAGTTCGCTGGCACTTGAAGGCGTTGGAGGGCTCCTGCAAGATTCAGTACGGCCGGAGCTTGAGTGGCCCTGAGAGTTGCAGAGACTCTGGAATTTGGGGACTTCAAGGACTTTCTATGAATATAAATATGACCAGTTGGTGGTCTATAGGGGGTCTCTTTTGACAGCACCAAGCATACCTTCTACACCTACGAGAACGGCTATCATTTTGGTATATTTTTGAATGGGTACATTCTCAGCCGACGTCTTATGCAGAACTATGTCCTGATGCTAATTTGTGCATACCCATAGCTGAGTAGGAAACCTGAGAGCGGAACATCCGCTCAACAGGTCTTTTCTGGGGTAGCGCAAACAAAATGTTCCAATATACCGCTACTCCGTCGGGATATATGTTGTCTACTCTGTCTGAGGCTACGCGGACGGAGCTTAATAGCGTCTGTAATCGCCAACCACGGCTTAAACGCCCAATGGCATTCCAATAGAGACCCCACAGAATCGCAGTTCCCCTCCCCCATAGGCACCAATAGTGGGTTAGCAGGCCTTCGACGACAAGCTTTGAGTACTGACAAGGACCAAGTCTTGAGGTGCTTGCAATTGCAGCCCCTAATTGCAGCCCCTTTATCCCGCTCCGGTTGATCAGCTCGTCAGAGCGCTGGCCTGTATTGGTCTCAGTGTCCTGGCAAGACAGGATTCGAGTCGCTTCACGCGCTCGCATTTAGCCCTCGACAGGGAGTATCAATTGCACGGTAAGTTTTTGGTCAAATTCGTACCGTTGAACTGGAATTCACAGATCGGGTGGTGGGGTCACGGCCCACGCAACAAGCTTTGCTTAGGAGTAGAACCATGGGTCATACAGCCATCCGAGCAAAAATTCGAGTTAAAGTAAAAAAAACTTCATTTTAATAAAGCCCCAGGGTCCTAATTTGTCAAAGGAGTAACCAAATACGAGCTAAGTGCTTCATCAGCTTCCCTTCAGCTTTCCAATCCTGGTAATTTCCATGCTGCGCCCTCTCGCTAGAAGTTATTTGAACCTGCCCAAACTGTTTCAAATGTTGGTACGCCCATTGTACCGACATTAGCCTGTGTCGATAATTTTCAAAGTTGTGCTATAAAAAACGGCTACTCTTTTATTTGCCTTGATATGTGCCTCACAATTTGGCATAAAATTAGATCACTGGACAATCGGCATTTGTTCTCAAAATACGTTTCAAAAAGACTGTTTTCGGCATTCGGCGCCACATTGGCTGTGAGAACCAATCCAGATAAGTAGATCAAAGAGTACCTCTTTTGATCGTCTCGACGAGTTGAGTCGATTGAATCCACGCAATATCGTTGAAAAATATATAGTTAAGAAAATATCGGCTATCTAATGTCATCTAATACACCAACAAAAGTGCATTTAGAGTTATGCAAATGAATTCTTAGGTTTAAACGAGTAAAAATCATGATACAGACACGGTTTCTGCACTTACTCATTTGAAGACATAGAATCACTTACTGGGCATAGAAATAAAGACAAAGCTTCATATTTATTCGCCGTTTGAACTACATAGCAGCATGATTGGGGGCAGTTTCTTTGTAAGCATGTGCATCATATATCAAATACCTACCTATTCGTTGCATGTTCAGACATTCAAATAGCCTTTCCACATCATGTTCAGACGAAAATCAGATACGTTGGTGACAAAAATGATTACAATTCGCCGTGATCACCGTGGGACCATCGATGCTTGTTTTCTTCTCAAAGGGACACATGTCAGACATCAATTAGTCAACACTGGTATATCCAAGGTAAACATCGCGCGTGAGCATTGCGCACAGCGAAATGGCGCTCCAGACACTTCTCTGTAGCGATGACAGAGCAGAGAGCCAATTCGCTGTTGAACGGATCAGGTGCATCCGAGGAAAAAATGAGCGTGGAGACCCCAACGTCCGTCCCAGGAGAATTCCGAGACTGAATGAGACTACGGAGATTGTGTAGGAGTTCATATCCTGGGACGGCGCCTTCGAACCGACCTAACGTGCCACACGCCAAGCTCCGAACTTGATGGCGATATGGACATGCAAATGTGAGTTCCAGTTTCCCGTGCACGATCAGTCAGTTGAACGAAGCGTGAAACAGGTGTCGCTAGCTGCAAAAATTGTGTACGGGAAGGAGAGGGGGGACGGTTACATCCGGGCTGGCTACATGCACCGGCAGCTTTTGCCCGTGCTAACAACTAAGATTGACGTGGAGAATATGATAAAACGACTGTGAGTTCCGTGAAAGATAGGACTTGGGTGCTCTATGCCGTCCAGTCAGTTGTGCTCCGCACCTTCGCGAGATGTTTGCCTTGGATATACCAGTGTTCATTGATCGATGTCTGATATGTGCCCCTTTTGGAAAAATAGGCATCGATGGCCCCATTGCGATCACGGCGAATTTCAATAATCACGGCGAATTTTACTCATTTTTATCACCAACGTATCTGATTGTCGTCTGAACGTGATTTGGAAAGGTTATCTGAATGTCTGAACATGCAAAGAATAGGTAGGTATTTGGTGTGTGATGCGCATGCGTACAAAGCAGCCTCCCCCAATGATCCTGCTCCAAATAGCATCATCATTAATATATCAATAGTTGAAACCGGGAATAAATATGAAGCTTTGTCTATATTTATATGCCCAGTGAGTGATGGTGAATTGTTCAACTGAGTAAGTGCAGAAATCGCGGCTGTATCATTATTCTTCCTTGTTTAAACCTCAGAGTTCCTTGTATGCTCCGAAATGGACATTTCCTGATGTATTAGAAGACATAAGATAGGCGATATCTTCTTAACTATCGATTTGTCTACAATAGTGCGTTGTTTCAATCGACTCAACTCGTCGAGACGATCAAAAAGGGGTACTACTTGACCCACTTATCTGGATTGGTTCTCACAGTCAATATGGCGCGGAATGTCGAAAACAGTGTCTTTCAAACGCATTTTGAGAAAAAATGCCGATTGCCCAGCGATATAATTGTCATGCCAAATTGTTAGGTACACATCAAGGCAAACCAAAAACAGTAGCCGTTTTTGATAAGACCACTTTGAAAATTATCGACACAAGCTAACCGACATCGTTTTTTGCGGAGGAGGGGGTAGGGGCAGTATTGAGCACGCCTCCAAGAATTAATCGCTCACTTCTCATTAACTGCAAAGCATGCCATCCCCTCTTTATACAAATTTGTGTATTAATCTGACAGAAAGTAAAAAATATAACTGCATATCATGCATTGATTTCTGTGTGGGCCTCATGAAGAATAGGCCGGCTACACCCCTGCCCAAAAGCTCCATGTCAATGCACGAAATTGGGAACCTTATCCCTGTGAAAATCCTCCGTTGAATCCGTCATTTTTAACCGCAGCATGTGCCCCACTCCCAGTTCTAAAAATTAAGTTACACCACGGTTCCCACCTCGGAGACTCGTGGTACCTCCGCTCTCCGTGCCTGTTTCATACGCACATCCATACGTGACAGCATGCTGTCATCAGTTAATGAGAAATTAGTAATTATTTCTCGGAAGCGTGCTCAATACTGCCCCTTTGAAGCAGTATTGGAGGCGTTCCCCAATTCTTCCTTGCCAAAAAACAAACAAAAAAGCAAAACAAAAAAAAACAATACAGCATAGGCCGATGCCGAGGAGCGATAATCTGTTATCAGAAGAAATAAGAACAACAAGCGAAGCGAACGCATATCCTCGAATGTGGCTAGGCAGGCAGCATGTCCTGCCAACAGGCTTCAGACACCGCCATGACTCGCGTACCCGATAACACATCTCAGTTTGTAGTGAAGAATCGTCTGGAGAGTATCTCTCTGTGACTGTAGGTTGCCAATTAAGGGCCATTTCCAGCCACTATCGCGGGGTGGTCACCAGCAGTAAACATCCGCCGCGAAGTTCCGAGAAAGCTCGTCTTTTCTCGTCCGTGTTCCAGCGATGAACGACGCTGGAATACGGCGTGTCACGTACACGACCGATGGCCTTGGTGAGCTCCACTCGGACCTGTCCCGAACGGCTCTCCTCACAGGTGATTCATCGCTGACCAGGGGCGGATGTAAGAATGTTCGTGGGGGGGGGGGTTAATTTCCTCGGTCGGACGCCTTCTGCGAAGCAGATCCTTTCAGCTGGGTGGGGATGCATTCGAGCCTTCCTGAATGGGCATCTTTCACGGTCAGAGGGGTGCCACATTCCCACGGGGTGGACACACGTCCCCAACACCCCTCACCGTATCCGCCCCTGACGCTGGTCCACTGTAGCGTGTCGGGGGAGGCGGTGGGAGACTGCCAGCCGGTGCTGCGCAGGACGGAGGCCAGCGCCTGATATGGACCGGCCAGTTCCCACCGTCCGGTGCTGGTTACCGCGCGTCAACAGGACGCAACTGGTGGACAGAACAGGACAGTCTGTGCAGTTCCCACCGTCCGGTGCTGGTTACCGCGCGTCAACAGGACGCAACTGGTGGACAGAACAGGACAGTCTGTGCAGTTCCCACCGTCCGGTGCTGGTTACCGCGCGTAAAACAACTGGTGGACAGGTCTGTACAGTTCCCACCGTCCGGTGCTGGTTACCGCGCGTCAATAGGATGCAATTTGTGGACAGAACAGGACAGAACAGGACAGTCTGGACAGTTCCCACCATCCGGCGGCGGTTCCCCTGTGGCAGTCGGATTGAGCTGGTGGACAGAACAGGACAGAACTGGACAGTCTTAGCAGCGATGTCTTGCGACAGTCTTCGCAACGGCGATTGGTCGTGCCGAGCCCCCTCAACGGGAGGTTTGCGGATGAGAACTGGAAATTCGTCTTTAGCGCAGCAATTGATGTCATTGTATTTATTTCTCTATACATACCATTGATGTTATTGTATTTGTTTCTCTACACATGCCGTTGATGTTATTGTATTTCATACTAGAACAGATTGCTTGAGCGCCACCAGACTTCGCCAATCCAGGTAGAATGAGTCGTGCGGTTGCGCTGAGGAATAGGCTTTGACAGAGTGTGAGCAGTCATTTCCTCCAGTACTTTAGTGATTTTTGGCTGTTCGCTGTCATGCCGCCAATAAGCTGAGCAATACCTAGGCATGGTGTAAAAGAAGCGAGGTGTTTCAAAGGTGTGAGGAAGATTATGATTGGCGCATGGGCTCTGACTTCGGTCAATCAGTATGTAGTGCGACCGAGTTAGACGATTTTCCTTGCCGGAATCTGAGTAGTCACTGCATCCAGCAGTCACTCCTTTCCGTTAGTTCAGCACATGGCCGCCATTTCCTCGCGGACTACTTGATGCTATTGATTTATACTGCAATAGTAAGTGTTTTCGCTTTGTCGGGCAGATCATCGGATGGCTGTTTTGGTAGTTATCTAGGATTAAAGTCGTGCTAACTGCACGATTGCACGCAGTCGCCAGATTACTTCATTGGGAACCGCAAGTGTCCAGCCTCCGCGTCCACGGCGTTCAGGGTTTGCCGATTGTTTGGCTGTTAAGTAAGCTGGCATCTTGTCGGATTCATGTTGGTTTGTGATACCGCTGCAGCGCAGTGAGCATTGGTGCGGCTTGCAATCTCGTTATGGATGTTGCAGGGTGCCAACTTTGTGCCATATTTTCTTGGCCATCTATGAAGTGTGCTTGGATTAGAATAATAATTGGCTGCATAAACGTATGGTGGGAGCTTAGTGTAAGTTCTCAAATATACGCGATGCCTTACCACTACCGGCGAGAAGCCTAGCACAACACTGATGATTTGTATAAGCTGCTGCCCGGCATTGGTTGAAAATGACATGAAAGGTATTCAAACCTACAACTATTGCTTCTGAGAAAACCTACATTCTTTCGACTTAAATCATTCTGCATCCTTGGCGACGCTATTTTTCATGAATCTGATTTTAATGTGCACCTCCATTGCAAAGAAGCACCTCCATTGCAAAAGAACCATTAAAAGTGATACTTATGAGAAGTTACACCAGTGCATGTGCCTAGTGTATCGTCCAGCGCAGTAATATAGTGTATTGGACTATAGTACGTTGTATAGCGCATAATGTGCTATATCGTATGCGCATATATCACCGTTTAGCGTTCGTCGTGCATATGTATCATACCCAAATAGAAACGACCACACCTTTCACCTCTGGGTTAGATTTACTGCATGCTGTTTCATTTTGAATTCAGCAGTATCTCATTATCTGTTCCCAAGTCGCAGCACACTCGTCGTTGTATCAAGCAATGGCGCCCATGGCTACAAACACCATACCAGTTCAAGCGTTCGAATCTAACGTACACAGATCTTAGTCCGAGTCACCAGCATACGAATGCATGCGCAGCCACTCTGACAGCGCAAGGCTGTCAGACGTAGCGGGCAGACGCCAGCTACCGTCAGCTACACCAGCTATCGTCAGCTACTGTCAGCTACGCCAGCTGTCGTCAGCTACTGTCAGCTACCGTCAGCTATGCCAGCTATCGTCAGCTACGCCAGCTACCGTCAGCTACGCCAGCTACAGTCAGCTACCGTCAGCCACGTCAGTCACGTCAGCTACCATCAGTCACGTCAGATACCGTCAGCTACGTAAGCTACGTCAGCTACCGTCAGCTACGCCAGCTGTCGTCAGATATGTCAGCTGCCGTAAGCTACGCCAGCTACCGTCGGCTACCGTCAGCTACCGTCGGCTACCGTCAGATACGCCAGCTGCCGTCAGCTACCGTCAGCTACGCCAGCTATCGTCAGCTACGCCACCTACCGTCAGCTACGTCAGCTACCGTCGGCTACCGTCAGCTACCGTCAGCTACGCAAGCTACGTCAGCTACCGTCAGCGCCACCAACGCTGCTGCCTTCCGCGGCCGGTGGCCGGAAGTGATCGACATCCGGCAGGGCAGCGCGCTGCCGACGACGGCCGTGTCACAGTTGAGGGGCGGTCGTGGCGCCTGGCCCCCCGGTCGGCGGAACGCCGCGCCGCTAGACGAGCGCCGCCGGCCGCTGCGACCGGCCGGCGCGAGCCAGCCAACTCTCCAGAGGTGTGTCGCCTCGCCGGCACAGCCGCGCACCGTTAGCCGGCCGGCTCCTCCGCGACATAGTTCAGATCTGCTGGGAGGGAGGGGGGTCGAGCGGGCCGGCGTTGTTCCGCTGCTGACTGTCGCCTGCTGCTGATGTTGGACGTTGCCTGCTGTTGATGGGTGGCTGTTCACTGTTGCCTTCTGTTGACGTGCGGCACAGAAAGTGTCGCGGCGTGTTTGTGTTCCTCGTGTTTGCGGAATGGTTGTCCTCCGTGTTCCTCGTGTTTGCGGAGACTTTGCGGAATGGTTGTCGATGTGTGCGGCGTCTCGACATCGGCATCTGGCTGGACGTGCACAAACCGTGCATGTTTTCAGCGCGCCAGCAAGCTGCATTAACGTAGAGGTCGGGGGTATGGAGTCAGCTTTTGCAATTGCGCTCGTACATGGCGGATTCGATGTTTTTCGCTGCAATTTGATCATACCTCGCACAAAAAAAAAGTCATTGATTAATTATAAATTCATCAGCTCCACCTAATTAAACTAATTAGCATAATTAGAGGTAATACAATTGCTATATCTCCCAAAGAAAGCCAGATATGATCAATTTGAAGTTACCTACCACGACTAAATCGACTATAAGGATATCAAAAATAAAATTTCAGTTTGGTAATTACCCAATTTCTCGACCAATCAGATTTGAGCACGATATATCTCCCAAACAAAGCCGGATATGGCCAATTTGAAGTTACCTACCCCCATTAAATTGATTTTAAGGATCTAAAAAAGAAATCAGTTGGATAATTACCGAATTTCTCGACCGATCATATTTGAGCAAGATGTGTCTCCCAATCGAAATCAGATATGGCCAATTTGAAGTTTGAACCCCCACTAAATGGACTATGTAAGTAACTCAAAAATAATATTTTCAGTTTACACACATCATTACAAAAATTATCGAAATACACAATTTCTCGACCAGTCTCATCTCAATTCACTCTCTATGGTCACATTTTCAAGAAAGTGGCGGCAAAAACGTTGTCGATAGACTTGCAGTTCGTCGCGGTGAATTGAATTGCTCGAGGATCGGCGTATGACCACTCGCCCTCAACTGAGCACTGGACATGCTGCCCTGGCCGGGCGACTTGGACGTCCTCAACGACCAGGTGCCGCCACAGTTTGTCGGACTTCTTGTACACCCGTTCGAGGTACTCGACGACAATGTTCCCATCCTCGCGGACCTCCTTCGGGTAGCACAGCAACCAAGCGACGCAGTCTGCCGCCATCTCCCACATCACGACCGACAGCACCATCAGCTCAGGCGCGGGCCTGCCGGTCGCAGCGTCAGCGCGGTCGCCGTCTCCGGCTGCCGTAGCCTCCCCCGGCGGACGCAGCGTCGCGGCCAGCTCAGCATTCGTCGGCAAGTTCGCGATCGACGTGGCGTCGCTCGCCTCGTGTGTGTCGTCACTCAGCAACACGCACAAGTTATCCAACCGCTCGGCGTGCGACATTCGCACGAGTTTGAACAGCTCCGGTCGCGCCGCGACGTTTGCCGAGTGGGAATGTTTGTAGAAAGAGAGATCGGTTCGAACGAGCCGCTCGTCGATGTCAGAGTTCCCGCGAAGAGCCACAAACAGCTCGGGCCGATGGGCACGGGCCGCCCCAGCGCTTGCACTCAATGAGGAGGCGACGCATGTAGTCGCAGTGATGCTGGCTGGTGGCCAACTTGCGCTGCAGCCGCTCGCGCAGGAGTGCACGCTGCCCGGTTGTCCACGACGACTCGCGCTTGGCAAGGATCGACTTGATGGCGATGGTGACGCGGTCGACGGTCTGGACCTCTGACTGATACAGCGTCATATCTGTCCGAATTCCATGCGCCGAGAAGTTCTTGTTGCGGAACTTCGCAACCACTGCGAGGTTGCTGAACTTCGCTAAGGTGCACTCGGCGTCGATGTTGTGTGTTGGCATATTCACCAACGCCAGCTCTGGCAGCAAGTGGAGCTGTGCGGCGCGCGGCGGCGCCTCGTCGTCGGCTCGCGGCCGCACTGCAGCTTCACAGTACGACTAGCGTCGGCGCACATCTGCTTGAGAACTTCGTGCTCCAGGGCGGTCAACCGCAGCTCCACCGGCACGTAGTGGTACGTGACGCGCCACTGTTGCAGTGTGTCCATCGTGCCTCGGGCGAGGTCGAAGTGCAGCTACGGCAGGAGCTTAAGCAGATAGACCTGCGAGCACTGCTCGATGCAGTTGAGCGCAGGAGCAGCGTCACCATCTGGGTGAAGTATGCCAGCACGCGCAGCTCAGTCTCGAAGACCTCGCACTCCAAGTACAGATTGCGCCCCTTCACCAAGATGTTTTTGCTGCCCGTCTCTACAACCAACCTGCACAGCAGCGGCATTGCGTGCACCAGCGACGCAGACGCGTAGCCGAGCTTCGTGAAGCGCCACCCGTGGTAGAGCACCATGTGTTTCACCACGCCTTCCGACTCGCAGAGCAAGTCGAATTCGTCGGCGAGTGAAGTCGACGCGGCGCTCTTGTCGTGCGTGATCAGCTTGAGCAGCGCCACGATACCTGCGACGACGACCGCCGGACGGCCGCGGAAGAGCGATCGCAACGCGGGATCGATGGCCTCGATCTTCTGCCGCAACTTGACTTGCTGCTCCAGCGACGAGAGCACGCGCAGATTCGAGACATCAAGGGCCTCCACGATGTGTGCCTTGCACAGCAAGTGGTGCGGCACGTGATTGGTCTGAAGTGCTACCGACACCTCCTTCTCGAAAGCGAGGTTCTTACTCGCGGCGTCGGTCATAACATTCAACACGCGGTGCCACATGCGGGCGCGGACGGAAGCGTCGGGCGTCGCCGAACACGAGAATAAGCGACAGCCACTCGCCGTCGCTGTTGTTGCGCGAGGTCGTGTCATAGTGGACGGTCACGCGAACGTCGTCAGTCAGCGTACACAGAGCATGGGCTGCGTTCGCCTCTTCCAGCGCCGCCTGTGACAGCTTGAACTCAGTCACAGTCCGCGCGGACGGCATGACGAACTTGTAATCCGCGTACTCGTCCGCAGACACCGGCGGCTGGCACAGCGCTTTCTTCGGAGGAGGTTCGTCGTCGGCGGAGCTCGGCTTGGCCAGGTAGCCAGGCGACTGACGCTGTCGTCCTTACGCTGCTTGTCCGCGTTGAAGTGCACGACGAGTTCCCTCCGCAACCTGTCCGCGAAGGCTTTGTGCGTCGTAACGAACTCGATCCCGAAGGCCGAACACCACAGCTCGTGGAGGTCGAGCACGATGGCGCGGACCGCCGCGCGCCGAAAGCCCGTCTCGTTCTCCTGCTTAGGGGAGCCGCCAGGCGCGTGGCGATGCACGGCCTCCACACATTCCGAAACCCATGGCATCTTAGAGTCGAGGACGAAGGAGATAGTCGATGAAGAAGCGGCAGACATCACCTAAAAATATATCCGCTATTATATATCATATATATATATATATATATATATATATATATATATATATATATATATATATATGTATATATATTTGCTACATATCCGCTATATATCCGTTTCGTCCACTATTTTACGGAGATTTCAAACTTAAGCACACTTTTTAAGACCAAAATTGGGGTCTGCGTTTTCAATAAACCAAAAATTAGCTCTCTAGCACCAAAACTGAGATTATCTTAATTTTGCCCAAATTCATGGTAGAGCTTATGTATGGGTAAAACGGAAAAATGTCGGTACTGATGGGTTTGGCAGATACAAATTTTCCCCAATTTTTGTTCACACAATTTGAACATATTACATCCAAAAGGGGTAGAATGACCAATATCCGGAACAAAAATTGTCTACCCCTACCTCTAATTAACGTCACGAGGCCAGCCTATGCACATGTTAGTCTTATTGTATTTTTTTTTAGTTTGCTGTCAAGTGTCTTAAAAGGCCATGCGATGTGCTCATAGTAATCCAGAAACACGATCTCCGAAGTTTTAGAAACCACACGATCGAGATTATCCGATCTCTGGAAGCATTGTGACTCGCCAGACAAGCGCCATTTGGGGTTTATAGTTCTAAAGTGAAGTGGTATCATATGGAACTGCATACTTTCAACGCAAGCCCAACAGATTACTGTATTGAGCATCTAAAGCTTGAATCGCAGCGCTACCGGACCGGGAAGAAGTCCGGTGTCCGGATCGGAATTTTACCTTTTATGGTAAAAGTTCCGGGTGCGTTAGCCATGCGCGAATGACTTCACAGCGGGCCGGGCGGGAAGGCGAAGGAGGCGTGCAAAATCGTAGAGCATGTATCTATCGGATATGGATGCTGCGCCGAAATAGTATAGAATCAGCGACAGCCTGTTTACACTGCTATCTAGCGGCGATAATAGTTGGCAGATAGCGAGGTGAGCCGCACCCTCACTGGCGTGAGGCGGATATGGCCGAGTGGTTAAGGTGCTGAGACTGGGCACAAAGGTCCCAGGTTCAACACCCGCACCACTCAGGACATTTCCTAATCGCGAGGCCCACCGGCGACATAGTGTGGGCGGCGTCATTAGCCGTGATCGTGCACAAAGTGCGTCGTGGTCCACCAAACAGACGAATTCACTGACGAGCGTTGTCGAACAGGATGAAGTATGCGTCAATGACGGAAAATATCAAATGAAAGCTGAATGATATGAACGAAATTTCCCCTTTAACTGATGTCTTTATCCCCTCAGCATGTGTCCTGGAGCCTTTTAGACAGTAGCGGTGGAGCAGGAGTGAGGGCGGCTGTTCCCACTCTGCCCAGCAGTGAGGGAGGATTAGATATGTCCCCTCAAAGTATTAGGAGACTTTTTCACCCTGGATGGAGAAATCAATGGGGTCTGTGTAGTGAACACGACATAAACTTGTGGGAAATGCTTAACATTATCCCTATGGCGTTATCATTGTCCCCATGAGGCGCATGTCTCCAGGGTAGGGAGATGAGACAGATTTTACGTTAATTATTTCCGTGCTGCGCCAGTCACGGTCCTAGTGTTAACACGCGCCCTTGGAGGGGGGGCAAATCCGCCCACCCTTCCGGTTTTTCGTAGATAACTCCAGATTTTACCAGCCGATCTATGCCATTGTTTGTGTACCTGCTTATAAATGACCGGCGCGTCTTTTGAAGTAAGAAAAATGAAAATAGACCGAAAATATTTCGAGTTAGGGGTCGCTAAAGAACACAAATGATCAGCGCCAGACCACAAATATCGGCGCTGATGCGCTTCCCGTATATTGGCAAAAGGGAGGTGTTCGTGACAACACTAGCGACTTGTTTCATGTATATTGTTATGCTGTAAAATTTAAAAGTCATGTTAGATCGTCGAGGTCAAGTCAGGTCAAGTTCATGACAGGCTATTGGAACCAAACTTCGTCAACTGTAATGTTGTTATAAATGCAAATGACTGTCATGCGATTGATGTCACTTTGTACGTTACGCCCTACACATCCAGAAATCTACTGTTTGTCTTTGTGTACCTAAGCGTTTCCTACAATTTATTCATGTATTTAGCCCCTTTCTTTGCAACGCCAATTGTGCCGAGCCGCCCAACGAAGCAGTCGGGTGGACAGCCCGGTTCCGGTAACTGGAGTAGCTAATGACCTGATAAAGTGCTCCTATATAGGTGACCTGAGGTCAAATGGCGGATCAGGCATCTGTATTGCATCATTAGTAATGTTCAAAACATCATTCATGGAAATTATGGAGCATTTAAACACAATCACAGCGATCCATAACAATGACAAGCCAAGACACGCAAAACCAGATTTTTTCTACTTTGACCACATTTGACATTGAAGATATTGACCTAAGGTCATGAAGTTTGCACACAATAGAGTTAACTATCGTGCTCATCCACCCTGCGAATTTTGATGCTCTATCCTTAATAGGAGCCGAGATCTTAGGGGGCAGAATCCGCCCCTCCCCCCCCCTCCAGTGCGCGTAATTCTCAGAGGCCCTCCAAGGCGCGTGTTAATCTTTCGGCGATCAGGGGGGTATGTCTCCTCTTCCTTAGCAACGCCCCTGGCGGTCATATGGAAAGGCATAGCTTCAAAAAAAAGTGTTCGCCATATAACTTCCCGTGCTCGCCAAAAAAAGAAGAGTATCCCCCCCCCCATCAAATTGATTATTTTAACAAAAGGCATCCTTTGAGAGAAAAGACGCCTCTTCAGCATGCCCGAGTACACCCCCACCCCAACATTCACACCTCCACCTCACTTTCGCTGAGCGAATTTTCAGCCGAAGGGGCCATCCAGGAACTTTTCCAGTGACGCCTTTCTGAGGCGGTGGTGCCCCGACAGACGAATAGGCCCCCAATTGTTTTGTATACTTTTTGGATGCCTCGAGCCAAGCCACCCGAACTTCCCTTTCAGCCACCCGAACACGAATGTGAGCCGTCCCAATGGTTATGAGGAAGAAAATATCAACCATTAAAGCAACAGTACACATTGCAAACATGTCCGAAGATAATTAACAGCCATTGTTGTCTTGCTTACGTGTCCTCTATACAGTGTACATGTATATCGATCCTCTTAGGTGTAAACCCTTTGACTGCTGTGTTTTGTATCATTACTGGGCTAGCAAGTACCTCCACTAACATTAGCACTGCGATTGCCGATGACAGTTACACCCGATCCAAAAGCGACTGTTGAACTGTCTCTGACAGCCAGAACTGAACAGCCAACACATCTGATCATACTATCAAGTCGTGCACACAATTCACGACTCGGCCGAACAATGTTGACCATGTTTGTGTGCGCTTTCTTAAACAACAGCAAACAACATAGCTCTACCAAAAGCATTGCTTGCAAGCAATGATTGTATGGTATTCAGAGTCAGAAACCCTGTTCATCCGCAGTGGTCAAGTTAATCTGCACCAACGAATGGAGGACATCTCTGTATAGCCCATTCATATAATTTGTTCCCCCAGTTGGCACACTTCGTTTAGTTACATCGCTAGCCATGATTACTAAAATTAACGGGGTGTCGCTACTAAGCACTTGGCTGACGTTATGCATCGCAACTCTTAAATACGCGACGCATCACTATCCACACGATGCATTTGCCTTTAAAGGCTTGAAACAAGCAATCCTCGCTGGTCATGTGCCAGCAGTGCGATCGTTTCATTTTACGTAGAGTGCGTAAGTAGGGCCCGTTAAAGTAGGAGAGTTGAAGTATTCGTCTAAAGTCTTCGTCGTCTGTGGCGGACGATCCACACAGGAAAATGACTGTGTGGGAATCGTTCGTACATACCGCCTGCGGTGGTACCGCAGTTGAAGTTAGCGAGGAGTTCTTGTAGTCGGAGTTCAACCAATAAGCTCTGATTATCATATGCGCAAGAAGAGGTATGCTGGAAAATGCGCAATAAAGAACGGGACCTTTCTGTTTGTGCCGAACTTTTGATACCGCGATAGCGTTCGTATTTTGGGTACTCGGTATCTGCCGAGACAAAATAATGTGGCTTATATGCGATTAAGACATAATATCCTTCGTGTGAATGTACCTAGTGCGGTCTTCCAGGTACCCGTCCACACCCATCGCACCATATACCTTTGAACATTCGAGCCATCCCAATCACTTCCATAAAACGATACCCCTCCCGCCATGTAAATTTCTAGATCCGTCACTGACTTCTTTATCAATTTTAATGGCAACGCAAAAAAAAACTCCACAAAAGCGCTCCACGCCACGCTGGGCAACGACCATCTTCGATACAGTTACGGTCTGAAGTTCCCATCTTCAGTTGAAAAGGCGGCGGATGCGCGAGGCCGCACTCAGACCCACCGTCGGCTACGACAGCGTGGTTTCCACTCCGGTAGATCTGCTCCGTGGCTGAATAGTGTGCGGTCTGGCGTACGGACCGAACTTCCTTCCGGTCCTGTGACGGTGTTATTTTGTCAGTTATTTGGGCTTTAGAACGCTCTGTGACGGTGTGAACTGGCCTTGAAAGTTCGAGGAAGTCCGACATTTCCGCAACGTAACTTGGCAGGGCTGCGCCTGCCGACAACTGACATTGCTGCGCCTGCGAACGCCTGACATGGCTGCGCCTTCTGACGCTTGACATGGCTGTGTATCCCAACGTCAGTTTGGATAATTTTCCGGCGGCCACAAGGCCCTTCGGAGCTGTGCGTGAAGTATATTTATCAGACACTGATACGTCCATTTTAGCTAGGTTTTTGTTTTCTTGGTTAGAGATCAGCATACTGACGGATATCGGATATAGCCCGTGTGGGTGCATCGGCCACTCAAAATGTGTTTTGAAATCTGCTCAGCATACGGTCAGTACGGTTGTAGACTGTCGGGCCACTACATATAATCGCTCTCTCCTCTATTGCATAGCCCATTATCTCGTGCTTCCGAGCTGCACCAATTCCGAGAGACAGTCCGGCCGCCAGTTTCGGCGTTTCACTGCGTGCGATCTCGGCCGGGCCGCGCTACAGGCCGTGTTTCACACAGCGGTCGCCACCTGTCACGTGTTCCCCGGCTTACGTCACCACGCCGCCGCGCCGCTCACCGTCCGACCGGGCCGACCGTGACTTCATCGCTTCGTCATCACGACCGACTCGAGTCGCACGTCACGATTGCGTCACGCGACGAGCACGCCCGAGCCGTGAGCACTTCCAGGCAGGGACCGTCCCAGGCATTTTGATTTGGGTTCACTTGTTCTGCAGGGGCGCCGTTTTTCCCCGAAAGGGGTGCTATCGGGTGAGAAAAAAATCGTTGAGCGGGGTGGACTTAAGCGTCCTGGAGGAACGCCCTTTTCCAGTCGAAGTGGCGCCTCATGACGATCGGAGAGGGGGCATGCCCTCAGTTTCCCCCTGGGTCCGCCACTGCCGTCAGGTGCTGGAAACCGCCACGCCGCTAGACTCCATGTTCCGTGACGTGACGCCCGGCAGAAGCTCCACGGGATGCGGCACGGAACCGCGTGTGTTGAGAGAATCACATGTGAGCGAGTGCCGGCAACTGCGAGCGGCATTCTGCTGCGTGGGACCACGTGACAAGCGACTGCGGTCAGCGAGCTGTGGCGTGGGACCACGTGACAGGCGACTGCGGTCAGCGAGCTGTGGTGTGGGACCACGTGACAGGCGACTGCGGTCAGCGAGCTGTGGCGTGGGACCACGTGACAGGCGACTGCGGTCAGCGAGCTGTGGCGTGGGACCACGTGACAGGCGACTGCGGTCAGCGAGCTGTGGTGTGGGACCACGTGACAGGTGACTGCGGTCAGCGAGCTGTGGTGTGGGACCACGTGACGGCGACTGCGGTCAGCGAGCTGTGGTGTGGGACCACGTGACAGGTGACTGCGGTCAGCGAGCTGTGGTGTGGGACCACGTGACAGGCGCTGCGGTCAGCGATGTGGCGTGGGACCACGTGACAGGTGACTGCGGTCAGCAGCTGTGGGTGGACCACGTGACAGGCGACTGCGGTCAGCGAGCTGTGGCGTGGGACCACGTGACAGGCGCGCGGTCAGCAGCTGTGGCGTGGGACCACGTGACAGGTGACTGCGGTCAGCGAGCTGTGGCGTGGACCACGTACAGGTACGCGGTCAGCGAGCTGGGCGTGGGACCACGACAGGCGACTGCGGTCAGCGACTGTGGCGTGGGACCACGTGACAGGCGACTGCGGTCAGCGAGCTGTGGCGTGGGACCACGTGACGGTGACTGCGGTCAGCGAGCTGTGGCGTGGGACCACGTGACGGCGACTGCGAGTCAGCGAGCTGTGGCGTGGGACCACGTGACAGGTGACTGCGGTCAGCGAGCTGTGGCGTGGGACCACGTGACAGGCGACCGCGAGTCAGCGAGCTGTGGCGTGGGACCACGTGACAGGCGACTGCGAGTCAGCGAGCTGTGGTGTGGGACCACGTGACAGGCGACCGCGAGTCAGCTAGCTGTGGCGTGGGACCACGTGACAGGCGACTGCGGTCAGCGAGCTGTGGCGTGGGCCACGTCAGCGGTCAGCGGCTGTGGCGGCCACGCGGCCGCGGTCAGCGCTGTGTGTGAGCCCGGACGGCCACATGACAGGCGACTGGGAGCCAGCGGGTTGCTACGTGGGGCCACGTGTTGATCACTGAACATTCGAAGGCGTTTACAAAATTGACAAGGCAGGACTGGTGGATCTCGTTGGTTTCCAAATGACATTTTCCCGTGCTTCTCCATCTTGCACGTTTCGATAGCCCGTTTTCAATTTGATGCCGACGCGACGTAACCTACCCTGTGTAAACTCTCTTTTACTATCATCAAGGCAAATACATTTGGTCTTGTTGCTTCTTGAAAATCAATGCCGAAAATTGGCAAGCTCTACTTTTTTATCTATTCGTAATTATTCACTTCGAGATCCTTATATTGACCTCTGTATTTTCTCTTCACCTCTTAATATTAACCTCTTGACCTCCTGTATGACCTCTAAATATGACCTCTGGGAACCTCATTATCGTCGGCCAAAATGCAGATATATGGTACGCTTCCGACTCTCCACAACCATGATTATCCATGGCAAATGATATGGGCGCCAAATGACCCTGTAGTCGGCGCGCCCTTAAACCCATATACCCATGGCCAATGATGTACTGCATTTTATCCAAGTTTATGTAGATCGGACTAGTGGAGGGGGCTTTCAGGACCCCCCCCCCCCCGGCCAGGTGAAGGTGAATTTGCCTGTTGGTCCGGCGAGGATTTGCAAAGGTTGATAATTTCATTGTCGCCGGTAGTGTCGTGGTTGAACTCCGTCCAACGACATAATTCTACTTTGGAACATCTGGTGATCGCTAACAACATGCATTGAATGCCATGAAGCATGACAGGATCCAGTCTGACCACATTTGACCGCGCTGGCCTCATAACAAAAAGTGCAATTATGTCTCCATTCCACATGCATGGCATCATTTATTCTCAGTTATGAATTCAAACACCGCCTTGGCCGTCAAGATGCGACTCGTCGTAGGACGCTTCAGCCTGCCAGGCGTTTTTCAGTGCCACCAATGCCGTCGCATGCCTCCTAATGAAGCGGCCAGGAAGTGTCACGCACGTGACTCACACCAAAAACCCTACTTGTGGCAACAGCTATTTGCGAAGGCATGCGTATTGTCATGCCCAGTGGCGCAGCCGCAGCTGAAGTAAGTTGGTTGGTTATTGGAGCTTAGGGCCGCATATACTGGGCTTCTTTAGTTTAGTTGACATTGGGGATACAAGAGGGCCTGGTAGTTACTAATTTTGTGTTGTCTTTATACTGAAATCGTGTACCTTTTGGAGGCCGGACACACAATGTTGAACTATGGGAATTACCCTTAGAATGAATGTGCGCTGCACAGTTCCTCATAATTCGAGTTTCTCTTTTATGATTGAACCATGTATTGACGCGAGTGCTGAAAAACCATGACTATGTAGAACTCAATATACGACTATGACAGTGCACCAGTGTCGGCTTCAACCATTAGCGCCAAGTAGGTTATAGTTCAGCTGGCAGCTCCGAGCTCTGACCTTGAAGTCGGGTTCATGCTGGCAATCGTGGCGGAGCCATGTTAATTCCAGTTCACGATTCATATTAGGTTTTATGTTGGTGTTAGCCGGTTATTTCCTCGACTTCCGCCCCGCGATGCAAAGCCACCATGGTCTAATGCTGTGAGGTGGCGGCGGCAATGATCACGCTGATACTGTTTGGAGCGTCACGCGAGTATCAGTGTGGCACCGTTAGAGTGAGGTGGGGTCGGGTACAGTCGCGGGTGTGGCGTGCAGCTTTAGGTGCGTACGCAGCGAATCTGGGCCGCTTTCCTCGTCATCGACGCAGCTTCGCGTGCATTGTTGCGCGCACCAGGTCCGGATGGAGCGTGCCGGGGCGAGAGATCGTGTCTAATGCGCGACCCTGCAGTCTAGAGTGACGGCGCCGTTCGCTGTGTTCCAGATACGCGCCATGCGGACCGTCGCCGATATTCCGCACATGAACATCTACCAAAATCCAGGTAAGCCGGCAACGGTCACGACTATCCAGCACGGGTAAGCCAGCAACGGTCACGACTATCCAGCACAGGTAAGTCAGAAACGACCACGACTATCCAGCACAGGTAAGTCAGCAACGGTCACGAATATCCAGCACAGGTAAGTCAGCAACGGTCACGACTATCTAACGCATGTAAGCCAACAACGACCATGATTATCTAACGCATGTAAGCCAACAACGGTCACGACTATCCAGCACAGGTAAGTCAACAACGACCACGGCTATCCAGCACAGGTAAGTCAGCAACGGTCACGACTATCCAGCACAGGTAAGCCAGCAACGACCACGGCTATCCAGCACAGGTAAGTCAGCAACGGTCACGACTATCCAGCACAGGTAAGCCAGCAACGACCACGACTATCTAACACAGGTAAGCTAGCAACGACCACGACTATCCAGCACAGGTAAACCAGCAACGACCACGACTATCCAGCACAGGTAAGTCAGCAACGGTCACGACTATCTTGCACGGGAGTCGTGTGCTAAAACGCATTAGTGCGTCATATGCAACCAAGAACGCAAACACTGCTGCAAAATTACGTTGGTGTCGCCGATTTCAGTCCGGAGCAATATTGAGCAGTCCCGTTCAGATATCAAACTGAAGGAAGGCGAATTGTGTTCATATTGATGACGATGACGTCTGAAGACATATGTTTATAAACTGCTTTGTCAATCAATTGTTCATCTGTTTGGGATTCGCTTTCGAAGTCCATTCGACCAATTGTGTCCTAATAGCTTAATGTCATTTTTTATATTGCATGCCTTTCTCTCCTTCTTTCTTTCCATCTGTATCGATTTCTCTGCTTCTTTTTTTGCATCTGCTAACCGAATTACTCTGAATGGTGAAATATTCCCTCCAAACATAGCAAGTCGTGCTTGTTACATTCGTTGTGCACCTTTGAGTCATGCATCAAGTCAGACGGCCACCTGCTGGCATGCCAGAGTATTATTGAGGTCAATACCTATGGCATAGGGAGGCATTGACCTTAATTACTACTCGCATTGTTTCCGACAAGGGCGGCAGCATGTCCCCTGGCTATGGGACAATCACTCATTTTACACTCATTTACCATGCAACGCCATATGATTTTGTATCATAGGTTCAATATTAACATTCATTGACTTTCGGAGGAACTCCCCCCCCCCCCCACCCCGCCTCCTTAATGCGCCGTCCCTGGCCTCCGACAATAGCGCACAATGGAGAGGAGTGCAATGATAGCGGTGGCGACCTGGGAAGCCTAAGAGCGCAACGACTACATGGCCCCTGTGTACTGACACACAGCACCGAGTCAAAGTTGGTGGCCTGCGGTCTGGCTCGGTAACTCAAACGGTAGCTGACACCAAACCGTCATAGCACAGCGCATCCTGTCTCGTGCGGACATGTCAGACGGCAGCCGACAGGATGTGCTGTGCTATGACGGCGATCTGGCGCAAAGATGTCAGACGGTAGGCGACACCACGCCGACATAGCACAGCGCATCATGTCTGGTGCGGACATGTCAGAAGGCAGCCGACAGGATGTGCTGTGCTATGACGGCGATCTGGCCAAAGATGTCAGACGGTAGGCGACACCACGCCGTCATAGCACAGCGCATCCTGTCTGGTGCGGACATGTCAGACGGCAGCCGACAGGATGTGCTGTGCTATGACGGCGATCTGGCGCGAAGATGTCAGACGGTAGGCGACACCACGCCGTCATAGCACAGCGCATCCTGTCTGGTGCGGACATGTCAGACGCCAGCCGACAGGAT
Source organism: Imbricaverruca yamaguchii (assembly GCA_034440575.1). Classification (NCBI taxonomy): domain Eukaryota; kingdom Metazoa; phylum Arthropoda; class Thecostraca; family Neoverrucidae; genus Imbricaverruca; species Imbricaverruca yamaguchii. The sequence continues at coordinate 2,086,916 of JAOTOL010001580.1, read as the reverse complement.
GCAGTCTGATTGCCAGTTCCGGGAAGGGTCGGTGCTGCGCACGTGATGCTGGAAGGGTGGCGGCGTACGTCTTGATGGCTGCGTGGTGCGGTGTCGGTTATGACCACGCGAGTCATTCTATTAACACTCGCAAGTCCGGCGGTCCGCGCCAACTTCGCATGTCCGGGGGGCAGATGTCTGCCCCCCCCTAAGATCTCCGGAACTATGCTAGCTAGCGACAAACGGAAAACGGCATTGGATAGCTGGTGACAGGTTCTATCTAAAGTGTTTTGGTCATTTTTTCGCTCAGGTCAACATTCATGTCACTGGGCCATCATAGGTCAAATTCGACCAGATCATGTGGGAATCAGATCAGATATTGACACACATCTCAGAACCTGTAACAGATAGAAACAAACGACGAACGCTATTCGACAGTCCTTGAAATGCGCTACTGACAATAGGCGGTGTAATTTAAGGTCAGATCAACCGAAACTAAGGTCAAGGTCATGAATTCATGACCTTAGGTCAAGGTCATGAAGTCGCCTAAGGAGGTCATGTAGTGTATCAATCGACACGTCTTGGCGATACAAGCACAATGACGGTAAGTTCAGCCTTCTAGCTCAATGCAGTGCGATATAATGCGCAGAAATGTGTAGTGATCTCAGGTGACCTCAGAGACCTTGGTGAGGTTACTGAGCAGAATTGTCAGCGGTAACATTGAGCATAGCTTCTATCTACATGCTACAACCGTTGTGAGATCATTCCGAGCGCAAATATGTAACCAGGAAACATTTGTATATTTTATCATAGCCCTATAATGGGGAAGCCATGCCCGCGACCTGACTTAAGGTCAATGCTACGGAAAAACCCGATATACATATTATGGTCCTTGATGAGATCATGACATGTTATAAACTTTTAATCAATCGCCCAATTATTGTGGAAGTTATGCCACCTAAAACTCCGAGTGTAGTTGGGTCACTTAGCCTGAACTGGTGACCTGACCTGAGATGACCCAGGACTAAAAATGTATGAGGATATGCGGAAAAGACCAATGAACAGCTATGCGAGGTTTTACCTTGCTAACCCGATTAGTGTGGCGGCAAATGAAGAAAAACCTGAGGGTGCAGATATCTGCCCCCCCCCCCGGACGTGCGCGTGTTAAGGAAGTTGTATCTCTCAACCGGCTGAATGGAAATTTGATCCAAAATGCAGTTGGATTGCAAATTGAATCCCAGTCGCAGATAGACCTTGTTTGCTTCGGAAGGATAGCTTAGCTCTGCACTTTACAGTGGCATGTTCCCGCTTTTTTTCCGCAAGGTTTTTTGCCGCAAGAGCCCCGAATTCCCCCGGGGCGGATGTACTCTTATCAAATGTCACACTTGCACCAGAGAGTCACAAATTCCCCGGGGCGGACGTGTTCTGGTGTTCTCGCCGACCAGACTGGCCGTCGCGGTGGCCGGCAGGTCCCACATCCGCGCCGGTCGCGTTGGTGCGGTGCCCAAGCCCCAGTCGGCGGCCACGCGTGTGGCACGAGCAGTTAAATATACGAGCGCCGGCGCCTGTCGCACCGTCGCGTGGGGCCACCACTTCCTGGCGATCGCGGCTCCTCTTGGCACGCAAAGCAGGAATATCCGGTAACAAAGTCGCCGCTCGAACAAACCATTGAAATTGCGTATTTGCCTAGAGCAGAGTGTCAGTCTCGTACGCTGACCTGCATATGAATCAGACGAATTTTTTGCTATAGCGACACAGTTTATCCCCGGCGGGTTTCGGAACAGAAGTCCGTGATCGGCGGTATATGCAACCTACTGACGATATAGAGCTCGTGGACGGTTCGAGAGGTCACGGTGTCAGCCAATGCTCTAAAGGCACCACATTAGCTCAATGGCGCGGATTGGAAAATGTCACTGGTTAGCTTTCGTTTGTCCCTTGAACTTGCGATATGATTTGTCAACAATGCCGCCATATCTGTGAAGTGTAGACCGATCTCATCCCTACAGGCAATCGAACAGGGGGGGTGTTATCGGAAGCGGCTGCGACACGACGATACCGACATTTATTACTGCGTCGTTCGCCCAGGATCAGAGCCACAGTACAGAACGCTCCGTCCACGATGGCCACCGCCCGGCCGAGTGCTGAATCTCGAAATGAGTGGATCGGTCGACCAGTGAGCTGATGGATCAGAGGACCGACGGATCGGTCGGTCGACGGGTCAGTGGGTCGATGGACCAGAGCCGGCTCAAAAAGGCGCCAGCAAATTGAAAAGGTTTTTAAAAGGCGTTAAATGAATCAGCTCGAGACTCCAAAGCCTTCATTATATCATTAATTCAAGATACAATGAGGAAAAGTTCACGCACAAATTATGGTGAGGTCATATGGTCTATGCTCGGACTAATTTAAAATGCAAGACTAAACCAACGACAACGTGGCTTAAGCATGGAAAATCACAATCCTCCTCAACTGCCAGCTCTACGTTTCTATTCGAGAAGTCCTCGTGATGCAATATCTATGATCATGCAATGTGATTTCAGGGTCATGGGAGCACGTGACAAGGAGTGCTCCCTCGAGCCTGGCTCCAATAACTCCAACTCCTCAGGCTGCTCCAATGGGGACGAGTAGTCTAGGGATAAGTTGCCCGTCTCACAATCGAAAAATTGTGGGTTCGAGTCTTACCCGTCGCTACTCTTCGCCCGCGACCAATCGGCGTGAAAGGTTGGCGACGCTACATGACGCAACGGTCGACGTGTCGTAAAAACAATAACCGCCATGACCACCACCAGGCTGCTCCAGTCGGCCCGACAGGGCACACCAACCGCCGAATAATTCCAGACGCAGTTCTTCGGCACGGGGGATTTCCTAATAATACTTAGCGTATATCAAAGCATAACACAACACAACGTAGGCAACACTTACACTATCTTGGCTCAACGAACTAGTGGTTAGGCCGCGAGGCCCCGAGTGTGGCGTTAATTGATCTGTCTTGGCGGCTGCGACATCACGACTGAATTGCTGGTGTCGCGAGCGAAAGGTGTCTTGTGATGTGCACTGGCGTTGATCCTCATGTTCGACTGCCACCGTCGCATGTATCATGCAAATTCGCGTCATTCATGCTCATTCATTCGCCGATGTATCAGTGGACTTGATCAGCTGCCGTTGGCGGGGCGAGGGCATTCAGTGCATCGTCAGTGTATCGTGCAACCTTGCCACTGCATCGTTTTGTTTAGGACTTGTGCACGCAGTGGAAAAAGCTGGGTTCAGGCACTGCCCACATATGGATCAAAGTGGTTTCCCTTTGCCAGTCCATCCAGAATGCAGGATTCGTTAATTATGCAGTCTTCAATTAGTTGAAGTACTGGCAAAACCATTTGCTTGTGTATATTTATTGACTAATCTTGGTTGCTAATTGTACCGAGGTCAATTTTTGCACCCACTTTTCAATGAGTTTAGCAGCCTATGCACGGCTGCTCCCATGTATCGTGGGATCCGGGCTCCGAGCGGATCCCAGACGGTCGGAGCCGACACCTGTCGCCGCCGACGTCGGCAGATTGCCGCCTCAATTATCGGCTGTGGCCGGATGTTTGGCTTGGTCAACTCCAGTGCCGGGCGGCAACAGCCGGTCGGCGGATGCTGTGCCGTGCCTGAGATTGTGACACCCATGTATCAGGTAACCGAGCCACACGTTGGGCGTGTCTAGAGTGCGACGACCGGATCTTCCCTTCCCGGTGTGTTGCAATTGGTGATGCCGGCCGGTGACAGGCCAGAGCGTTGGCCGGGTGGGCCCCTCCCCATGAGCGACTGAACTCTGGCACGCGGCTCTCCCAAACGGAGTTGAGCAGTCGATGCGGTAAGATGTAGCCCTGAAGTAAGGTGTGGACTTCAGGACGATTGTCCGTCAAGGGTGCCTAGAGATTTGGAGGGACCAACCTGGAAAGGAATGCGCTTGTGTTTGTTTGCTCCGCGATTGAAACTGTTGCACAAGTTATCGGCGTATTGCTAATTATCAGCCCGGTCAATATTGGCGCATTAAAGGTTGTTGGCTTTGCGAACCGTTGGATTTGAGAGCTTGTTGGATTTTAGAACCAGTTACCGTACAAGCGAGGCAAACTCTAGATTATCACTGACAGGGGAATCGAACGTCTCTACGCTATTTGGATGTATTTACTTCCGATATATATTAGTGGAGTAATATATCATCGAATGCACAATGTCCGAGAGATCCCTTTCACTTTCCAGAATTTTGTTTTCAGAGGGAAATCGTCAACTGTCACTGATAAGCCAGGATATCAAGCAAATTTTTTTTTTTCATTAGCAGTGGTGAAACCGTCACAGGAATAATGCCAGTGCACGAGCCAAATAATCTGGTGAGGGTTGAATGAATTAGGCCCAGATGCACGCGCTGCTCAGCGGTGTAAAGATTCACCTCACTTAGGTAGTATGTTCGCGTGGCAACCATGCGAAGAGGCCCCACGGCGGCCGGCCAAGGCGACTGCAGGGACAGCGAACATGACTATTCCCGGCGGCCCCACGGAGTGAAAATGGTCCTGGAGTGAGGTTAAGGTCCAAGTGTCCGTACACCAAAGCAATTAACGAATGAAATCAGTGCAAAGCTAGTGAGGTCCAGACAGTTCTACGTTGCAGCACAGGTTATCCTGCTCCTCGGTATAGGCGGTCGCCAGATTATGGTCAGGGGTTCCATGTAGCCCAGGACCACCACCCCCTCCCCAAGGTAGGATCAAAGCTCTAGGCGATATCCACTTGCACCTCATTCTCGATAAGCTTGGACATAGCAAAATATTAATCATCCTCAAAATATGATTGAAACAATTTCAGTGCCTTTCTGCATGTAGGAGCCATTGAGGCCGATGGATGCTGGCCCTACCACCGACGTGGATGCCCTGTCAGTTTTGGACAATAAAAACGTTAACCTTGCTGCACTCCAGGGCAGTGGATGTGATGAATGTGCTCAGTTTAAATTTCGACCCAACCAACTTTGAACTCATTCCCTATGCGTATATGCGTTCTTGTGCAGATGCCTTGGCAAACCTAATACATCTCACTTGCATGGACTCCACATGACAATGCGACCATTTTCCAATGTTTGTCGCAGTACTTAAATCAGGGGTGGGGGAATCAATGAAGAAAAAAATCCCATCTCGCTGGCATTAATCGATTAAAAAAAAAAACATTTACAACCAAACTCGCTTAACCCGCAGTAGACCGCGATGGATGTACGTCTCTGGGATCCGGAGAGCATCAGGATCCAGAATCAGAAACCTGTCATGGTCTCCTGTACAGTATTGATGGGTCTTGATGAAAAATGTGTCTCATCCTTCTTCATGGACTAGAGACCACACGAATCGTATAGTCTCTAGTCCATGAAGTGGCCTTAGAGTCGAGGATCGCCACAATTTGTTTTTTCACTTCCCAGACCAATCGTAAAAATACGCCACGCAATTAACTAGCCTCTCAATCACTATCACCTACCAATCACTATCACCTATCAATCACTATCACCTATCAATCACTATCACCTATCAATCACTATCTCCTATCAATCACTATCACCTGCCAATCACTGTCACCTGTCAATCACTATCACCTGCCAATCACTGTCAACTAGCCTCTCTGGAAATATTTGGTAGCTCTGCCTGACAGCGAGTTATATAAATGTTGCAATACTAAGAAATTTATCTTTATTTTCGTCTTATGTAACCGAGCCGATTCCACAGACCGGTTAACTACCAGGTTGTGTGATGGCTGTGCCCTAGGCAGCCGATTCCACAGACCCGTTAGCTGCCAGGTTGTGTGATGGCTGTGTCCTAGGCAGCCGATTCCACAGACCCGTTAGCTGCCAGGTTTTGTGATGGTTGTGTTGGAGTTAATGGCCGACCAGGCAAAGAACCTGTTTCAGATGCAGACGCGCTGTTTTGCTGCGTAAGTAAGTACCCGAGCTACTCTGTTGCGTCAGGTTTTGCATCAGCTAAATGTTAAATACAATTTGGATTATGGTCAATAAGTCCCGTCCCGTTGAGTTGAGGCTTATTTTTCGAAGCAATATATTGGCAAACGCCTATATCTCAATAATCGACTTGAACTGAAAGGTGGGTACACGTGCTGTGCACGTACATGCTTCCGGATATGTATATACTAGACGAAGACAGGCTGGTTGAAGATAATGCAAGTGAAGTCAAGATGGTACGCCATCAGTAGGATCCTAAATAGGTTTATGCCCATTGGTGCGATACTCTACAAAGCAATCCAAACAAACAGCATCTTATTGTATTGCAAGTATAATTGAGTTGAATAGGCATTGGATCCATGTCTGTATATATACATATATATATATATATATATATATATATATATATATATGCATCTGCATATACATATACATATACATATGCACAGACAAATACATATACATATTCATATGCATACATATATATACATATATATATATATATATATATATATATATATATATATACATATATATATATATATATAAGGGTACGTATGTATATTTGTATATATTGAGCCCCTTCCTTGCTGTCTAATTATTTACATTCGAGGGCGCGAGCCGGGTGTGCTGTGGTCCCCGGCCATAAACCGCTGACTGCTCTCCATTTCCGTCCCCGTGACAAACGACCCAGATGCAGCACTACACACCCGACGAATGGTACTGGGGAGGCACGCGATGTGGTCGAGCCGCGAGGCTGCGCCCTCAAGCTGTGCGTGACGCACCGTCGTGTCGTGCGTGACGGGCTTCCGGCGCCGGGCGTCATCCCCGGCCGGGTGACGTGATGACGTGTCACTTGCCGACGATTCGCCGGGACCTGGAGTCGGTGCGGCGCTTCAGGACACCGGCCCGGATGCGGCACATGCGCTTCACAGAACGCCGATGTCACCGCCACGTCTGAAATTGTAAAGTCAGTCGAGTGTTTGGAGGGCAGAGCTACGTGCGTCGAGCTGATTCATCCATGCGGTGGGCGACTCCGGAGGTCAACGTGCAGTGTGGAGTCTTCGTCAGCCCAGTGTGTTTATAGTCCGGTTATTCTTGGGATAAACGTACTGAAGTCTTGGGCGCTGCAGGGTCTATGTGTTGATAATTTCACCGTATTTCAGGCTGTACGCCTGAACAAAAACATCAATGGCACAGACAAACAAAGCTATGACTATCAACAGAGAACGCTGTTTGCGGACTGGGAGAACCCGTCTGTATTCAACATCTCGCAAAAGATGTCATCACTGCAACCAATGCTAAAGCTTTAGCTCATGTTGTCTTCATTATATCACTGATAAATAAGGTGGTGCATGTATGTACACTGGGACTGACACAAGCATTGCCATCATGGGTGAGTGTGGCATTGCAGCATGGATATTTTATGGATTATTAACAGTTGAAACCAAAAAAAAAAATAAGAACGGTTCCGGAATCATTGGAAGCAATATATCACGCATTTTGATATTTGAGCTTTACGCCTTGTCTGCGCCTCTTCATTGTATCCATGGCCATGGATGCCTTAGAATGCACGCACGTCAGTGGAATTAAGTCACCTTCAAAATATACATAGAGCATGCACCGTGAGTACAAATAAAAATGTTGCATGGCATGTTTCACATAAATTTTGGTAACGCGTGATTTATTCATTGTATCAAGCATCGCATCAGCTTTGGTAGCCGCTGGAACACAGACATTCCGATTGGAATCGTTGGAATCCTTCCAAGCGACGGGACGTCGCCAACCCGTTTTGAAGCTCGCCGCCGAAGAATTCCGTTGTGCTACTTATCACTGGACGGGGCTCAGTGCGCAGTCGACTGCACAGCCCAATGAATTTCGTGTGCTAATGACACGTGAGCATCCAAAGTAAACATTTATCGGCAGCGAGCAGTAAATGAGCAATACCACATCTTCATTCTAAGCACAGGCGCTACTAAGGGGACTTCCCTCCCCGGCACCTCAGCAACCAAAAATGCACCAAATCAATCAATACACTTTGATTTTTATGCCATGCGAAACCAAAGACGCAAAGTGTGCTGAAATCGTTTTCTGTCTCTTCACACTTTTCCTTGGTCGAGACCCCCGTTCAGAAAATCCTGGCTGCGCCGTTGATCCTAAATATCTCTTTTAGATCATCTCTGAATTCATTCCAGTGTATTACCTTGTATTTAAGTAGTTCTATTGACAGGCCCTCAGTTTTGATCAAGCATCCCGCTAACCGCTTTATTTTATCTGCGTTTTTATTCATTGCATATATCCCTTTGTGAAGTATTTTCGCTCCTTACGCTGTAGATGAACATGCGAAGTTATCAAAATGTGCTGAAATTGCTTCGGCACTGGCTTTGTGTCAGAAGGTAGCAACGCTTGCAATGCATTTACTGATTATGTATTCCATTTTTTAACTACATACAATGAAAAAGTACCATACGCATCGTTAGCGAGGCTCCATAATTATGTGGCCAGTGGCGATCTCCAAAACCGCAGAAACAGTCTGCTTTCTTGAATACCACTGCAGTCTTCGATCCAAGTATGACCATCGTGTGTTGCTTGAAGGCGAAATGGATGTGTTCATGCCCGACGGTGAACAAGGTGGAAAAATTGGGGGTTCGAACCCTTCCAACGGACCAAAACTCTGCCCCTACATCCGGCGGCTACGTGATCGATGGCGTGGCCTGGTCATCATAAGTCACCTGCTGAAACTCAGCACATGTGCGGAAATGTGACAAATTTGGTCTGGCCTTGCTGTCAGTCAGGCGCGCCGTCACGTGCGTGACTGGTCCCGTAACGAGCGACCGCTCACTGTCGCCGGGCCGGCCGTAGTCGCTGAGGCGTGACCTGCGTAAGGCAAAACCCGCCGTATTACGCCACCGGCAGTCCCATGGCGAGCGGGCGTGCAGGCTCGTTGCATGCTGTCGGGTATGTGTAGATGCTGCGTTCTCGATGGTGCTGTTGGTTAGCTGCTTGATGATTGCACAATGCCCGGTGGGGTGGGTTTTTGTGTGGCTTACCGATGCGAGTAAGCTGGCAGTTATCCACGAGGAATGCCTTTCCAACTTGGGTGCATGTAGCCATGATACTAAAGTCTTTGAAACAGGTTTAACGGTACATGTAAGGAAGAGCTAGCAGATAGCCTGCGTCATAGTGCGGCATTTAATACTCTATGAAACAGCCGTCTTTACCCCAGGGAGCTTCTTAGTGGTGGACTCCGAATTGTTTTTTTTAAAATAAGTTCGGCCTTAGAAGAACCGTATGACAATTCCTGAAGTTCTAATACATTATAAATGAAAGCCACTTAATTCATATGATATGCAAATCTGTTAGGAAACTCAATTTTTCCATCCCAAACACAAATACATAAAGACATAAAAGATGAGTGAAACTATGAGCCCCAGGGGCCCTTCTTGGTCGCACTCTGGACACTCAGCCAGTTGCCCACCAAATCCGTCGGTCAGCCCTCCCTGGAATATTGAAAAGAATGCCTGGAATCCCTGGAATCCCTGGAAGAATCCATGGAATACCTCTCTATTCTTATAATGATCGTCTATGCCGTTTTTAAAGATGTTCAATGTGCTGCTACTGACAAGTGACCAATGACAGTCCACCCACGGAGGTAATCTACATGGGAGCAGAGGGGCGGGGATGGCCGAGTGGTTAAGGTGTCGGGCTATGGGTACCAAAGGTCCCGTGTTCGACTCTAGCGCCACTCAGGACATTTCCCAATCCCGCGGCCCACCGGCGAAACAGTGCGGGCGGCGCCATTAGCCGTGGATGTGCATAAAGTGTGTCGTGAACCAACCAATAAACAATAGATGCGACCAGAGACAGTCGGCCTCACGTTTGTGATCCAGAGGTGAGAAGGGACAGCCGATATCACCAGAGCAGTGGTAACCAGAGCCGGTCACGGTAATGACAGTCGGCCCCATTGTTGGTGGTCTCGAGGTGAGCAGGGACAGACTGGTGGTGATCCAGAAATGGTGGGGGACAGCCTGCCCTTCTGGGGCAGCGGCGACCCGAGCTGACCGGGCTAGTTACAGTCGACCGACACTGCCCAGCAGTGAGCTGTAACGTTTTGTTTCTGTTTTCACTTTCTGTGAGAAGATTGATGATCATTGCATCTCGTGGTGACTCAGCTTTCACCAAGGGCGACTGCCGAGCAGCGACGAGCTGCTCGGCGGCGATCGCTTGAGCGTCTCTGTTCCGTCGGCATCGACCAACTTCGGTCGCCTTCAAGTCCCCTGGTGTTGTGTTCACTCGTCGTGTGAAGAGACAATCGGGAAAACGTGGCCGTTAAAGTGTTAGCATCGTTTCAGCTGTGGGAGGTTAGTAACTAGTTGGTGAGATGGTCCAGTGGGGCAGTCTCGGCCCCACTCCCCACCCCTGGTGCTTGTCCCTGCCTCGGCCCAGTGCGGCAGTCCTAGCCGGCTCCCCTGGTGCCTGTACCTGCCCCTCGGCCCAGTACGGCAGCCCCGGCCGGCTCCCCTAATGCCTGTCCCTGTCCCTCGGCCCAGTGCGGCAGTCCTAGCCGGCTCCCCTGGTGCCTGTCCCTGCCCCTCGGTCCAGTGCGGCAGTCCTAGCCGGCTCCCCTGGTGCCTGTACCTGCCCCTCGGTTCAGTGCGGCAGTCCTGGCCGGCTCCCCCTGGTGCCTGTGCCTGCCCCTCGGTTCAGTGCGGCAGCCCGGCCGGCTCCCCCTGGTGCCTGTACCCGCCCTCGATTCAGTGCGGCAGTCTAGCCGGCTCACCCGGTGCCCGTCCCTGCCCCTCGGTCCAGTGCGGCAGTCCTGGCCGGCTCCCCCTGGTGCCTGTGCCTGCCCCTCGGTTCAGTGCGGCAGCCCCGGTCGACTCCCCTAGTGCCTGTACCTGCCCCTCGGACCAGTGCGGCAGTCCTATTCAGCTCCCCATGGTGCCTGTATCTGCCCCTCGGCCCAGTGCGGTAGCCCCGGCCGGCTCCCCTGGTGCCTGTCCCTGCCCCTCGGTCCGGTGCGGCAGTCCTGGCCGCTCCCCTGGTGCCTGTACCTGCCCCTCGGTCCGGTGCGGCAGTCCTGGCCGGCTCCCCTGGTGCCTGTACCTGCCCCTCGGCCCGGTGCGGCAGTCCCGGCGGCCCCGCCCCCCGGCCCAGGCGGCAGCCCGCCGCCCCCCCCCCGGCCGGCCGCGCCGAGGCGCCGGCCGGCCCCCGGTGCCTGTACCGCCCCGCCGGCGCAGCCCCGGCCGGCTCCCCTGCTGCCGCCCCCGGCGGCCGCCCCGGCCGCCCCCTGTACCTGCCCCTCGGCCCAGTGCGGCAGCCCCGGCCGGCCGACCCCCCCCCCCCCCCCCCGGCCCCGCCCTGTCCGTGAGGCGGGCCGGGCCGGGCCGACGGTGGCGGTGGCCGCGGGCTGGCGGCCGCAGCCGCGGCGACCGGCGGAGCCGCGAGTGTCAGTTGGCGCTCGGCGACGGTGTGGCGCGGTGGTGCGGTGAACGAGGGACTCAGCGCCAGGAGGTACTCGCGAGTTAAGGACGAAGGATCTCCCGCAGGTCAGGATAGGGCGATTCAGCACAGTGCAGTGATTACGCCGCTGACAGGACATGAGTCACATGCAGTTGCAGAGTCGTTGTGCAAGTGCGTACTCTGACTCTGGATTTGAAACACTGTGGATGGGATACCAGAAATGGGCTTTGTTCATTCTCCAACCACTTAGCAGGGAGAAAATACCCAACTGTATCATTCATGTGGGTGCCTCTGAATTATCTCGCTGGCTTTACCTGTGACGTTCCGCGAACAGAGCGCGTATCTCGCGTAGCTCTCGCATCCTGGCATAGAGATGAAGATCTTGCTCGGGTCAGAGATGACAGCGGGATTACTAACGGCCAGATGCCACCTTATAGCGACAGGCGGAGTGGTGCGGGTCAGATTGGACCTCGCGTAGATCTGAGGTCACGTCTCTGTGGCAGGTTAGAGAGGCTCGCCTGCAGCTTAGTTGTGCGTGGGTGGAAACGTGGCCGTGTTATTGATGTTTGCCATCCAGACCAGTATCCTCTCCGAGGAATTATCCCCTCTTTTGCTCACCAAAATATAAATGTAGTGGCTTTAACATGAATGGAAGCTGAATCAAACTGCAAGGGTGGTTGGATAAGTATGCTCAAAACTGACGAACGTGTCAAAGAGGCTTAAGACTTCTTGATGTCATATGCAGAGAGACGTTATGTTCTCGGGCCTGGAATGTCACAAAATTGTCCTAAGTCTAGAATGTCAAAGCATGAATCCAATCCTGATGCTATGTCTATCTGTAGACGGGGATTTCGTCCGAGTCGGAGGCCGACCCGCCGCGGCAAGGCGTGGTGAACTAGAGTGCGAACACCCCTGACGGGTGTTACGTGTGCCATCAAGCAGCGGACAGTGGTGACCATAGTGCGAATATCCCTGACTGGTGTTACGTGTACCATCAAGCAGAGCACGGTGGTAACCTGTTTTTGGTACAAAGATGACCTATGCAAAGTCCGTGGCATGCTGCGGGTGTGCCATAGTGTACGTGCGTATCCCCTGCTATTGGCTCATACCCCAAACAATCTTAGTGTTTGAAGAGAAACCCCCAGCCGAGTCACTCGTCTGCGAGCTAACGCCTAGCTAGCGTTAGGAAATGCATGCGACCTTGAGCTGACGCACATGTGACATCACGGACGCCGCCGCCGTAATATGGGGACGCATCCCCAAAGCTGGCAAACATTGAATATTGTGCACATGGTGTTACATACAAGGTTATCCCCCTAAAAACGCTCCTCGTCTTCATATAGCAAGCCGTTGCTACCCTTTTGACGACAAAGTCGCCAACAGTACTTTGAGCTAGCTGAAGGGATTGTGGAGAAAGAACATGGCAGCTGCATGCCGATACAATGGAAATGCTGAACTCGTAGCCGTTCGGCGTGAACTCTGAGCGCAATATTGAAAAGAATGTCTGTGTGCGGAGTTCACGGGGCTTCTTGTAGGAACGGCAGCAAGTGCGCTGCTCGGAACTCTCCAAAAGGTTTTGCTATCTATATTCAGAGAATGTTGAAGTTTGATCAACCTTTAGGACAGTCGGACAAACGAACAAAACCCACGCGTTGAACTCGCACGACGATATTGCCGGGTCTGGTGCAATTAAATTCCTTTACACAGCCAAATAGTCGTGGCTATCTAAAGTTGGCTCAGTTATTGCGTTTTTTCCTCATCGAAGCCACATTGAAGTAAACGACTTTGTTTTAGATCCATGACTACATGACTGGAAACCTGGGCTGAGGTGTGAGTGGAATTTTGGACCTCTTGATTGGAACGAATATGGCACCAGGCCCGTGGTTTTCGTGAGATATTCTGGATCCAAAACGTATTTTGAACTTACAAGTCTGAGGAAAGATGTCGACCAGTGCATGGCTTCGAAATCCAACCCAGTGACGGAATCCATCAGCATTGTTGAGAAAGCACTTCGTTTGGCTACACCGAACTGCTTATTTCTATCGGCGATTTTGAACGAAATCTAATAATATTCAAGCTGTCCTTGATCATCAATAATAATGTTCCGGAAGAGAAGTTCCTGAGCACCATATACGTTGTCTATGTACGTAGCATTTATTTCAGCAGACTCCACGGAGCGTCCACCACTCCTCGTGCACACAACGGCCCAGGGCTTCAGCGCTCATCAGACTAGACGGAGCCTCAGCCCAGCGGAGGTACAGCTGTCTCGGAACACTTTTTTATCGCAGAAAGATAAAAAGTGAAACTATTGCCTGGGTGAACAGTAAACGAGTAGAGAAAAAACAGTGTCCACCTCGCCATGGATTAGCGCTGATACGCATGCATGTCGTGGGATAAATTTTTTACTTGAGCCCGCAACTAAATGACTTATTCGACGGAATTAGCCAAGACCATTCATATGATCCTTGATAAGAGTTGCCGTTTTTAAAGTGAAGAGTTGTATACACGAGCAGATAATGGGTACCCTCCAGCGGTGTTTTCAACAATTGTTGCATTTATGCGACTATTGACCCGGCATAGCTCGGTCGATAGGGCTTTAGACCTTGATCTCCCGCATCCTGACAAGGCAGGTATGGAACCACCATTCGCGCTCCTCTTCAGTGTCTTGGACGAGGAGGCTTCTGGTCGAATTTTGCCCGCTACGCCATAGGCGTCACAATAAACTTGAAGTTTGGGGGATGCGTCACCCGTCCCTCACCGTGGCAACGTCCATATGCAACACCAATTTGGTTACCCACAATATGCATCATTTTGCACGCATTGCAAGACCAGTTTTTTCCAAAGTATACATTTTTGGTAAAATTTGGAACGTCTAGATTCATTGGCAAGTTTTATCATGTCTGTGCATGTCAGGCGTTTGGTCCATCCCGTGTTCCAAACGTTTCGTAGCGTTAGTGACGTGCCTCGTGGTATTCCAAGGTACAACTGACCTTCATAGACCCGGGGGCATCCCTGTCGTCAGGTGTCTATCAGCAAATGGAACGGGAGAGCGGCTGGGCTCATGGTATCCCGGGTAAACCCGATGGCCTCCCTGTCATCTGATGCCGAACAGCAAAGAGAAAGGGAGAATGGCCGGGTTGATGATATCAGGAGCATTAGGGACATGCGCCTCGTGGTATTCCAAGGTACAACTGAACTTGGTAAGCCCGGGGATGCCTGTCAGCTGATTCTGATCAGCGGAGACCGGGAAAGCGACTGGCTGATATTATCAGGAACATTAGGCTTATAGTCGCTTAAAGTGAAATTCGGAAGGAATCTAGTGATGGAAATCTGGTCAGTTTTAGCTCCGGAAGTCTAATTATTCCAGGTCAACGTCGTTACGACGAGCATCAAGCGACCCTCTTGAGCATCTGGAAGGGCATGTGTGCGTATGCCAGACATATACATAGCATTTGTGCATATGCATATGTGATGCCTACTGTGCGAGTGGGTGTAGTCGTTACACCATGTGTTACGCTCGTCCTATTGTAATAATGTGGCTCGTACGCCACCTCGACCCTCCCGGCCAGAACACGAGGTGTGCGGTTACGTCAGCAGCAGGACCCACTGCTGTGGCCCTCCGCACCTTTGTACCCTATTAGCTTTTTGACGCTGGTGCGCCTCCTGCAACTACTTGAGCAGGACGCGGTCAAAGCGAGGGGCCGTGCCTGTCGGGTGGTGACCAAGCGTTTCCTAGCCGGCGACCTCGGCCAACATCGGCAGACACGCGCCTGACGGTGACCCTGACTGTGACCCTGACTTGGCAGATCTGTCGTCCGTGATCCCGGAGCCGGACTACTCGGACTCTGGAGGAGTGGAGTCGTCAGGGTCGCGCCAACCGCCTCGCCATGACCTCGGACGTGACCTCGCCGGTGCCTCGGGGCCTAACGCAGCAGCTGCACCGTGAGCTCGCCTTCAATCAGAAAATGTGAGCTGGGAGATCGTCCACCCATTTGCACCGATCGCACGTCAAAGCCATGGTGCAATCTCGCTGCAATTTGCAGTAATTGTGATCAGACACGCGACATTCACTGCTTTATTCCCCGTTTAACTGAACTAACTTATGCGTTATTGCAACACCCAACACCCGAACGTGGCAACACCCTTATATGCGATGATGCATGTTCGTGCTGGCGATGTATGATTCATTTGGCGACCCATCTCACTACTAAGCGGACTGTGTTGTGGGTGCGCCAGCGTCGGACCAAACATTTGCATCTATGTATGGACGGGGCCGAGACCGAGCCGGGACGGTGCTGGGTCTACGACGCACCAGAAATGGCGATGCACCGAGCAGACCTCGGTCGTTGTTCAACAGTGCCGCACTCTGTAACTAAAACTATATTTTGTATTCTAGCCTCCGCATATGCAGATTAAATGTACGCAGAAGAGCATAATCAAGCATACATCAAGATAACGGCTAAATGACTGAATATAAAAATATAAGCAGCAAGATGTGAACCAATTGTTTCAGTAAAATAGAAGATAAAATTTCGATCAAATTAGCCCAGTGGATTGAGATGGCGTATAACTTTAGGTACCTTGCTTTGAGCCAGGATGGACTTGAATGGATTTGGACTGCATAAAACTGGGTTGACACAGAGGCCCATGCCTGCCTAATTCGATCGTTCTCGCCCAATGAGGGCGAACACTGTCTGATGGTAGAGACCAGACCATGCCTGGTGGTCTGAGTCAGACCCTGCCCGATGGTCGAAGTCAGACCCTGCCCGATGGTCGAAGTCAGACCCTGCCCGATGGTCGAAGTCAGACCCTGCCCGATGGTCGAAGTCAGACCCTGCCCGATGGTCGAAGTCAGACCCTGCCCGATGGTCGAAGTCAGACCCTGCCCGATGGTCGAAGTCAGACCCTGCCCGATGGTCGAAGTCAGACCCTGCCCGATGGTCGAAGTCAGACCCTGCCCGATGGTCGAAGTCAGACCCTTGGTGGTCTAAGTCGGACCATGCCTGATGGTCGAAGTCGGACCATGCCTGATGGTCGAAGTCGGACCATGCCTGATGGTCGAAGTCAGGCCCTGCCCGGTGGTCGGAGTCGGACCCTGCCTGGTGGTCGGAGTCAGGCCCTGCCTGGTGGTCGAGGTCAGACCCTGCCTGGTGGTCGAGGTCAGACCCTGCTTGGTGGTCGAGGTCAGACCCTGCCCGATGGTCGATGTCAGACCCTGCCCGATGGTCGAGGGCAGACCTTCCCTGGTGGTCGAGGCCCACGCCTGCCTGAAGGCGACGCCCGACTCAGGTGCGAAGTCAGGCCATGGGTGACGTCCAACGTCGGACCATGCCTGAGGCTCCAGGTCGAGCCCTGGACGAGGGAGCGGGTCGATACCGCGCGCCAACGTCATCCAGACTCGAGAATGACCCGATAATCGTCGGCCCGATATGTCATCGTCAACCCGATATGTCATGCCTGCAGTGTCGTCGCCGCAGATGACGTGAGCGACAGCGGAGACGAGAACTGTTATGTTTACGTTGAGTTGCGGCGTGGCAGACCGAACCGGCCCGACAGTCGGTCGTCCCCCCCCCCCATCCTCCACCCACGACGCCATCTCCCGACCGCCAGCGCTGTATATTGTGGAAGCGTATATACTGAAACGAGGCCTGGCCGACCTTCTGGATGCTCATCGAGACTGATGCTGTCCCCTCGCTAGACAGGGTCTCTGCAATTTCTGCAGTTATTCTTCAAGGTCAATTACATGAGCGATGCGCCTTGTCTAAGCCACGTCCGTTTTGTGACTGCTGCATACGGCGTCCCGCACGGACGTGCAGAACCGGCGGAAGTGCGGTCTGGCCCTGAGCGGCAGTGCGGGACTAGACCGCTCGAGGCCAAACTGAACGTGCCTGGGACAGACGAGTTATGTCGGCTCGTGGCGTATCTGCCGATACTTCATAAGCCCGTGACGATCTAGTGAAACTTGAGACTTTCAACACGTTATAGATGCTTTTTCCATCTGTTGACACCCGACCACTCTAGACAAGGCCAGATGACACCTGACTAGTGTCGTCAGGCCGAGGCCTGATGACTGGGCCTGATTAGGTACTCCAGATAAGACTAAATGAAGTCTGAAGAGACGTCAAAAGGAAAACTGCATCTGACTAGGTCTATGGATCTGACTAGGCCTAGATGCCGAACGAGGCCTGGTAGTTCTGACAGATCCTGAGGAGACCCGATAAAGCCCGACGCTGATGCCGACGACGCTGGCCAAGTCACCGCCAGTAGCCGGCGCCGCTGCACCTGAGTCAGCCGCGCATCCGCTGGTCGCCGGCCGGGGGCGGACAGAGCCGGGTCGTGACTGCGCGGACAGAGCCGGTCGGACTGCGCGGACAAGCCGGGTCGTGACTGCGCGGACAGAGCTGGGTCGTGACTGCGCGGACAGAGCTGGGTCGTGACTGCGCGGACAGAGCTGGGTCGTGACTGCGCGGACAGAGCTGGGTCGTGACTGCGCGGGCAGAGCCGGTCATGACTGCGCACAAGTTTGCCTGGCAGACGAGTAGTGGCAGCGCGGACAGAGCTAGGTTGTGACTGCGCGGACAGAGCTGGTCGTGACTGCGCGGACAGAGCTGGTCGTGACTGCGCAGACAGAGCCGGGTCGTGACTGCGCGGACAGAGCTGGGTCGTGACTGCGCGGACAGAGCTGGTCGTGACTGCGCGGGCACAGCTGGGTCATGACTGCGCTGGCAGAGCTGAGTAGTGGCAGCGCGGACAGAGCTAGGTTGTGACTGCCCGCGGGCCGACAGCGGACTCGCCGCAGCGGGAGATGGCCACGCGAACTGGGCCGGAACGGAGCGGCAGCGGGCGCG
Organism: Imbricaverruca yamaguchii; assembly: GCA_034440575.1. Lineage (NCBI taxonomy): Eukaryota > Metazoa > Arthropoda > Thecostraca > Neoverrucidae > Imbricaverruca > Imbricaverruca yamaguchii. The sequence goes on along the minus strand of JAOTOL010001580.1, from coordinate 2,068,661 downwards.
TGACCCGGCGGCGGCCGGCAGTGGCGCGTGACGTGACGTGACGTGACGCGCCGGGCGCCAGCAGGCACGGCCCATCGCGCTGCACAGCACGCGCAGATTGTCGCCGTCACCCGGTCTGTGGCGCCGCTCAACGGCGCACGCCCGCTCGGCACACTCTGACCACGGCTGAAGTGTGGCCTGGCTCACGGCGTGCGACCTGGCTCACAGCGTGCGACACAATGCTGTGTGGCTCACGGCGTGCGACACACCTGCTGTGACCTGGCTCACGGCGTGCGACACACCTGCTGTGACCTGGCTCACGGCGTGCGACACACCTGCTGTGTGGCCTGGCTCACGGCGTGCGACACACCTGCTGTGTGGCCTGGCTCACGGCGTGCGACACACCTGCTGTGTGGCCTGGCTCACGGCGTGCGACACACCTGCTGTGTGGCCTGGCTCACGGCGTGCGACACACCTGCTGTGTGGCCTGGCTCACGGCGTGCGACACACCTGCTGTGTGGCCTGGCTCACGGCGTGCGACACACCTGCTGTGTGGCCTGGCTCACGGCGTGCGACACCTGCTGTGTGGCCTGGCTCACGGCGTGCGACACCTGCTGGTTCTGAGTGCACTTGACAAACTCCACTGTTATTGTGGAAACGCCTTAGCTCATTATTTCCTTAGTCGGGAATAACCTTGAGTGACTTAAATGGTAATATTGAAGCATTTCTGGTAGCTGAGGCTGTCGGTTATATTGCAAACATCACAATTATAGCACAGCCTACATTTGTATTTTTAATTGAGAAGCAACTAACTGCAGCTCGGCGCTACCGTATATTTCTCAGGTGTTCGTATCGTGTGCACCATCACCGACAGCCACTGCCACGTTTCAGCGGTAAAAATCTGTTGGGTCAGAAGAGCGAGCTGCAGCGGGCCATGGAGCGCCACAGGGACCAGCAGCAGCGCCGCCAGATGCAGGACAAACTGCACAGCAACAGGAGCAGCTTCGAGATCGCGCTGGAGGAGCGGTTGTTGCGCGCTGAGCCGAAAACACGCGTAAGTGAGATCGTTTTTTTGCACGTCTTAATGAAAAGATCGACTGTAAGCCCATCCAGAATCCGTGGGTGAATACAGCTAGTCCAGCAATGCATCCGACGTTTATTCCGCAACTTGGGACTGTTTCAACTTGCTTACTCGATGCCCGATACTCGGTACTTGTGAGTGGGAGTCTGTGTTTCGGAGCGCATCATCTGCATGGGCTATGCAGCGTAACTGTCGACACAAACTGTTTAGCACCATACACAGCGCCTTCGAGGCCACCTGGCCACTGAACTTGAACGGCACTCGGCGGCAGTCGGCGCCAGTCTGTCGCCATATTGGGTGGTGCCGCCGGCGACCCAACTCTGTGCCGGGACCGCTCGCCGCTCCGCTGGGCACCAACAGTCACAGCTGTTAGTACCCTGCCGGCCTCTTCTGTACGGGCCAGGCCAGCAGGAACGGACTAGCTGAAGCGACGTGTCGCCGCTCTGTTGGTCGGATGAAGGGCAGATAAAAACTTTGGCACGGTAAATCGAAGGCTGGTTTCTGACTAAATCGATCGCTCCACAAGCATGGTGTTCATGAGTTTGCCGTTCTCACTATTAATCACCTCATCTGAATGCTGGCATATCATTGCACGCTAAATATATGAGTGGATTGGTCACGTTTTGCTCAGTTAGGAAGCCCAATTAAGCCCGCTAATGCGGGCGCGGTGCCCGACCCGCTGGAAAGATTCTGTGGGATCAGAGTACCCATTATTGCATTCTTTCGCTTATGGTCTCGCACAATGAGGTGAGTTTAAACTCATTCGCAAGTGATGTTCATTACACATGTACGCATTCATCTGCCTGATGAATATGTCCCTGGTCCAAGCATGACTAAGATGGTGATGTTTCGAATGTATATGCACCCTGGCATATTCATGTTCTTGTCGTCCTCGAGCTGGATGTTAATGGCCAGAATTGCCCATGCTTCGAAGAATATTAGACAACGTGCATCGCATTGCAATGCGATGCCAATGTACATGTCATATAATTATGTTTGTCCATAAAACCGAGGTTGACGGCATGCGACCCCGTCCGCGTTCATGGAATTTCCGTGACCGCGGGCATTTCCAGATCCCAGAGCGGCCGACGATGTCGGCAACGCCATTGATTTATGCCGTACAGTAGCCCGGGGGATCTGTCCGTGTATTGGGTCTGCTCGGCGACGTCATCAATGTACGCTATACGGCAGCCCTGGGAGTCTGGGAGTCTATTAGGTCGGCTCGGCGACCCAAGCAATTTACGCTGTACAGTAACCGTCGGGATGGGCGCTGCATGACCGATGTAGTCGATGCGCCCCTAAACTCCAATAACCAACCAGCAGCCGTCGGGACCTGTACGTCCGCTGGGATCTAGCAGTTCATGTGCCGCTAAGCTCAAATAATCAATCAGCCCCGGGAGCACCGCCGCCGCCGCCGTCGTGCGTGGGCCGTTCCCGGGAGCCTGACTCCGCCTCGGGCCCGGGGCAGCACGGCCGGCCGCCGCGCAGTGTGACAATTTCCGCCGGTTGCAGCCAGCAGATGACCAGCTGACCGCCGACGGAACGCCCGAGTTCCTGCGCGTGCACGCGCGGATGCGCTCCAAGGTAAACGCGCCGTCCTGAGGTGATGAGCCGGCGCCGCCAGGAACTGTGCATCTTGTCAAGAGGATTTTCGCCGGCCCGCTGATGTCATAACGCGGCACGCTGACGTCACAGCGCGGCTCGTGACGTTACAGCGCAGTTGCCATCGCAGTGGATGCGCGCCGAGGGTAGTGCAGTGCAGTGCAGTGCAGTGTGCTGCCGGCGTGGAATCCACGCAACTCGCAGGCGTCGTAGATGCACTTTCATATCACGGTGCGAGGCGGGCGACCTTCAGCGGTGACCGACGGATGTGAATGCTGTTGAGTAGTGAGTATTTTTTTTAAGAGTTTTTAGAGTAGTTTTTAATAGCGTCGTGTTGTCGTGTTTAATCGCAACAAGTATCGTCTTATTGTGGGTTTGGTTAACAGTACCAAGTGAGCTGTAGGCCAGGCGTGCTGCAGTTGTCGGCTGTCGCCAGCTCGTGCCGTGATGGGTGTGGTGCGATCGTGTAACACAGCCGGGCAGACGAGTATAGCGTGCGACGGGCTCGGCATTATCGGCACCTATTGCACTGCGGTCCATGTGTACAAACGGTCTCTCAATATACCACTTTGTGACTGGCATGTGTCGGCTCCAGGGGCGAAAGTGCATTCGAAATGGTGGGGAAAAGCGCCAAGTCGATTATTTTCATGCAGGGCGATAGTGCAGCCGAAGAAGTGGAGACAGGCACCGACTTCATTCTATCCACGCGGTCAGTTAGCCAATCGAGCGCTAATGCTCCGGAGTACCGAAAGTGTGGTCCGATGGTGCGACCGGAATTTGCATGGGTGGTCAACGGTGCACACTCTACTACGTGTTCACTACGGTCTAGTCAAGAACTAGAAAAGCGCGACCTTTACTGCAGTGGAGCGAAGAATCATTAGACCTGTACGACCATCCAGTGGCTACGCTACTAGATGTGTATTCCTGTTGTCTATACGCCAACGGTCGGCTCCACCGGATCACCGAGACGAGTCGCGACCAATCGGCGTGAGGGCTTGACTCGGTTAGTTATATGGCCTAGAAATCGAAACCAGGATGCGCTGTAAAGTAACTCCAGGTTGTTTCTTTTTCTGGTTCACGGAGGTCATTAGTGCTGTCGAATTTGCTCTAGATACTACCGTGTTCCATCATTTTTTGTGCAATAGACGTCTAAGGATAGCGCGTGGCCACCATATGATGCTGCGTGGCGGGCCAACGCGCAGAGTTTGCAATTGTACCGTAAAACGTAGGAACCGAACCGTAGGTGCTGGCCGTCTGGAAGATAACCCAGCTGACCCGATCACCGATAACCAGAGCTAGGAATGCATTTATGAACTGCCCTCCAGCGATACGATCCTGCGCGGAACCTTCAGGTATATATATATATATATATATATATATATATATATATATATATATATATATATATATATATATATATATATATATATATATGCCATGTAGGCCGTCGGGAGGTCAACGCCGAGCAGCTGGTTCACGCGCTGCGACTCCTACAGCCAGGGCCGTCACTGCCTTCGGTCTCCAGGTCAGGTCGAACCCAGTGGCGCCGGGACGGTTGCCATGTCAGATGAGTAAGGCTACAGCTGTCTCATCTCCCAGATGGCGGGATCCAGATCCCGGGTACCTCAGGGTGGTGGCGATGCCCTTATCTGCACCACTACCAAGTCGACTGAGACCGTCGGATAACATTTGAGTGACCGCGTACGGTGTGTGCGAGTGCGGAAGTACTGCTGGCAAGTTGATGGATGCTTATGTTCAAGAAGGGTACAACACATACTCCACTCGATGGTGCCTGCCCGCCACAGACACGAACATGACTCAACGTTTTACTATTAAATGGAGTTTGATTCCTCGGACTCCGGAATCTTTGTGATGAATAGAATTGGATACACAGGACCTCACGTGGCCGGTTGTAATCGTTCATAGTCCAACATGGATCGAAGGGATTCATAACATGGCGCAAGACAAACGATGAACACCTTTTAGCGCGGAGTTAGTGTGAAACGTTGCCAATGATCTCGTGAGAGCAAGATGTGATAAGTGAAATAAGGGAACAATACGTCTGTGATAATCTTCTCCAGAAAATGCTACCACAAAGAGAGCAAGGGGTGCTCCTGCACCTCTTCGGCACACCATTGTGACCCCGTACACAGACGCTAGACCTTTAGTGACCAGCGCGCGGTGCACGGGCCGCCGGCCAGCACAGACCGGCGGCGGGGCGGCGCCCGGCTGTTTGTACACGGATGTCGGCGCCGGCCGCCGTCCGTGGCGCCACGGCCGGCGGTCTGGCGCGGGCCGACAGCGCGCCGCATCGCCCGAGCGGTCCCGGACGGCACCGCTCCGGCGACGTTTACACACACGCTGTCGGCGCCGAGATAAACGCGGCGCCGTCGGCCGCCGCCTGCGCGTCACTAATCACGCGCCACGTGACCGGCAATCGGTCGCGGGCGGCGCGAGCGGGCCGTGCCGCGCAGGTCGGCTGATTGCGTCTGGCCGCGGACGGACAAACATCAGCCGGCTCGGCGCGTGGCGCGGCGGAGGGCCGCCCAGACCTGGCGCTGCGCTGACACGAATCGCACGCGCCGGAACTATGGTAATCGGCACACTCAGAAGTGCAGGCGTCAATCGGATTGCACAACCAAACAAACGTCTGTGTGGTGCGGCTTACTCAGAGCAATCAGTCATCATGGTATGATGCCAAGTAGCTTATGCCACCAATGTAGTATTTTCCACATTGGTTCATTTACGAAAGTGTTAGTTAAAAAAAAAAACTTTTCTTAACCTTTGAAAAACGCCTTACAAAACTTTCCGCTAGCTAATATATCGTACGCAAACAGCATCTCATCCAATGATGCCGTTCCGTAGGGAGGTTCCTAGAAGAGAGGTCGCGCACCCCTACCCTGAAGAGCGACACCAGCAACTTATCTTCACATCAACGGAAAAGCCATCGAAAAAGTTAAAAGTTCAAGTTCTTAGGAGTGCACTTGGACCAAAACTTAAGCATCAGCAAATAACTTGTGTGCATGTCCAAACGCGGCGTAAGCAACTCGATTTAAACTGAGTTTCACATTCTGGGCCAACATATTTCTTGACATAACGACGAGAATGAAGATTTGGGGATAACTCTTCACTGTGTTATTGGCGTGCTTACTCGACTCTAGTCGGTCACATTGACCGTACTGATCAGCACACACTGCCCCGTACACCATCTCAGCTAGTCGGTCACAATGACCGTACTGATCACAACACACACACTGCTCAGTACACCATCTCAGCTCATAATACTAGCCCATGCAAGAAGGGTCATGTTCGTGATACCCGTTATGTCGTTACAAACCGTAGCAGTGACCGTAGCAGTGACAAATCATGGTATCGTGGGCATTGTTAGCGGAGGGGTCTGGGCGACTAGTCCCCCCCCTCCAACTTTTCGGCGGAGCCCGCTCTGGAGGTGTTCGAGCGCACCCCCTTTAAATCTGCACCCGAGAACGCTCGTCTGAGAATAAAAAGGGCCTACTCAGAGGCACTCGAGTGCACAGCCCCACCCCATACACACATTATATTTATAATGTTATCAGTTAGTGGCTCTTCTGAGGAAATGGCGCCCCTTAAAAGTCGTCCTCGATCTTTTTCTGTTCCTCCAAGCCTCTACAAGGTATTGTGAGCTGCTTCGGTTCAGATCTGGCCTCCAGATCCATGTGATCGGCCACAGCCATTAGTTTTTATTATAAGATGAACAACTGAGAAAGACATCATGACCTCAATAGATACGACCTATAACCAGTGGGTCTCGTCCTCTGCATCTATGAATATATACATGTGCAACTCAAAATTCTGGGCAATGTTTTCGTTTCATGTTCCTCTAGTCTGCCCATATTATTACGGTGCCTGAGTGCAATAAGGATCCGATATACTCGAGTTGGCAAGTATTGTACTTACGAAGTCGCAAGGATGAATGTACTTCACTTCAAGCGGCTACGGTCTCCGTCTCCGAGCCTCCAAAAATACGTGATCGTGGGCCGCGCTCCAGTTGGTGTGGGTATTACCATGATATGAAGTTTTCCTCTTTGGAAATAATCAGACATACACGTGATATGATTGTTCATCCACGCAATAAGAGCGAAATTACTATTTCAAGTGACCCGAATTAGGCTCCTTGGGGATGTTGACCTATGACCGTAAGTTGGCTATTGAAGAAGAGTCTCTCTGAACAGATGTGGTCACTGCAAGAATATGGGATAAAGGGGTGACGAGCGTCGAAATCAAGACAAATGGGATGAAACTGCTACCACCACCAGAATAACATTATTCCATAAATCGGACGTCATTTCGGTACGGTATTTGACGTCAATCTGGTATGGTACCTGCAAAGTTGTTGTGACCGTTGCTTGACTAACTTTAATGGCTCCTACGCCGAAGGATGTGTCACCACGGTGACACAGCAGTGTTCCGCCCGCTCCACGCACCAACGACAAACATTTACAATGCTGCCATCTGACGGCAAAAAATTACTAACTGAAGTTGACGCATGCACCGTTAAGCCGGAGACGAATGATTGCGAATGGCTGGAGCGGTCGCCTGCAACCGGTTCAATAAGTCACATTGAGGACTCAGTTAAATAATGGAGGGGAAGGAAGTCAGAATCCGCAGTAATCCGGAAGATGTCAAGGAAACATTTTCGGAAATCATTGTTGCAATCAAGCGAGAGAAACCCAATATCTTCGTCACAATATGTGTTTTGCTGTGTGTGCGTATTGCGTCCTAAAGCGCCTATCACACATGCCTACCAGAGGCGCACATTAATACCTCAGAGGAGCTCACGTCATATAAATGTGGTATGAAAGTGTCCTTCAACGTCCAGCCACATTCAACGGCCATGCGCTTAGCGCTCCGAAACCCAACATGTTACAGCAACGAAACAAAAACGAACGACTTGCGAATATTATTATACCCTGAATATTATATCCTTTGCGAATAGTATTATGCCTTGGTTTTCTCAGGTCAACCAATAGTCCACCAGGTGACTAAGTGAAAATCATGGTAATGTAAATACCATGGTTGTGATTTGTGCAAGCTAATGCAAAACACAGACATAGAACTAAAACGAACGAATGGCACGGACTTCTACTATATCAATACGTTCAATGTGACCTTACGAAAATAATTTGTAAAATACATTTGCGAGTACAAAGTTGGCTTGCATTGAACTGACAACAATCCATTGAGCGGCATACGCATTCTGTAGTAGCATCTCGCTCAAGGTAAGCCACGCTGATGCAGTATTTGGACACACTTTGCATGATAAACATAAATTAGGTATGAACCCTGATGTTAAGTACAAGTTCCTAATGATGCAAGTTAGACACTTAAAAATGCGCAAACACTTGGCGCAACTAAAGCTCCGGGTGAAGCGGAGTTGAAAATGTCAACTTGACCTCACTTTGGAACTCTATAAACATAAGCATACTATAATGCATCATGCATATAAATATGTGTACATGATTTGTACGTTCTGAATATGTAGCAGCTAGACTATTGAGGTGTCAGTTTCCAAGTAATACTGAGCATGTCCCTTTCTCGTGACATATCCCATTCGACGATTCACGATGTGCGCCAAGTAACTTGGCGGCCCCTTGTGACACCGCTGGTAAGTTAGTTAGTATTTTAGTTTAAGGGTGCTTCGACCAAAGCGTGATCATTCAGCGTCCAACACCGCTGGTGAGGCCGTCTGCCAGTCACCCCGAGACCGCTGGTGAGACCGTCTGCCAGTCACCCCGAGACCGCTGGTGAGACCGTCTGCCAGTCACCCGGAGACCGCTGGTGAGACAGGGTGCCAGTCACCCGGAGACCGCTGGTGAGACCGTCTGCCAGTCACCCGGAGACCGCTGGTGAGACCGTCTGCCAGTCACCCGGAGACCGCTGGTGAGACCGTCTGCCAGTCATTCCAGAGACCGCTGGTGAGACCGTCTGCCAGTCACCCGGAGACCGCTGGTGAGACCGTCTGCCAGTCACCCGCTGGTGAGACCGCTGTGACCGTCTGCCAGTCACCCGGAGACCGCTGGTGAGACCGTCTGCCAGTCACCCGGAGACCGCTGGTGAGACCGTCTGCCAGTCACCCGGAGACCGCTGGTGAGCGCCAACCGTCTGCCAGTCACCCCGAGACCGCTGGTGAGACCGTCTGCCAGTCACCCCGGAGACCGCTGGTGAGACCGTCTGCCAGTCACCCCGAGACCGCTGGTGAGACCGTCTGCCAGTCACCCGGAGACTGCTGGTGAGACCGTCTGCCAGTCACCCGGAGACCGCTGGTGAGACCGTCTGCCAGCCATTCCAGAGACCGCTGGTGAGACAGGGTGCCAGTCACCCGGAGACTGCTGGTGAGGCCGTCTGCCAGTCACCCGGAGACCGCTGGTGAGACCGTCTGCCAGTCACCCGGAGACCGCTGGTGAGACCGTCTGCCAGTCACCCGGAGACCGCTGGTGAGACCGTCTGCCAGTCATTCCAGAGACCGCTGGTGAGACCGTCTGCCAGTCACCCGGAGACCGCTGGTGAGACTGTCTGCCAGTCACCCCGAGACCGCTGGTGAGACCGTCTGCCAGTCACCCCGAGACCGCTGGTGAGACCGTCTGCCAGTCACCCGGAGACCGCTGGTGAGACCGCCTGCCAGTCACCCGGAGACCGCTGGTGAGACTGTCTGCCAGTCACCCCGAGACCGCTGGTGAGACCGTCTGCCAGTCACCCGGAGACCGCTGGTGAGACCGTCTGCCAGTCACCCGGAGACCGCTGGTGAGACAGGGTGCCAGTCACCCGGAGACCGCTGGTGAGACAGGGTGCCAGTCACCCGGAGACCGCTGGTGAGACTGTCTGCCAGTCACCCGGAGACCGCTGGTGAGACCGCCTGCCAGTCACCTGGAGACCGCTGGTGAGACCGTCTGCCAGTCACCCGGAGACCGCTGGTGAGACAGCCTGCCAGCCACCCGGAGACCGCTGGTGAGACCGTCTGCCAGTCACCCGGAGACCGCTGGTGAGACCGCCTGCCAGTCACCCCGAGACCGCTGGTGAGACCGTCTGCCAGTCACCCGGAGACCGCTGGTGAGACCGCCTGCCAGTCACCCGGAGACCGCTGGTGAGACCGCCTGCCAGTCACCCGGAGACCGCTGGTGAGACCGCCTGCCAGTCACCCGGAGACCGCTGGTGAGACCGTCTGCCAGTCACCCGGAGACCGCTGGTGAGACTGTCTGCCAGTCACCCCGAGACCGCTGGTGAGACCGCCTGCCAGTCACCCGGAGACCGCCTGCCAGTCACCGGGAGACCGCTGGTGAGACCGCCTGCCAGTCACCCGGAGACCGCTGGTGAGACCGCCTACCAGTCACCCGGAGACCGCTGGTGAGACCGTCTGCCAGTCACCCGGAGACCGCTGGTGAGATCGCCTGCCAGCCATTCCCGAGACCGCTGGTGAGACCGTCTGCCAGTCACCCGGAGACTGCTGGTGAGACCGTCTGCCAGTCACCCGGAGACCGCTGGTGAGACCGCCTGCCAGTCACCCGGAGACCGCTGGTGAGACCATCTGCCAGTCACCCCGATACCGCTCGTGAGACCATCTGCCAGACATTCCCGAGACCGCTGGTGAGACCGTCTGCCAGTCACCCCGAGATCGATGGTGAGACCGTCTGCCAGCCATTCCCGAGACCGCTGGTGAGACCGCCTGCCAGTCACCCGGAGACCGCTGGTGAGACCGTCTACCAGTCCCCCCGAGATCGCTGGTGAGACCGTCTGCCAGTTACCATGAGATTGCTGGTGAGACCGTCTGCCAGTTACCATGAGATTGCTGGTGAGACCGTCTTCCAGTTACCATGAGATTGCTGGTGAGCAGTCTGCCAGCCATCCCCAACACCACGGCGTTCACGACACAGCTGGTGCCATTGTAAATTAAATCATGCAGCCAGCATATCACACTAAAGAAATGCGAGATGTCGATGTGCTCGTCTGCGGACCGCCATCCTTATGGTACATCATTTTACCTCACTCTCGTCAAATTTTATACTTTTGGGGCCCATTAAATACTTGAGGCATTATGATATAGGGCCCATTAGAGACGCTGGACGAGAGAGAGAGAGAGAGAGCTGCGGGCTGCCTAACCCCGTGTGGCAGACAAAAGCTGGGGAATCGCGCTGTTATCGACAGAGCGTGTGGACTGACGGCGACAGCCACCCTCTGCTGGGGGCACGCCGCGGAAAATGTTTGCCTGGGAATCGTGGTGCGGTACGCTGTGTATGATCGCAGGCGCTGTCACAAAGCCGCTTGTATGAACGACTGCAAGTACCTCACATGAGCATAGCTGTGAAAGTAAATACAGCTCTGATAAAAGAGTGACTCTGATGCTAAGTCTAGAAATGAGTAAGGACACCAAGACTTGTCACGTGACAAGGAAGTAGTGAGGTGCTAAAATTGTGACGGTCTGATTTGATCGATCTACTTTTCACCTTTTCCTCGTTTATACATGATAGTGCTCTCTCAGGCTACGCTCGTCATTGCGAAATTCGCCAAGATAATTTCCCAACTACAAGACTCAGTTTCCCGTGCAGTCCAGTGTTTTCTTTGCATGTACACCATCCTTGATTTGGATGTCATGTATTTTTGTTGTTCCGAGGTAACACATCGTACATAGTTGGTGAAAGTGGCAACTTATTTCAAGGAGCCTGCACAATATTACTGTCACCTTCAAGCTTCCGAAGCCTAGTGAGAAGAAAATAGTATAAAACAACAACAAACGCACTGCCGTCGCATCACGGTCTGCCTTATTTAGAACTATCAAACAGGCACTCCCCCAGACTTCAGCTCGGCTGAGTCATTCCGCACAACAATTCCGTAGGACCAGGTCAGCATAGGCCCGTAGATGTCCGCACAAAAACGGGTAGCAGGCACTAATGATGCAAGGCACAATTGCTTGTTGTCACCGCTTCTTCTTGCCTTTCTTTGGTTCAGCGCCCACCGATGCACTCGATTTATGGACAGTCTTCACCACCGCATGACCGGTCCTCTTCAAATGTTCGAATAACTTGTTCTTTGATGGGAATCCTGAGCCGCACGCCTGACAATTTAGCAATGCCTCTTCTACCAGGGTCGGCCGGGGCGACGCCTGAAATAAACAAAAACGTCGTGGTTGAATCTCGTAAAGGGCGTGCGATGGTCGTGAAGACAGCGGTGGTGGGTCGGTTTCGAATAGGCCATACTTCTCCGAGGACGCTCCAAGGCGGGTCAGAAGCGGGCCTCTTGCTTGACAGCGAAGATATTGGGAAGGGACAGGCCAACGTTGGGGAGGAGAAAGTCAATTTTCGGAATAGTTCCCTCAAATGAGTTGAAAACTGTGAACAATCATACGGTTTCATGTAGGCACATACCCGATCTTGGTTACAAACCTGATGTTGGTATTCCTTGGACTAACTCAGAATTTCAGTAGTTAGCGAGGTGCAAATCCAAGTTCTCAAAATCCAAAGTTAAACAGTCTTAAGTGTTAGACTACCGCGAAAGCGCAATAATGCGAAATAAATCATGTAATTGTAGCAGGCATTCCAGCCTTCCAAACGGAATGGGTTTGGAATCACCTCACCTTTAGGCATAGGCAAAACCAACTCCGCGCCCCCTTACCTGCTCCTGTTCAGCCCGAGCCCTTCGTCTGGCGTCCTTGGCCTTCTTTCCCTTCAGCTTGGTCGTGCTCTGCGGCGGTCGGTCTTCCTCCTCGGCGTCCTTCTCCGGCTCCGCCCCGGATCCCGCCGCCGGCTCAACACCCGGCTCCGTTGCCCTCTCCGCCCCGGGTAATGCGGTCGGCTCCGCCCCGGATCCCGCCGCCGGCTCAACACCCGGCTCCGTCGCCTTGCCCGGTAAGCGTCGGCTCCGCCCCAGACCCCGCTGTCATCTCCGCCCCGGGTAACGCGGTCGGCTCCGCTCCAGACCCCGCTGTCATCTCCGCTCCGGGTAACGCGGTCGGCTCCGCCCCAGACCCCGTGTCGGCGAGCCTGGCCGCAGCCAGCGACTCGGCCAGATCGCTGTCGGAGCCGTCTGCGCTGCCGCTCAGCTCGGCCAAGTCGGACGACGTGGCGAACGTGCCGGCGCCGCGCGCGCCCAGCTCCGCACCCAGCTCCGGCACGACCATCCGCTTCTTCTTCTTCTTCTTCTTGGCCCTCCTGCTGGCCAACGGTTCCGGGCTTGCCTCCGGGCTGCTGTCTGCGACCACGAGACGACACAGTCAGGTGAAAACGACGGGCCCTGTTAGGACAAGCGCAGCTCGAATAGCGCCCAACAAATGCGACTTCACAAGCTGGGCTTATGCACTCACGTTCATGCCGCTGGTTGGGCGATTACTGCAAGTTGTATTTAGTGAGAATGACTGACCGACTTCGGGGCCGACTTGACGAGGGCGCAGAGACCGAGTTGGTCACCGTGTGGTCATTACAACTTTGGAATGCACAGAAATGCTGTTTTGAGGTATGTCCGCCGTCGCACACGCTCTGCATATAAATATCAGGCGTGTGTCTTAGGTTTGGACGGTAGGCCGAATATCACGCACCAGTGCTTCGACAGCTCTGGATATTACTCAGTGAGGCCATATGCTCGGAGAATACAGCTCAAAAGTATCCTGGAGAGACACCTGGTGACGACAGGCATGATTAGGCATGCTTTTTCCAAGAACATTTTACCTTAGTGTACTAAAGTTTGTTTCAGTTTCACTCCTATCTAATCCAGTGATAACTAAAACAGCTTATCGGAGCCATACTAATTGCAACGGGACTCTGATTGCAAGATGACTCTAACTAGGCAAGGGCATGGAGTGATTATCAGGGCTTAATGGCAATGTGAGTGCCTGTGATACTGCATTCGTATTCAGAGACACTGCACGGGTTAACGTGTGCACATTACACGGGACTAGCTGTTATTTCGGTAGGATTAACAATGTTCGTTTGTCTTTTGGGGTCAGAAGTGCGCCATCTCGAGTGATAACACATCCTGATGCAGTTCAATAGACAATCTCCTTCCAGAAATAATCACCTGAGCCAGTGTTGACTTCAATGTCAGCTTCGCAGGCGCTCATATTACCGTTCAGGGCCTCTTCCTCCTCTAGCATGACCTCTTTGAGTCGCAAAACATTCTCCCGATGTTTCTTGGATCCTTCATGATTTTTAAAGCTGAAATGATAAGTGTGCACCAATGAGCAAACGGTAATAACGAACCTTTGTGTTCAGACTGAAAATCGGACCTATACTGTAAACTACTTATGACGAAACAAACACGACCACGTAAGCGAACAACAGGCCTTCACTCTACTGCTTATTCATTTCGGTCATCAGGTGTATGCAGCCAACCACTTCCGTAGCTCGAAGTTTAGTTGCCTGTGTTGTGCAATAGCTCAATTACTTACGATTTGTCTGTTTTAAACATCTTATCGCAGGCTGGGCAGTAGAGTTCGTTGGGTATATACACTTCGTCATCAGAGTTGTCAGCTGGGGACACCTCCTCCCCAAAATGTCGTGCTACAGCTGCCTCCATCTCCTGAAGAATGAATGACGAGATAGTGATGTGACGTTCGGTAGAAATAAGCAAGACATTCACGCTACAAAACGAATTATTGCCCAATTGGTTCTTTGGACTTGAGACCTCGTCGCATGTGGTGGGCACAGGAATGTTCGGCGTTTATGCTAAGTATGAGAATACGTGACAGGCATGTAGGATGGGAGTGACCGAACACACTTTAAACAGCAGCAGAAACAGCAGTTGAGAAACAGCGGTCCCATGTCTCCTCAAAACATGGAAATTGAAAAGCATGGATGGTTTGTTGAACATCCCATAGTGCAATTCCAGGTAATGAGATGCTTAATATCAAAGCATGGCTGATATCAAAGCATGGTTGATAACAAAGCATGGTTGATATCAAAGCAGTTACCCTTTACTGAATGAGTACATGCTCCAGTGCAGTGATTCCCCACCCATCACGTTCTGTCATCCGTCATCCGTCATCTACCTTGAGTTTGGCCTCGTGTTGATCGCCGCCGGCCCACTCGGCCTCGCGGTATGCGGCCACCTCCTCGGCGCGCCGCTGCCGGTGCCGGTCGCGCTGCTCCTGCACGCGGCGCGCGTTCTCGGCGGCGCGCTCCTGCAGCCGCCGCTGCTGCGCCGCCACACGTCGGTCCCGCTTACGCACGAACGCCACCAGGGCACGAACCTTACGGCGAGCGAGAGGAGCTTAGCCGCTGGTCGAACGAGCCAGCTCGCCGGGACGGGGTGTTGTTCACGGCCGGACTAGACACCTGGTTGTGGTGAGCTAACAATATCGGTAATGAATAAATATAAACACATATACATATATATACATGAGATTATGGTTCGGTTGCACTGTCGCGTTCCAAGATGTAGCGTTTGAGTACAACCAAAGCAGCTGATGTTTGGGCGGATATTCTGGCTAAGGGGTGCGTCGATGGAGCCCACGTTTAAAAAATAACAATGTACTGTATGCAATGACACGCTAGAGCAATATAAACGAACAATACGTTTTGGAACCGTGGTGCGTCACACAAGCGCGGCAAGTGGAAATTAAATTCACCTCCTCGTTTCGCTCTTTGCGCGCCTTGTCGCGGATCTTCTTGTTCTCCTTCTCCATCTGGCGCAGCGTCCAGCGATTGGGAGCCTGTCGGATGTCGTACTTGTCCAGCCAGCTGTACGTCTTGCGCGTGCAGTAGGACTGCCAGTAAGCGTAGAACGGCTGCACCACCTGCCAGTGAGAGAATGACTAGCGACTGTGGCGGGAAGGAACTTGTCACATAGGTCTGAGATAATCCAGAGCATTCATTTTATCTCCTCCTGTTTGCTAACATTTGGCTATAAGTCGAAACTACACATATAAAATGCACAAAGGGTCGGCTACTTGGGTATTCCTTCCCGTCCCGACCACAGTTTGGTGCGATTGTGAGCTCTGGCTCATAGTGACAAGGTCACAGAAATTGTCCTTAAATGCAACTGCTGGCTTGGGTAGATAAATTCATTAGTGCAAATATCAATTTATAAAGTGTTTTTACTAAGAGTGTAAAATTACTTGTATCGTGCTTGTGGGTGGTATATATATATATATATATATATATATATATATATATATATATATATATATATATATATATATATATATATAATCTTTTGTAATCACCATGTTTCTCTTACAAATACTTGCCAATAGGAAAACAAAATTATAGATAGTTTCATTTTAATTCATGTTATGGGAGTGAAGGTGGTTTTCAATGGTGACGTATAGCGCTTACATGACCATAATTAAAGATACAAATTAATTTTCATTTTCTAGATGCAAAAACAGCCTAAAAATTGGTCGCCTACCAGGTTTCAGTTCAGTTTAACCGGGTCCCAACCGGGCTTGGTTTCATCAGATCAGCCGGAGCCGGGCTTCGGTCGTCCAAAAAGTGTTTATTTCAGTCACCTCTAATAGACACCCATTACACATAACACATGCACACACAAATGCACCTGATTAATGTTGCTGTAAAATAGAATAGTGCGATGTATACATTTTAGTACAACATGGGCATTTAGCACGTTCAATTAGGTAGGTACGACCACTTGCAAATGGAGAATGCAGACCAGAGATAAATTATTCAAGGAATAGGGTTTCATGCCTCGTTCTTTGCAGTATTCCGTTTATATGTATCATGTTTATGCTCACCATAACGGATTCGGGATCGTGGTAACGAACATCCCATAGTGCAAATACAGGTAATGGGATTACCTATGGTGTGCCATGATATACAACAGTGTAGGATTTTCTCTTTTTTTTCTTGGTAGTGGAGTACAATTTTTTTAGGCTGGAGTACAAAAAAACAGGTATGCACTAACTGACAACAGACCTTGTTTTAGTGGGGCTGAAAACCAATGTCACCATTTTTGTATGCATGAACATCTTGCCAAACTAAGCCATGCCCAAAATTTTGCTGCACTAAAAAAATTAGTTATCCATAACCAGGTGGCATTGCTTTAATGGAATTAAAAATAAATGTCAGCATTTCATGCTGTATGTACCATGCAAGCATTATATATGTACATATAGCTAACTTCTAAGTCAGCAATATGTCAGCAAGCTGAGTCGTGAATATGTGCAATTGTGTCGAGGAATGCATCTAGTGGGAAATGCCCTCAGTAGCCAAAGTACTCCCCAAAATATACCCATGATATATGGAAATGGGATAGATGTTGCCTGAGTGTAGGTGCGTGAAGCAATTCCAGAGTTCACAAACAAATATTTATGATGAATGTGCTTGATGTGATGTGAACGTACAAATAAAATCTCTGTTGGCAGAGATCAGGATGACTCGCACTCACTCACATTGGGCGGACCACACAACCGGGATCATCCTTCAACAAACACTTCTCCGAGGGACTGGCCCCACGACTAATGGGCCGAGTTCACCCGCGATTCATTGGAATTATTGCTAACTTCAGTTGTCTTTAGACGGATTGGTGGCCAAGATTTTGAACGCTCCCCAAATGAGTTTCATGGCCCCAGTGGGTCCCATCGCGATGAGCCGGTTTTACAGCGGAAGTTTCGTCATAGGTCACGTGGTCTCAGGAACAAGATAGAGGGAGAATACCCGGCATAATGATGTGCACAAGTTAAAAGCGACCATAAAATAAAATAATTACATCGGTTTTAATAACGAAATATGTTTTACTATTCCTGCTGTCAAAATAAGGAGAGTTAATCTTACGACATCAGCGAATTTTAACATGTTTCTGATTTGCGTGGAGACTGCACACAGCTCTATGGAATATGAGAGCCTACGAACGACTGCCATATATATAATTTGTGCTGTTGTTAAATTAGCGAAGGATGAGGTTATAAGCCAACTTCAGGCGCAATGGTAGAGAAAATAATAACAAAAGCATACTTAATCCATGTTGACCAAGTCTATAAATATGGGTTTCGGAATATATAATGGTTTAATGAAAATTATACTAAAACAGTCCGGCTAAAATAGTTTTATTATCATCACCAAGAAGGTTATTTTGCATGAAAAAGCTGAGACAAGGAATTCAAACCCATTCTTATTATTATTATAAGTTCCTTCATGTACTTGTTTAGTTCATGTCTAGAATGTTTAGTTGAAGCAAGGATCCAGTTAGGAGTATCTAGAGCTGCTAGACGGGAGTACCTGTAAAACCGCCCACGGGCGGTTTTACTTTTCTTCTTAGATAGAGCTGGTCGGATTCGCAAACTCAGCCCGAGAAGTACAACTGCTCATGGGGCGGGGAACAGGGAATGGGTCGGAGTAAATTTCGGAACATGTATTATGGACCCTTCACTGACACCGATGAACCCAAAATGTGGTTATATTTCAAGGCGCATGTTTATCTTCGCACACATTTACAAAAAAAATATGCGACAGTCATGCAAAAGTGCACAAATGACATTGGTTTCTTGGTGTAATCGCCTCGGAGAACTTGCTTGCTCCGGGGCGGATTTTAGGAAATTTGAAGTGATTTTCTTGCATTGAACGGGCTCATTGTGTCTAAAAAAGTTGTCCCTTTAACAAAACGACCTTCGATTGCGCATTTAAAGCATTTACTGGCGAAACCAGGCTTCAACTTTATACTCCGATTACACCAAGTACCCCTGGATTTGCCAACTAGAGATTTCTGGTGCTTCTTGGCGAGTACTCCAACGCAAGGCTATAGAACACCTCTAGGCTCCAGCGCAAGTTTCCAAAGAGTAATATGAAATAGATATTCATTAATATAAGTATGTTATATATCAGATAAAATATTGATAAATATTGAACCAATATTGAATAAATATTGAATTAATTATTGACTTTATTGACACTAATATAGCGTTTTTCACATATGAAGCGCCGACGTTGTGCGTAGCCGGTTTTAGTAAGGTTCTTTCGAATTTTGGCGCAACACCGACGGCTCATGCTCCGTATGCTTTGTACTGCCTTTCAAGAATGTGTAGTGACGTTGGATGGTCGGGGCGCTGGGGTCGCGGAAACTGCTAGTTGTTGTCAGGTATGGACTTTCAGTGGTAGCACTCGACCAAGCAATGTTGTTCTTCGTTTTCCCTTCTGGAGTACAAAATACTTCATTTAGTCTAGTCACAATCCTGGAGTACAAAATGTATTGGTATGCATGACACCAACAAACTCCAGTTTTCCAACACTGATATACAATGTCATTTTATAGCATAGGTATTTGCATCGTTATCATTGATATCGGTATCACAAAATTAGGTATCTCCCAAAGCGCGCAAAACGTGTACTTATATGCGTGCAATTGTATCAAAATTGGATTTTCATGACTGAAGCATTTTAAACAGCATTATTTGCATGGCTATTTCAAAGTTCTTGCTGTATTCGTTTAGACATCTCACACCAAATGAAAATGCAACATTTTAACGCTGGTGCAGACAGTGCAACAAAGAACAACATTTTTGGTTGAGAACGAGATGGTAACTCGTAAGCAGCGGGTAGTTTGTTAGCAGCAGAACGGCTCAAAAAGCATGTTGAGGCGTTCACTGGCAGGCCACCACACTTCACGAGTGCGTTCTCCTCGGTTCCCACCAGGGCTATCGCCACCTATAGCAATTTCAGCAGCAATACAGAATATAATTGGTGATCACGTTGAGGATTTGCCAAGCCATGAAGCTTCTTTCAGGGATTTGAGCGCATTTGTCTCATGAAATAAATGCGGGACTTCCAGAATTCAGAGTTGGCAGATTGTTCATTTGGTGGCTTTTAATATACAGTTATAGCCAGACTCGTGAGTTACAATTACTCACAAGTCTGGCATGCACATACCTCTTCGAAGATGCTGTCGCTATCCCCGAACTCAGGAATATCGAAGTCACTATCTCCATCCCTGGTGAATTCTGAGTCTTCCGCGGCCAAAGTCTTAAAAACCTCTCTGAAACAGCCAACAGATATGACTTACACCAACATAGATTCACTTAGGGACGGTCCACCCATCAAGGCACAGAATGCAGAGCATCGCCTGAGTAAAGCTGGAAGATATTTTAAAACATGCTTGCAATAAACGATGCTCTTATCCACAGGAAAATCACAAAATTAAAAACTGAACAGAAAAAACAAAATTTGCAGGTGACTATCATGAAGATTAAAGTTAAGATTTGCATAATAAATTTGAAACATCTCTGCCACTGTTTTAAAATACGTATGAATGAGGCAAGCCCATGGCAGATATCGCCATATATTTCGCTTTTGTTTCATAACAAGCGAACGGTATACGGCTTTCGTTAGATAAACGAAAACGCATATTTGGAGACCTGGCTTTCATGTGGTGCTTAGTCGCCTCTGTAATGAGCTGCGCCATGCATTGACTGACGGATCAAGGATGATCATTGCAGACATCCCCCACCCCAAGCTGTCTGCTTTGGAGCAAAATTTGTCTTTGGTCACAACTTATGGAAGACTACAAATATTTTATGGCAAATGAGGCTGAAAACTGTGCTAAAAAAATGTGATATATACAGTTCATCTCCCATTCAACTCCACACTCACTAAACGTGCACGAACAAATCGCTATGTTCGCGAATAATAATACTGCTTTCATCAAGCTGTCCATTGAACATTGCCCACCTGTATACTGCAAAGAACCCCTTGCCGTCATTTCCATGGCCTGAGTAGCAAGATGCAGTGAAGTACTGATAAACATTCAGACTGCTGTCTTGGTAATCACTGTCAAATCCTGAAATAGAAAGTGTTCAAATTAACACCAGCCTCCCATGTTGTACTGTTCAGGCAGATAAACTCTGCTAATTCAAAGAATGAGATGCATTATTTGTATGGAATGTTATAGTTATAAAATGCCAAAGACATTAGCTATGATGAGACCAAGTCAGCCAGTAAGTTTAGGAACTTTTTAAAATTTGTAGATGCAATAGCAAAGGTAACCACATGCATTTTCGAGTATTTTGAAGTAATTATCCAACCATTAAAAACCATGAATTGAATATATTTTCCACATGAGCTTTCTTCAGCTCAAGTAAGAAAACACTTAACAAACGCATTACGAAACTAACCCACTGGAATTACTATGTGGGCCACTTTTGTGGCACACACATTATGGTATTTAACAATTAGATGACTATTTCGAAATAATTTTGAACCTATGGTTACCTTTGATATATAAGAACATTAACACTACTTAACAATTAATTAGCAGTAGCATTAATTAACAACAATGCTGCTCAAGTTTGCACAACAAACCCTCAATTTGTATGGTACTTGTGTCATGCATACCTTACATCAAGCTGTTATTTTCATGTCTCCTTGAACTTTTGAGCACCACTAACAGTATCAAATTCTCAAATCCACGCATCAGGCACCAATGGGACTAGCAAAACAAGAGTAAAATTAACTAGACAGCACAGTGAGAACACTTAACCCTCCCCATCTTTCTCGTCAAATACTCAAACCTCATCTTGGGAGTTTATATGATGACTGAAAATGTTGTTTTAAGTCAACTTGCTCTAATCAAAATGCTTACTTTAGCCAGAATCTTCAATTTTAACTCTAATGGGCAAATAGGCAACAGCATCACGTAATCAAAAATTGGAGAATATATATATATATATATATATATATATATATATATATATATATATCTATACAATTACTCTGGTGCATTTTGCTTTGTGCCTAGAGACAAGGAAAAGCTAAAAGTTGCATTCAAACATCTTCATCCGTTAAAGTGTGACGACTGGTTGTACTTTTCTGGAGGTGACCTCACTTAACCTTGACTAACTCCTTGACCCTAGATGACCTGATGTTATAATTTTGACAGAACATGTCAAATTAATGTGGGAAAATGTATGTAAAATTTCGGCGCGCTGCCACGCATAGTTATTTCACTATCCGCAAAAAAACTTATGGGGCGATAACACCCCCCCCCCCCGAGACGGCGCAGGTTAAGAAATGGACTAAAATCCAACACCTGGAAGCTGCTAGACATACGTTGAGAAAGGGAAGTCATTTGAAAAGTAAAACATGCATGCATCAGTTAACAATGCTCTACACACATCACATCATTTACACAGTAATTGAAAAACAAATTGTCAACATCTGACTTCCATTTCAATCGAAGATATATGAAGCCATAAAAATGGTGATCTAGCAATTAGCAATATTTATCGATTGAAAGTGATTGTAGCTGAATTGATGTCAAGCAACTAAAAATTCTTATTCTTGCTTGCTTCTTATTGCTTCTTATTCTTATAAAAATTAGTATTCTTGCTCACTTCCTAGTATGTAAAGCTGAGTGTCAAATTACGATTTTAAAGAAATCGCATCAGAGCCTCGTTCCGTGTACAGTTTAACTGCAGAAAGAAATCTAATGGCTTCAAAGCTGTGTCCACTGTCCTAAAAATAGTCCTCACCTCCACGGAGAATCTGTTCCCGGTGTTTGTCATACCAGGCACGCTCCTGACCGTCACCCAGCACCTCATAGGCCTGCTGGATCAATCGAAACTTCGTGGTGGCTTCCTCTTGCCTGTCTGGGTTTTTGTCTGGTGAAACACAAGGTAGGTGGATTGGGATTATGTGCAAAATTAATATACATAAAAATGAAACGACACCATCTGAAAAAATGCTGAAAACTGAAAGAGGAGAATGGGGAGTATGACCGAATTTGTGTCAATGGCTTAATACGAATGTTTGCATGCACATTCCCATCATGGATTTGCCTTACAGCAAAATGACAAGATGACAAATAAAATACAAGCAAGAAACAATACAGGTGGATTATGTGCTCACGAATACATGCATTGCAAGGCTTTCATCAATTACTTGCATAATTTCCCAGAAAAATACATTGGGTTCAACAAGAAGGGACAATAAATGTCATGATATCATGTGCTTATGGTTAGTATCAATGTATGTCATAACCAAACACCACCACCCTAGCCAAATTCAACATATGCTTCTACATAATCCACCAGTTGGTATAACCTATTCATCAAAAGTACAGAAAAAAAATATTGGTAGTGTACCTGGGTGCCATTTTAATGCCAGCTTCCTGTATGCTTTCTTCAAATCATCATCAGTAGCATCCCATGGGACATCAAGTATTTCATAGTGGCACTTCATGCCAGCACCTGTAACATATAGAGCAGAGATTTGAATGAAAATGTGCAAACCAGTGTCAACAGAACATGACAGATATATTAGCTAAACATATCAGCACCCCATATCTATATTTGGTGTGATATCTAAATTTACTGTCTGCTGACTGGATACTGTTTAACACATTCACATCATGTATGCTCATTTTTTCAAAAACGTGAAATGCTATAGCCTGAAGTGGTTTGTCACTTGATTTATTTGGAGTCTATTAGCATCAACATTTATATTTTTGTGAGGTCTCATACAAGCTGAAAAAAAATTCAATTTTATACTTTGTGCTATTTTGGTATCTTGAGTGCAAATGAAGGCAATTTTATCAACATGTGGTTACTATGAATTGTCTCAACAATAAATCTCACATCAACACTCAAAGGGCAAAACATCAAAACAAAAGTTACAATCAAAACTAAGAGTGGTATGATCCATAGGTTGAAAGTGAGTGTTGCAATACCTGTGTATCCAAGGTTAGCTATCCTCTCCAACTACTAAGCGCCTCTATTTGACTACATGTCTACCATGGCAAGCTATTATGCATGACACATAGTTGCAGGACATGTCACAGGGTGGAAGGGACAAACCTCTCTAAAATATGCCAACACTTACAATGACATCCATCAGCATTGCATCACATCACACCAAAAGACCAAGGACCAACAGCCTTGTCCACCCATATTTTGCCATGGCACAGCACTACATGTATTTAAAACTGCAGTGCAATATGCCTGTCATACAAAAATGACAGCCCAAAAACCTTACCATCACCATATTTTGAAGTAGTATATTCCTTACATCAAGCTAAATTTTTCATTAGATTCCATATGCCCTTACACATCAGTTATGATGCAATTTACTTTCCATCTAGATTACAGGAGCATTAGTGACCTTAAGTGGTAACCCCTACAGACTTAACACTGCAGACATCAAGGAACTGGCATTTCCACTTAGCATGATATTTTGTAGATAAGCTTCACAAAATGAAATTCCAACAGATTTGAAAAATGCAAATATAGTTTTCAAGAAAGGAGAAAGGAATGGAAGGAAACAGATTGATTCAAGATACTCAACATGCATTTAGAAAGGGGCGATAGTGTCTCCAAATCTCTTGGACTTTCTAAATTTCACTACAGAACAATTTGTTCAGGAAAATCAGGTTTATGCAGCATATCTTGACTTTGACAAGGCCTTTGACAAGGCATGCCATAAAAGGTTAATGATGCAGCTTCAGGTACATGGTATTGCAGGTAGCATCCCAAAATGGACAGAGTCGTGGCTTTCAGAAAGACAACAGAGGGTGATGCTAAATGGTACAATCTTCATGGTAAAATGTTCTTAGTGGAGTCACCCAGGTGTCAGTACTGGGGCCACCATTGTTCATTATATTTGTAAATGACATCTGTGACCAAGCATGAGAAGCACTTAGGTGTTATTCTGAACACAAAATTGAGGGCACCAGAACAGACCAAAGAAACCAGGAAGAAGGTACTGAGGATGCTCAGGGAAATAAATAGGAATGCATCATACAGAAATGAGAAAGTCATCAGGAAGCTTTACTGTGCATGTCAGGCCACATTTGGAATGCTGTGTCCAAGCTTGGTCTCCTAGTTATGAAAAAGATTGTTGGGTTTAAGAGAGAGTACAAAAGAGGGCTACAAAAATAGTTAATGGTTTAAGCAGCCTGGCATATGAGGAAATATTGAGGAAATTGAATATGCTTTTACTTAGATATAGAAGGCTGAGAGATCTCATCAAGGTCATTTAATTTGTTCATGGACAGAAGGGACATCTCAGGAAAATGTCTGAATTTAACAGAAATAATGCAATTAGAGGTCATCAATTCAAACGCCGCCCCGGTAGCTCAGTTGGTTAGAGCGCTGGCTTGCACTGGCCTCCCCTGTACTGGCAACACAGGGTTCGAGTCGCTTCGCGCGCTCGCATTTAGCCCCCGGCCGGGAGTGTCAGTTCGCAGCTGGCCCGATAAGACCGGGGACGAACAACCGGGCGGCCGTGTCGGTGCATTGGCGGCACGTTAAACTTTCGGTCTAAATTCTGCCGTTGAGCTGGAGTTCATGGATCGGGTGGTGGGGCCAGGGTTCACGCAACAAGCTCTACTTAGCAATAGAACCCTGGCTCCTCAAGCCACCCCAACAAGAACTCGGATTATTTTTTTTTTAATAAATAAAATTAAAGTTAGCCAGGGCAGGGCAAGGTTAAGGCAGTCTTTCTTCACCAGCAGGGTAATAGAACACTGGAACTGGCTGCCAGAAACCATGGTCAGCAGCAGCACATTGAACATTTAAAAAAACAGCATAGACAATAATTACGAGAATAGGTGGCTTGGTTTTCACTATTCCAGGGAGGGCTGATCAACATATTTTGTGGGCAACTGGTTGAGTGTCCAGAGCGCAACTAAGAAGGACCCTCGTGGCTCATAGTTGCACTGATCTTTTTATGTGTTTATTACTTATGTCTTTACATATGTACCATCCTGCAATCTGGCATGTCAATTCTCATGCCTCAATTCTCAGTCAATCATGTTGTCAACTGCTCATGACATATCGACCCTGGGTTAATCATGAGGGGTTTATTTTTCATTGAATGTTTCTTCGAAAACAGTTCATGCTAGGCTATGTTGTGTTGATTGGTTTTTAAGCTGAAAACTATTGAGAAAGAAATATAAAATTAACATTAATTAACAACAATGCTGTTCAAGTTTGCACAACAAAACCTCAATTTTTAAGGTACTTGTGTCAAGCATACCTTACATCAAGTTGTTATTTTCATGTCTCCTTGAACTTTTGAACACTACTAACAGTATCAAATTATCAAATCCATGCATCAGGCACCAATGGGACTAGTAAAACAAGAATAAAATTAACTAGAGACAGCACAGTGAGAACACTTAACCCTCCAAACTTTCTGGTCATATCCTCACACCTCATATTGGGGGTTGATATGATGACCAAAAACATCGTTCAAAGTCAACTTGCTCTAATCAAAATGCTTACTTTAGCCAGAATCTTCAATTTTAACTCTAATAGGCAAATATGCAACACCAATAAGCAATCAACAATGGGGGGAAAATATATATATAATTTCTCTGGTGCATTTTGCTTCATCCCTAGGTACAAAGAAATGCTAAAACTTTCATTAAAACATCTTCCTCTATTAAAGTGTGACATTGAATTACTTTTTACATTGAATTACATCATAACACATGTGTAAGGGCATGTGGAATCTACTGACAAATTTAGCTTTATGTAAGGAATATGCTACTTCAAAATATGGTGGTGGTAGGGTTTTTGGGCTGTCATTTTTCTGCTTTAGTGTGCAGGTTGCACTCCAGTATCTCACAAAATTATTCAGCTTTCTTTTGAGGGCAGTCACAGAAGGTTATGATTTATCCAGCAACACTGCAGTGTAGGATTTTCATATTTTTTTATTGGTAGTGGAGTACAACATTTTTAGCTGGAGTACGAATTTTTAAACTGAATTCCAAAAAATAGCTATGTACTTGCTGACAATTAACCTTGTTTTAGTGGGGCTGAAAACCAATGTTAGCATTTTTGTATGCATAAACATCTTGCCAAACTAAGCCATGTCCAAAATTTTGCTGCACTAAAAAAATGAGTTGTCCATAACCAGGTAGTATTGCCTTAATGGAATTAAATATAAATGTTAGCATTTCATGCTGCATGTACCATACAAACATATATAAGGTTGGGTGCATCTCATGCCCCATGCTTTATTAATTTTTTTTAACATGATTTGTGCAACAAAAAATTGCTCACATATGTAAAAAGTCACGAAGAATCGAATTGTGTAGCTTTTATCGTCGGATCTCTTCGGACTCGAAAGTTGCAGAGCGATCACTGTGAAAGCGAAAAATCCAAAAAATTAAATTCGCTTGTCGGTTATTTTTCACCATTAAATTGGCATGAATTCCGGATCTTGAGTCTTTTCTGTTGGCAGTTGTCTGTGAGAGGTGAGTCAGGAATGGTTGTGCGATGGCGGTGATGTAAAAATCACTATCCTGCCCTCTCACCGGAACTGAACCCTGCTGAACTTGCACAAAACCACTTGAAGTACAACGTCCTGCCTGAGTTGCTGCGTGAAGAAGGCATGATGTGAATTGAATGGAAGGGAACTGTTGATGAGAAAATGAGAATTTTGAGTCAAACTTGATGCCAACAAGGACTGGTTCAAGATGTTCGCTTTTCGCAGAAAGTACAAATGGGTCGCTGATAATAATGGATAAATTTTTAAAAAGTAAGTGTTTCATTTCATTTTTTGGATTTTTCAATTTCACAGTGATCGCTCTGTAACTTTCGAGTCCGAAGAGATCCTGTGATAAAACTTGCACTATTCGATTCGTCTTGACTTTTTGCATCAGTGAGCCATTTTATAAAATTTTTCTTGCATGAATCATGTTTTTAAAAAAACATGTGGTATGAGGTGCCTCCCCACCTTATATCTATATATAGCTAACTGTGAAGTCAGCATGTCAGAAAGATGTGTCAGCAAGCTATGTCATGAGTAGGTGCAATTGTGCCAAGGAATGCATTTAGTGGGAAATGCCCTCAGTAGCCAAAATACCTCCAAAAATATACCCAAGATATATGAAAATTGGATAGATATTGCCTGAGTGCAGGTGGGTGATGTATTCCAAAAGTTCACACACATATTCATGATAAATAGGCAT
Source organism: Imbricaverruca yamaguchii (assembly GCA_034440575.1). Lineage (NCBI taxonomy): Eukaryota > Metazoa > Arthropoda > Thecostraca > Neoverrucidae > Imbricaverruca > Imbricaverruca yamaguchii. The sequence goes on along the minus strand of JAOTOL010001580.1, from coordinate 2,041,117 downwards.
GATGTGATGTGAATACACCAATAACATTTCTCCTGGCAGAGCTCAGGATGAATCACACTCAAACTCATCTTGGGTGGACCACACAACCAAGATCATCCTTCAACAAACACTTCTCTGAAGGACTAGTCCCACAACTAATGAGCCGAGTTCACCTGCGATTCATTATAATTATTGCAAACTTCTGTTGTTGTCCAAGATCTCAAGCACTCCCAAAATGCATTTCATGGCCCGGTCAACCTTTCCGCTATTCCGAGTTCGCGTGCACATTCGCCACTGACGCATAATACACAGTTCTGCCTCAGACCTTAAAATTGGCTGTGGTTAAATTATTAGTGAAGGATGAGGTTATAAGCCAACTTCATGAGCAATGGTAGAGAAAATCATAACAAAAGTATACTTAATTGATGTTGAAGGAATTCACAAATGTGCACCAGACACCCGAGACCAGCTCATAATGCACACTTGATATTTGCAACAACCCCATGTGACTATTGGATATAGGTTTTGGAATATAAAATGGTTTAATGAAGATGATTGAAACAGATTCTTATTAATATCAAAAGTTCCTTTATGTACTCATTTAGTTCATGTCTCAAATGTTTAGTTGAAGCAAGGATCAACTTGGAAGGATCCAGATCTGCGAGACAGGAGAGCATATTGCCCATGTAAAACTGCTCATAGGCAGTTTTATTTTTTGTTAAATAGAGTTGGTCAGATTTGCTTACCCCAGTACTAGAAGTACAGCTGATCACAAGACAGATGAACGGGATGGCTCAGAGTAAATTTGTGAAAAGTATTACAGACCCTTCACTGACACTGATGAACCTCAAATGCAGTTATGTTTCAAGGTGCATGATTTATCTTTGCACACATTTACAACAACAAAAAATTGGCAGTCATGCATAAGTACACAAATGGCATTAGTTTCTTGGTGTAACCGCCTTGGAGAACTTGTTTGCTCCTGGCAAATTTTCATAAATTTGAAGTGATTTTCTTGCATTGAATGGGTTCACTGTGTCTAAAAAAGTTGTCTCGTTAACAAGATGACCTTCGATTGAGCATTAAAAACACCTTAATAGCCAAGCGAGGCGTCAGGTATTTACTCTGATGATACCAAGTACCCTCAGATTTGCCAACTAGGGATTTCTGGTACTTCTTGGTGAGCACTCCAGGAAAAGTATCTAAAAATAAATATTAAATAGATATTGATTAATCTAAATATATCATATATCCGAATAAATATTGATAAATATTGAATCGATATTGAATAAATATTGAATTAATTATGAACTACATAATATAGTAGACAATAATATAATAGACACAAATATAGTGTCCACACGTCTTGACATGCCACCAGTTGGGTGTACACATTTTCAGTGCAACACTGCCAAGCATGTATGGCATGCTTTGTACTGCCTTTCAAAGATGTATTGTGACGTTGACTGGTCGGTGTGCAGGGATCGCTGAAACTGCTAGTTGTTTTCAGATATGGACTTTGAGTGGTAGCACTCCAACAAACAATGTTGTTCCTGCATATTCCCTTCTGGAGTACAAAATATTTTATTTAGTCTAGTCACAATCCTGGAGTACATAATGTATTGGTATGCATGACACCAAATGTCAGTTTTTCCAACTGTGCAATACTGTGTCATCCACATTGAGGCTTTTCACTCAAATTGTTCCAAGGCCTGCCAGTTTTGTCTTTTAAGAATTCCACAGCAAGAGATTCACACTTCTCTTCTTGAAGCATCAAAGCTTTATAACCTGCAGTTCAAATGCTGTGCTGGTCAGCAGGGTCCTAACATTACATTTATATTAACTGTGATGATGAAAAACGAAGTTGCTTTGGAATACTGAAACATGGGAATAAAACAAGGGATAGTCACTCAAGGATGAAAAATCAGGATACACCATTTACTTCAGTCACCTGCATTTCACACTTCAGGAAGGTACATCATGACTATGAGCATACTTGCTATGCAGGAACATCATGCAAATTTAAGGCAAGGATTGAATATTATAGTTCCATTAACTATGCATTTCCAGGTAATATAGATAATTATTTTACACTGATGGTCAGTCTGGCAGCATTAAGGTACAAATGGACAAGCCACAGCCTGGACAATCCCATTAAGGTATGTAAATGTTTGGAGCATTAACCCAGGAAGTACTGTAAATAACATGGGTATATTGTTTTCACGTAAAAAATGTAGTTTTTAAAAAAAATCCAAACAATCAAATATTACAATTGTCTCAAAATTTACACTTTTATGCAATATTACACAACTCCAAGCCCATTTGTTTAGTGTTATTTTACCTCCAAATTGAGAAGTATGCATTTGCAGAGGAAATGAGTGCCCACATCATGCTAAGGACATTTATAAACATTGCACTGGCAAAAGAAATTCCAAAAAATCAGAAATTACCTGTATCGAACCACAAATCTCCCTAGTAAGACGGATCACTGATAGGATTTTAACTACTGCCATCTGGATAGTGGCAGCTTACAGAAATGAGGAATTCAAGCTCTTTTGGTTTCTTCCACTACTCGTCAGGTGCCATTGCAAACCATCTCAAAACATGACCCCACCGGTACACAATGAGCGCTTGCACCACGTTGACATAGCGGCTTAGATATCGAGAATAACAAATTACAAAAAGACTTGAATTGAGAACAGATGGCAAATGTTCTAACATCAACACTAGCAACCGCGCATCCTAAACTATAAAGGTACCAAACATTAAATTGCTTTAATAGGTTACCCGTCACATCACCTCCCAGACTTTCCTTCTTCAGTTGGACGAAGTCGCTAGCTCGTCTGTCTTTTCCGCGCTGCAATTGAGTCACATGCAAGGCCCTTGATGGCTGTTCATGTGGCGCTTGCGGTGTTGCCGCTAACTCCTGCTGGCAGCATAGTTATTGCTTATTGGCTTAATGCTAAAGTGTGATGAGCCTCTTGATAACAATACCTATGGAACTTTTTCGATGACGCGTTGCATGAGCTGCTGATGGCCTGCTGATGGAACCTGCTGATTGGGGTGGAGCTTATTTTGGTTGATGGAAAAACCGCAAGTTCCACTGAAAAATAACGTGTGTGCCCACCACAGGCGTTGATTTCTGAAAATTCCTCGCGAAGGGTGATACAGGAAGGCAATGGGCAGGTCAAGTGGAAGTTATTGGGAAAAGGGAAAAGCTAGCATTGAGGGCCATTTGTGTGATTCGTCGGGAAAAGGAACAGAGCATGGGGACGCGGTTGCAGGATCAGAAATTCAGTGTCAGCGTCGAAGGATATATGCCCGTCGCTCATCTACACAACTTCATCCAGATTCATTCGCCCGTTCCAGTGGGCAGTTGAGTTTGAATACAGGTGTAACCACGGATTCGAAATTTGAGGGACAAACCGGGGACGCGGGAAGTTTGAGCAGGATAGAGGGGCCTAGCCCCGCCTTCCCTCCCCGGAAATCAAATCCTTAGATTTCGACTATTTGTTTTTCAATGTCATTTTCAGACAATTCAATTTAACCATTTCCGGCACGAGGGTCTTCAACCCCCGCCCTCATATTTTTCGCGGATAGCGGACGAACGGCGCGCGGCAGCGCGCCAAAATTTGGCATACCTTTTCCCACATCAATTTGACATACTGATTCAAAATTTTTATGTCAGGTCATCTAGGGTCAACGAGTTAGTCAAGGTCAAGTGAGGTCACTTTCAAAAAAGTTCAACCAGTCGTCACACTTTAATGGATACAGATATTTTAATGAAACTTTCAGCCTTTGCTTATCTTTACGGATGCAATAAAACGTGCGAGTTGAATTTTTCATTTTTTCGTTTTTTGACTACATATGAATTTTGCGTATTTGCCAAAGTGTAGTTCAAATACAGGATTCTGGCTAAAGTATGCATTTTTTATTGGGGAAAGTTGACTTCCAACAACGTTTCTCAGCCTGTTCTACCCATTGGAAAGTGAAAATTTCAGAAAACTTGAAAACTCAAAATGTTTTCATGTATTTTTTTTTGCGGGGGGGCAGAAAAATTATAGCCCTGGTCGATTTCGCTGTCCTTATCTCATTCCAAATAATTTTTTTTTTAATATCCCCCAAAATGAACTCCCCAGAGTCAAAAATATAATGTAAGTCGTGAAGTCGTGAAAACCTAGCCCCCCCTCTGGTGACGTCACTTTTGGGGGGAAATTGTTTTGGAGGGTGGACCCGGACCCTACTCGTCGAGCGCTTTCGGATGACACCGCTTTCGTTTTCGTGCGATGCTTAATGTGGATTTTAGAGGGGAGTCTTCAACCGCACCCCCCCACCCGAGACGGGGTAGGAGGATTTGACCGGAAAGACGGCGCGGGTTAATGTTGAGTGCATTTAAATTTTTCAGATTTACCACTGGTAAAAATGATATTTGGGGGACTAAATGTTGCAAGAAAATTAGCAATTTTCGCTACTCATCGATACCTATGAACGTCAAGTTTTATGCCATACGTGCTGGATCCGATTTCACGATCACCATAGAGCAATGGCGTAAGTATGTTTAACGTTGTCCTCTTGTAGCAGGAAAAATATACAACATCGGACGATGGTTTTATGGTAGCAAATATCAACATGCAATTTCCTTTCCTAAGCTTTCCTGTTTTACGGGGACACATTTTGGTGCAATGACAACCAGGGAGGATAAAGGGTCTGGAACTGAGGGCATGCACTCCCACGTGGAAGGTGGCGTCCCACTAGGCTGGGAAAATGCATCGCTCTGAGAAGGTTCCAGCGTATCCGCTTGAATTTTTCAACCTGAGGTGCTTCTATGAAATAAAAATGCATCCTCTTGGAAGGAAGGTATTGTGATTTAATATTGACCTGTCCCGGTTTGAAATGTTACTTGAAGTGCACCACGGGCTATTGCTTGGTACCAGATGTGGGTAGGTTAGGGCGAATTAAAAAAATGCGAAGCAACCCAAGAAATCGCTTTGGCCTTTGACCTTAGTTATATTTTGTAGAATTATAATGCAGCACAATCCACGTCGAGTGACACCCACTTGGTGCAAATTGAACCCATAATACGAATCGCGAGGGCTTCGAAAAATTAAAGCTAGCCTTTGACCTTTAGGTTTGGCCTTGACATAACTCGGTTTAAAAAATGTTACTCCAGGGTTCACCATGGGCTGTCGCTTGATAGTGGATTTCGGAAGGCTTGGGCGAAAACCACAAAAAAAGGTGAGACTAGCGAAGAAATCAGCTTGAATTTTGATCCTTCAAGATTAATTATAAATTTAAACTTTTAGATACTGCACAAGACAACACGAATGACACAACACGAATGGCATCCATTTTCTGCAAATTGAAGCCATAGCGACGAAACACTAGGACATTGAAGAACTCAGTCAAAGCTTTCACCTTGACCTGTGCCGGTTTGGAATGTTAGAGTGTTCACCGCTGATTATTGTTGGATACCAGATTTGGATTTGTTAAAGAGAGAAAACTAAAAAAATAGGCGATCGAAGTATCAGCTTCGCATTTGTCCTTGAAAAAAAAATCGATTGCTTAGCTTTCTGATACCGCTTAGCAAGCCAGGTCGAATGGCGCTCATTTGATGGATGTTGAGGTGAATGCAGCCGAATATCGCGTTCGGTCGATATTGCTTCAATGTCCTCATGTAATAAATCAAGCTAACCTTTGACCAAGAAGCTTGACCTTGACATGAACCTATTTGAAATGTTGCACGATGATCTACAACATGCTATTGTTTGATACCAGATTTGGGCAGGTTTGGGTGAGAGAAAAAAATTGGAGACGACCGAAGAAACCCGTTTGTGTTGAACCTTGATCATTAAAGTGGTAATGTGCGACGTATGTAATTCCTTCCAGCGTGTTCAGCACAGGCAGAAACATGTGTGGTAATTGATTCAAACGATCATAAGCCCATCGCTGAATGCCGATGCCAATACAAATACGCCTTTGGCGAACTCGTCGCTGAATACGAATTCGAATACGACGTTAACTTGACGTACGTGCTTAACGCTGCCCATTACTTCCCTCAATAGTTCTCAAGGTACCAAGGGCACCCAGAGTCACATTTGTTCATGATATATCAACATATGAGCAATGGAATGCAACCTAAAACGTATAAAGCCCTGTAATAATGTAAATAAAGCGAAAAAATAAAGTGGTCCAGTTTCATGTTATTCAAGAATTGGCTGGAAGCAGACATTTTTAACGTTTCCTAATTTGCCTTCGGGTATTTTGTGACGGCTGATAGCCTGTGAAGCCCGTTCATTGGCTAGATCGGCTTTTAGTATTTTTGGCGATTCTCTTGTATACATATATTGTCACTTTATAAGTGACCAAGTATAAGTTTGCGGCGATGATTATCAGGTAGGTGAGGCTTGGGGGACACGATAAAAAAAAATTGAGGCGGACAAATCGCCACTTTCCAGAAATTTGACCTGAGCTTTGAGCGAGGGGATATTCCTTTCACTGAAACCTCGCGACGTAGAAAAGGCGCCCCTCAGGGGAAATGGCGCCCCTCCAGAACAAAAGTCGCCCCGATCGAAGTTCTTATACGAGCCCCTATCGAGTTATCTACCTCTTGTGTTTCTCGTAATGCTACACATTTATAATGTTTAGTCCTGGTAGTTTTCACACGTCTCGGTTTTATTTGTCGGACATCGATGTCGTATTTGTCTGCACCGGCATTATTTTTTACGGCCAGACAGTTTTCTGGCGACCCTGCGATTTTTGTGGACTTCGGCATGATTTTCGGGTCTCCGGGCGATCTTCCGCCCCTCGCGAACCACGCATGTTCTTTGATATTCCTGGTTGTATTTTTCCGACCCCGTTGTACTTACTTGGGGCCCCAACTAGAGTTATTTGGTTCTAGTGCGATTTGTGTGGGCCCAGGCTTGATTTCTTGGGAGGGAGGGGGCTGGTGCATGCGCAAGTTTTCGGTGCCCTGACGCAAGCTGTCCGGCTCCGACGCGGTTTTTTATTTCTAAATTTGTCAAGCCCCGGTTGCTCTTTCGAGAACAGTCGTAATTGTTTTGGGCCCCAGCTCGATTCTATGCCCCCTCCCCTGATGCGATGCTTCCGTTGCCCTACGCGATTTCAAGGGGCAGTGGTGCGATTTGTTGGGCTTCAGTGCGTTTGTTCGGACCCGGATTGACTTTACAGGGTCCCGAAGCTTAATTTGGAGGGCCCGCGACTTCATTCTTTAGGGTCCCGGTATTTGTTTGGGCCCAGATGTGTTTATACCCCTCCCCCTCGGTGGGAACCTCTTGGGGCCCAATGCGACTTTTGAGGCTCCGATGCATTTTTTTTTTGACGCACGATTTTTCGGGGCCACGATGTGATTTTGTGGGCCCTAGCGCAAGCTTTCGGAGCCCTGTTGTATCTATTTGTGGGCTTTTGACGTGAATCTCTCGGGTGTCGACGGGAATTTTGGGGTCCCAACGAGATCTCTGGGGGTTAGGTGCGACCCACTGGGTGATTTTTGGAGGATTCGCTACATTCAGATTGAACCACGACACGAATTCTTGAGGTAGCGGCACAATTCTTCAAGCTCCGGCTGGCCTCGTTATGGGTCTCATCCTGGTCATAGGATTGGTACGTTTCCATGGCGGCACATGCTTCCAGTGTCCTCCCCTTATATCCATCCTTGAGGTGAACCCGTTTTGGAGCACAAGTGTGATTAGCGTCAAAATCCCCGGAATTACACAAGATGTCTCGTCAGATTGCTGGTATATTTGCAAGAACTGTCGTGGAATAACTTACAAGTATTGTCCCATTTGCTTCGTGTTTTGTAATGACAGCCAATGATCTACAAAACTAATGGTGGAAACTAACGGAAGTTAGGCTTAAAATGAGTCTACAACTCAGTTGACGCAAATTTTATGCGCATTAAATATTTTGTTTTACTGTACATGATATTTCAAACTTTACTTTTACTAAGCCGAGGTATTCTAGAGTATCGCTGCGGTTGTCCCGTCAATGGCGGAAGCGTCTGCCTAGCCGTGCCTGCATGCCCATCATTACCGATAAGACATCAGAAAGACTTCGTACGACAAAACTTATAGGATGATGAAGCTACAATATATATTTAGTGCTACAAGCATAAGTTCGGAAAGATTCGGTGTGATGGCCAACACACCTGACGCCCTGCATGTTCACCCACGGTCATGACAGAAAAAAAGATTAATGGGCTACTTTTTAGTGACTAGCTATAAGAAATAAACGCTAATCGTTAGTCCATCAACAAACAAGCATTCGTGGGATTGTATTTCAGCTACACTTACTGTGTCAATGAGTATCAGGTACTACTTGTGGTGGTCTCGTGGAGCGGAAAAACTTCTTTATTGCACTTCCTTATCCCCGGCTTCCAATGAACGTGGCTAAGAAGTACCTGTACTGCCATAAAAATGATGTGTTCGCAGCACGTTCATGGCATTACCAGTGCGAGATATAATTGAAGAAAAAACTTCAACACTTCACGTATCACTGGTTACAGAACACTCACACTGGCTATCGATCTATCGATCTCGATCGATGGCTATTTTTTCTTGCCCTTCTTGCTCTTTGGGCTCCCCTTCGGACTCTTTTTCTTTCCTGCGGGACTACCGCCTTTCCCTTTTCCCTTCTTCCCTTTCTTTCCCTTTTTTCCTTTTCCTTTTTTCTTCAATTTCATAAACTTCTTCCTGACCTGGTAGCCACGCCAGAACGCCTGAAACATCACGTTGCTGTAGCCTCTATGCGGTTTTGTTTTAACATTGTTTGGGGCTGTTCATCTAGTATCACTGGGGAAATCATGAAGCCACTACACACACAGTATTCAAGTCCGTCTTGCACTAGCAAATTTACCACCCAAACGACTCAAAATATTGCAACGTTTAACACTTCGCACGGCCACCACCTGCACGGATATGGCAAAGGCACCTTACTGCGCCTCACCTGAATGTAAAGAGTCGCCGTCGCTTTTCTCTTCTCAAGTGCTTCCTCGGCAATACGCTGTGCTTCTAGCCGTTCCCGTTTTAAGATGATCGCGTCATATCGGTCTCTCATGGCCTCTACCTTTGCCTGAAGGTTTAATCAGCCTCAATGACGCAACATGTGTATGAAAGGGCGACACATAGTTTATATGTCAGGATGATGACGAAATTCGTGGCCCAGAAAGGAGAGGATTGATCACTCAGTGGACAGCACAAGGAGTGCTTCAAAGATATATGGATAAGATGTATAAAAAAAACTTCAGCTGACCTTACAATGTCGTGCTACTATCGAAATGTTCAGACCCCCCATGGCAAGGTATTGAGAAAAATAAGCACGCTGGAGCGACAATCAATGGCTGAATCAGCATACTTCACCTAACCCGGCGGAAAGTAGAGAGAAAGAAAGAGAGCGAGAGAGAGAGAGAGAGATAGATATAGCGATAGATAGAGATAGATATAGAGATAGAGTAGAGATATAGATAGAGAAAGAGAAAGAGAAAGAGAAAGAGAGAGATAGAGATAGGGAGAGGGAGAGAGAGAAAAGAGAGAGAGAGAGAGAGAGAGAGAGAGAGAGAGAGAGAGAGAGAGAGAGAGAAGGGAGACATAACCTTTCGCTTTGATAGTATTATTTTGGAAACAAGGGCAAAACAGGAGCCGGCTTACGTCATACTCTTCCCTTTCGGCCGTCTCTGCCTCAAACTCCACTGTCATCGTCTCGATCTGCTCCAGCTTCTCCGTCATTTCCGAATCGTACTTCTGCAACCAGTTCTCTAACTCCGACTCAATCTTATATCTGCAAAAAAACACTGGCATATGCAGGCGAAACCGGATGGCAGGCTGGTGTACAGGTTTCATTATCTCTCGCTTTGGCTAACATCACCAGTTAATGACATGACTGCACGACATGTGGGGCATATCATTAACAGTCACCTAATGTTGGCGCTAAGACGGCTTGATCACGATTACTACTTGGAATGGAACGGTAGTTCTCGATCCTTTGAGGCACAGAAACACTGAGGGCAATCGAAGGCAACTCAGCGTAGCAAATGCTGAACGTGAGCAGGTACCGTGCTAATACTGCATGGAAGGTCACAAACGAAATAATGAGCACAGGAATTCAATTCAAGCTGTTGAAACAATAACTTTAGAACGAAGCCGTGATTTGATCAATACTAGGGAGCCAAACGACCCTTATGATATTCACATATATTTTCAGATTTTTGTGCCAAGAACCTCATGGCATTCCCTGAGAGACAGCATGGCGGTCAAATTAGAAGTAGCAGCAGATAAATAAGTTAATCGTACTTGCGCTTTTTCAGTGCAGTTTCGGCCAGCCGGTTTGCCGCGCGTAGCTCCTCCAGACCGCTCTGGCTCTGCTCGCAGATCTTGCGCAGCCGGTCTCGCTCCATGTTGAAGGAGGCCCTCTCTGCCACCATATCTCCCTCTGATTCTGCACTGCGAGACAGATTCTCAATCACGTCACTGTATATGGTGGTGCCGTGTTAGCCATTGTTCAGAGGCCTATGCTCTACTACCTTCCAGACTTAACATGGTTGGATGTTAAGATGCCTCTGCGGGCGCTTTGGGTTGTTCAAGCAACTTATAAATACACCACCTCTCTCTCCCAGTGCGCTCCATGTAATGCCCCCACCCCACCCCTAACCTCCCCGCGTGGTGCCCCCTGACCAGCACAGCTACTCGCATGATATTTGCGATATCCTCAGCGGCGTGTGCCTCCTGGGCAGCGATCTGCTGCTCCAGCTGGTCAACGACAGCAGCCTTGAGCCGTCGGTCGGTGTCTCGCTCCTGCAGCAGACCGGCCAGCCGCGCCTCCAGTGCTGCCATCGTTACACGGTTCTTGTTGTCGCGCCGCCATATGTCGCGCAGCCGCTCAGTGCGACTCGACTCCTGTTCCGGTGTGGTCAGGTGACGCAGGTACATCTGTAGGTGGTATATTGCTGGTCAGGTGACGCAGGTACATCTGTAGGTGGTATGTTGCTGGTCAGGTGACTTGGGTTTATTTTTTTGTGTTTTTTTTTTGGTGTGGGGGGGCGGGGGTACATCTGTAGGTGGTAGGTTGCTGCAGGTGACGCAGGTACATCTGTAGGTGGTATATTGCTGGTCAGGTGACGCAGGTACATCTGTAGGTGGTATGTTGCTGGTCAGGTGACGTAAGTACATCTGTAGGTGTTATGTTGCTGGTCAGGTGACGCAGGTACATCTGTAGGTGTTATGTTGCTGGTCAGGTGACCCAGGTACATCTGTAGGTGTTAGGTCGGTGGTCAGGTGACGCAGGTACATCTGTAGGTGGTATATTGGTGGTCAGGTGACGCAGGTACATCTGTAGGTGGTATGTTGCTGGTCAGGTGACCCAGGTACATCTGTAGGTGTTAGGTCGGTGGTCAGGTGACGCAAGTACATCTGTAGGTGGTAGGTCGGTGGTCAGGTGACGCAGGTACGTGTGTAGGTGTTATGTTGCTGGTCAGGTGACGCAGGTACATCTGTAGGTGTTATGTTGCTGGTCAGGTGACGTAAGTACATCTGTAGGTGTTATGTTGCTGGTCAGGTGACGCAGGTACATCTGTAGGTGTTATGTTGCTGGTCAGGTGACGCAGGCACACATGTATGTGTTAGGTCGGTGGTCCTGTGACGCTACGTTACAGCTTTGCATAAAAGCGACTGTATCTGCTTCCTGATAGTGTTGGGGGGTCGGGCCAACCGAAAAACAATCCTTGCTGCGTTCCCTGCGTACCTATATACATCCAGTTGCATATGCCTGACTAGTGCGGTGCTGAGTCACTTTCGGCTTCAGTGCATCATGTGACCGTTCATCCATCATATGGTGCTGCATCAACGACATGTAGCCTGCGTTGACGACAACGGTTTCCTAATCAACGCTGTACCACAAGCTCACTTCACTGAACACAAAACTGCGATGATCGCGGCGAACTCACCTGTTTCCTCATCACGAACATCGCTTCCATGAACTGAAGCGTTGGGGGCGAGAGCAGCGCGCCCAGCCGACTGTTGAGGCCGGCCGCCTCGGCGTGCAGGTGCCACTGTCGCACGAAACGGCGAGTGGCCGCCGCCAGCCCGTCCATGGTGGCGGCCAGTGCAGCCACGCACTCCTCGTCGGCGCCGGGCGTGCCCAGTAGGCCGTCGCTGGGCGCCTCCGACACAGACTCGACCTCAGCGTCACCGCCGCCAATGTCGGTGACGTCAAAGGTCTCCAGACTGCGGCTGGAGCTGGGCGGCGGCACGCTGGCGCGCAGCTCTTCAACGTCGTGTCGGAACCGGTCCCGCAGGCGAAGGTACGCCTCGGCGGCATCCAGCAGAGGCTCCGGTATCGGTCGGCCCGGCCTGGAGACCAGATCGGCCCACAGGAACGGCAGCTGCAGCACTAAGTGCATCTTGGCTAACACCTCGTCCAAGGTGTTGATGAGCCGCTCCGATTCGAGGCATGGTAGGGAGACAATGTGTTTGGTGTTCCTGAAGTCCGAGCTGGAGCCCTTCATGCAGGCGAGCAGGAGATTCTTGAATCCTCTAATAATAAAAAATCAATTAGTTGCGTATATATGGAATGCATGCTGTTGTGATCAGCATGTAGACGCCTGCGACACTGTCTAGATGGCACGACATTTTTATTAGCTCTTACATACGGTGTTTTCTGCAAGTGGTTCATTTCATAGGCAAGAAATATAAAATGAGCATACATACAAGTATTGCAATTCAACAATCATGTGTTCAATAGAAGCGGTCAAACTTACCCATCCGCATCCCCATTGCCTTTTTCCTCAGCGTCCATGGTGGAATATTTTCCGTCGAGCTTATAGTTCAGCTAGATACTTAGCTCCTCTTGGATGAAAAACATTTTTGTTTAAAATAGCGCACGTTTCGCTGTAGTGATAATGATGCACGCTAGTGTAAACACAGCCGGTGAGATCAAATTAGCGAAACTTAACCAATAAGATACTGTTCGTTTGTGTCCGCCCAGCGTTGAACAGAAGGTCCAGCGTTAAAGCCTGTCCAGCACATGGAAATGAAAATCGATCAAGCGTTCGAGACACGCGGCGTCAAGCGTTACCATGGCAACCATCCTGCTAATGTTCAAGCTCGGGAAAGGTAAAGCAAGCTAGACATTCATAGCACCCTTATCACATGCAAATAATTTAGTGATTGACAATTATTGCACAAACTAGGAGCATAGAAACGTTCTTGACAAGTAGAGGGACAAGTGGCATTTTTTTCCGTATTGCTAATATTAAAAATTACGGAGTAACGGGACCGAGACCCCCGACAGGGCGGATCCAAGAGTTTTCATCGAGAAAGGGCACTCGTTTGGAGTGTGCCCTCAGTTGAAAAAAGCGATAGGGTGCAGAATTGCACTCCAGCATACTGATGGGGAGGCATTTCTCACGAAAGTATATTTTACTGCCCGTCCCCCTGAGCGGGACAGGGGATAGGCGCACTTTCCCAGTGGTCGCCCCGGTCTCCAATGTGTGTACGCCTGTATCGCAAGTTGCACGTACTTACTACATCTGCTCGGTGATATCGGTAATGACATTCCAGTGTAGCAGTGGTTGGCAAATTTGGTATAATTAATTACATTAATCTCCAACGACGAAATATATTTACATGTTCGTAGGAGTGGCGTGACGAGGAGATAACCGCTACAGGGGACGATAGCGACAAGATGGTGGTGAATGTGATGGTCGCACGACGGTTGATTTGCTTATAGGGGCGGGTTAAGATCACTTCGCATCTTTAGCGGAAAAAACTCATCCTCTTCTGCAATTTTAACATGAAAACTAAAGCAAACTACGCAAGTGCAATGCAACCGTAAAATGGAATTCACCCGACCATTTTGGCAAGTTTTCATTCATGCATTACTAAGCTATACAAGAATACTCTGAAGGTCTATGCTGGATTTTCACCATCAAGGTACAACGAAAATGCAATAAGCTACGAAATGGAAACACAGGGATATTCCACCGAACCTTACTTTTCTTTCTTTTTCCTACAAGAAGGTTCGAATGCCTTAATGTGGAAGCACAAGCACATGCAAAGTGGTGGAGTCAAGATGCCATATTAAACTTAATACCTGACAAGGAAAGCGATATAGGCAAGCGAGTGGCTAGGACAATCACAGTCCCGTGACATAAGTGCGCAGTTGAGACGACATAGTGGCCGACAGGCGATAATGATAGACCAATCATCACCCTTCACCAATCACCCTTTGTATTTAAAAAAAATCAAGTACTCACAACGGAGACATCGTCTCACATTTATTTGCCCATTAGACCATAACAGCTGGACATTGACTAGAGCACTCGAGGCTGAGCGGCTACAGGTAAGTTTGGCTGCCCTGAGTATTTATTGGAGCACCTATCCAACACGCTTAGAGCAAGTACAATTACCGGAGACTTGACAGTTATTCGTAACCGACAATTACAACACCTCTGCACGCGATTCGTTCTGTTTAATCCGCCTACGGTACACATTATGCTAATACTGCGTGGTCTAATCTTGGGCGAATACAAGATAAAGGTGTATAATTTGATCGGCAGCACAGCAGTATGGAAGCTCGCTTAGTTGACTAGAACAGCGACCATAATCGGGTGCTGCAAGCCATCACAGATAGGTCTACAAGGCACCGAGTCGCAGGGACTCTTGATAAACTTCACAAGCCATTTCACCCAACGAACATCTGGACCCGCTCCGTCCCGGCCAGCATCCATCCAGTCAGTATTTCATTGTAGCCCGCACGAGGTCCCGAAAACGCGCGGACACGATACCACACGGACACGGCACCGCGCGGGCACGATACCACGCGGTCACGACACCACGCGGTCACAGCACCACGCGGACACGATACCACGCGGACACGACACCGTGCGGGCACGATACCACGCGGGCACGACACCACGCGGGCACGACACCGCGCGGACACGACACCGCCCGGACACGACACCACGCGGGCCAGACACCACGCGGGCACGACACCGCGCGGACACGACACCGCCCGGACACGACACCACGCGGGCCAGACACCACGCGGGCACGACACCGCGCGGACACGACACCACGCGGGCCAGACACCACGCGGACACGGCACCACGCGGGCACGACACCGCGCAGACACGATACCACGCGGACACACCACGTGGTACCGACACCACTCGGCTGGGTCGCGATGCTGGCTGGGTACAATTTTCAAAGCATACGGATGCCGTGGGCCTCATCGAGGTCAGTACAGTCGTCGTTCGTCATTCGATCGCGGTTGACTCCGCATTCGACCTATGAGGACTGTCCGTACAAAGTTGTCCTTCAGGCCAAAGGACTATCGCACCGGTGCGTGGACTAACAGCTCGGTGAGAAGGTTATCTGTCAGGCAAAAAAGCCACCCGTGTGGTAGGAGTGCCGAGCGCCCGGTAAATGCTGCTCTGAACAGCCTGCCTTCTGGAGTGTCAGTTTCCGTCCAGTACGCGCTGCGCCGGCGGGTGGCAGGAGAACGGCGTTACTGTCTGAAGTGGCGGGAGACCGGCGGCGGTGCCTGGCGGTGGCCGATGTGAGAACCATGTCAGTGTTTTGGTGGCGGAAGACCGGAGGCGGTGTCTGGCGATGTGGGTACCATGTCAGTGTTCGGTGGTGGAAGACCGGCGGCGGTGCCTGGCGGTGGCCGATGCGAGAACCATGTCAGTGTTTGGTGGCGGTAGACCGGCGGCGATGTCAGGCGGTGGGTTGAGAGAGAGCCGTGTCGGTGTTTGGTAACAGGAGGGCAGCGCAATTATCTGGCGGCGTGTGGTGTGAGAGCGACGTCAGCGTTTGGCGGCGTGTGGCGTGAGAGCGACGTCAGTGTTTGGCGGCGTGTGGCGTGAGAGCGACGTCAGCGTTTGGCGGCGTGTGGCGTGAGAGCGACGTCAGTGTTTGGCGGCGCGGGCCGGACCCCGCCGATGTGACCGGCTGGACGCCGCTGTCGGGTCCAGCACGCCCACTCGGCGCGGCGCCGTCGAGAACAGCCGGCTGTAGCTGTCGTCACGGTTGGCCAGCTCCAGCGCCAGCTGCTGGCGGTCGCGGCGCGCCGCCTCCAGCTCCATCTCGCGCTCCTCCAGCGTCCGCCGCAGCTGCGCCATGGCCTCCCGGTCCTGCGGCCGCGGCTGCGTCTGCGCCTCCTCTACACTGGCGGAAACAACACACTTCAGACGGCCGCCATCATCTGTGCAACCATTGCGCTGAACTGCCCGACGCACTTAAAACAGCTCACGACAAATCACCTATCTCCGTTGAACTGACAGATACACAAGATTTCTCCACATATCACATGAACGCATCACATGAACATCGGACATTACCTACAACTCACGTGCACCGACACTTCAGACAGCTTTAGTCGCAAACAAACTTCATCCAACGAACACCCCCAAAGGCGACAACTCTCACAGACACAGATTGTGGCAGAAATCTCGAATTTCTGGGTACATGGACCTCGATATCGTTGTGCGCCATTACTAGACATACAGTTCGTGTTTGCACAATGTCTGTGACAAACAGGCATCTTAATAGAATTTATTTACTTCATATAGCGTCATACAACTGTGCACGATTGTTGTCACGTTCAGAATTCAGACTATATAATATGGTTTGTGTGTGGCCAGGTAATCGAACGACTTAGACTAACCTCGGAAGGGGACGATGCAGCAGTTGAAACCCTCTCACGAGTCTCCGAGATTACTATGGGTAGACACAAACCACCACAAACCGTTTTGCAGTCTGCAAAACTTTTCCTTTATTCTTGCCATTGAACAAGGTATGACTTCGAAACGTCGGGCATTGTAATAAACATCATCACCTTAATGTTAAAATGCAAATACAGCTACAGGTCATCATACATTAATAGGGTGTTGTACATGCTTTGTACATGCCGAAGAAGAACTCAGCCCGAACTTTCGGTCGAGTGGGGCACGAAATCTTTTGTTTAATCAGACGAACTGTGCTTGCTCACAGACAAGAAGAATGCTTCTTGTTGCACAAACTATGATATTGGTTATCTTTTTGCCCCAATATTTGAAACAAACATGCATATTCCGAAGATGTCCTCTAGACCAAAACAAAACACAGAAAGGCTGCACTGCATAAACATCATGCACAAGTGTTTAAGAATACCAAACTAAAAGCGAACAATGACGAGAAAGGCACCACACCAATAGAAGAGAAGGAAATTGTACTGGAAGTTAAAAAAAACTATTCCCATGCGGTTATTTCCGCGCTGATTCTATGCGAGTAGCGGATTTGATCAATCACCACCCACCTCCAGGACTGGAAAGTGCACCCCCTCCCCCCAGTGCCTTTCAGTGGGTGCGCTCGATTTGTAGTGACGAAATATATTTATGCGCTGATAATTTAAATAGTTTTAAAATGTAAACATGTGTATGCATGTTTTAGTGCAAAAGTACAGTTTGATCTAGATAATTTGGACTGGGTTTTCGTGTCATCTGCCGGCGGCTTTTAGGTGTAAAACAAACAGTCTACTTCATATGCTGTACATCCGGTCCCCGGCTCGAATATCGAACGAATATCGTGACAATACAATCATAATTACTGCTACAAAGATTAACAGCACATTTGGTTTAATTATTTTCTTTATAAGTGTGCAGCCAGGCACAAGAAATCGAGGACGGAATTTAGTGAAAATATGTAAATGACTTTGGCAATTCGATACCTGTCAGTACAGTCTCATATGTGTCACTTGGCACATCCTAAACTCTCCTTCCCTGAAACAGCCACTAATAAAAATTGTACACTAACACTTCCGTTCATCAAACGCGCCCCCACGCATACAACTAATTGGGTCCACGCATGCCCTTAGTTTGACAGCAGCAGCAGGAATGTTGCACTCGAAACTCGTTCCTGGAACCACCATTAATTAACATAAAAGGTAGTTTTCAATTTAAAGTGAAGGTCGCGTAACTTTCAAGTCTCACGAAATTTTCGCTCCCTGAGAACGACATCGACTTCTGAAACATTACATCAAGCATAAAATGTACCAGAATTAAACCATCAGCCGCTTATCATGTAGCACCTTTCAACAGCCAACTTATCGTTCATCATCTTTTCGTACAATATAATTCGGAACATATCAATGGACGAAATGACCAACAGAGGCAGTATGAATGACATTTTGGCAAATGTTTCCGTCACAGATACATAACTAGTATCGAATCAAATTAGCCTACTTCGATAGGACTCTCAACTGCCATGTCATGTAGCGTCGTCGGCCTCTCACCACGATTGGCCGCGGTAGTCCCGCGGATTGTGGGATTCGAACCCACATCTTACGATCAAGAGTACGATCAAGGCGCTACGATCAATCAAGCCATCGCCAAGCGCCTAATTAGTGTCGCATCAAGCTTTGATGTAACAGCTTCATCAAACTTTGATGTCACACTAATTTGGGATGGTGATAATCGTAGTTAGCCTATTAACCCGTCCCGTCTCGGGGGTCTTCAACCGCCCCCACCACAGGTTTTTCGCGGATAGCGGACGAACGGCACGCGGCAGCGCGCCCAAATTTGGCATACCTTTTCCCACATCAATTTTAGATGCTGATTCAAAATTTTTAGGTTAGGTCATCTAGGGTCAACGAGTTAGTCAAGGTCCAGTGAGGTTACCTCCAAAAAAGTTCAACCAGTCGTCACGCCTTAACGGATAGATAATTTAATGAAACTTTCAGCGTTTGCTGATATTTACGGATGCAACAAAACGTACGAGTGGATTTTTTAAATTTAGTTTTTGACTACATATAAACTGCGTATTTGCCAAATTACAGTTCAAATACATGATTCTGGCTAAAGTAAGCATTTTTTGTTAGGGTAAGTTGACTTCTAACAACGTTTCTCGGTCTGCTTTACCCATTAGAAAAGGAAAATTGAAGAAAACTTGAACTCTAAATTTCTAAATAAATAAAAAAATTGGGGAGGGCCAAAAAAACAATATAGTTCTGGTCGATTTCGCTGTCCTTTTCTCATTCCAAATAAATTTTGTTTTTTCATACATCTCCCAAAATGAACTCGTTGTTGTTGTTATTGGGGTTTTGGGGCGCATCAACTGCAAAGGTTATACAGCGCCCGCCCAAAATGAACTCCCCAGAGTAAAAAAACGTAATGCAAGTCGTGAAGTCGTGAAAATCTAGCCCCCCTGGTGACGTCAATTTTGGGGGGAAATTGTCTTGGAGGGTGGACCCTGACCCCACTCGTCGAGTACTTTCCGATGACGTGCGATGCTTAGTTTGGATTTTAGAGGGGGATCTTCGACCCCCCCCCCCCCACCCCCACCCCGAGACGAGGTGGGAGGATTTGACCAGAAAGACGGCGCGGGTTATTAATCGGCCAATGTTAATCGATGTAGAACGACTTCGCGTGATTAGTTCATATTATGTTCATGAAGAGAGTAACAGTGTTTTTTTTTGTCAAACTTCAGTATCTGTTGAAGTTAGGATGCATAACCGCTGCGAGCGTTTTCCGCTATCAGTCAACTTCGCGTTTTGCTTTTTCAATTCCCTGAACTTGACTTGGAAATATACTATCGCAAATATTCCAGTATATCATCATAGCACCCTATTCAACCTCTTCCTTTTAGTACTGATCGGGAACAGAGACCCTTAAAAAATAGTTGGGCCGTCCAAAGAAGCTTTCGATGAAAACTTAGTTTTATTTAGTGTGTACCCCGGGCTCTAATGGTACTAATTACTCGGACACGGCCCCTTAAAAAGAAACAAGTCGTCCCCGACCGACGAGCGAAGTACAAACAAACATCAAGACAATGCCATCACGTGGCAACGCTAAACACTACACAATAGAACATATAGAGCCACATAGGAAGCAGTGTAGCTCCTCAGTATCAGAGTTGTCGAGAGATACAAGTTGGCGTCACATGCTCCATCATAGCCAGAGCACATAATAAATCACGATTGTAGAGGCACACACATTTCACTCTAAATGGCTTACAGGGTCTCGAGCTCTTTAATCTTCTCAGCGGCCAGCTGGGCAGCTGACTGGCTCTCACTGCGCATACGCTCCAGCTCCAGACGATGCTTCTGCTCCAGAACATTTCCGTTGCGGAGAGACTTCGAGAGGACTGCCTGAATCTGACTGTCGAGCCACCGCCCAAGAGTCGAGGTCAAGTTAGGTCAGGACAGGGCGGAGAGGCAGTGGATGCGATCAAGGTTTACTTAGGACAGCTTCTTCTATTGCAAGGAACTTGACATCGGATATCAGTATTTATCTATGCAGACTGGGAGATATTTTGTAAGGTCTCCTCCTATTCATCCTTGATCGCATTATGGGGTTGACGATTGTCATCACTGAAACGGTTTGTCGTAACAATGAACCAGGAAACAGGCATATGTAGTATCAGTGTAAAATAATTGACCATGTGGCCTGGAAACTCACAGTTAATGAAATTGTGCTATTTCATCCTTGTCTTAGGTTTTTACCATTTTGCCACATGTGTGGGCAGTCATTATACACACGACTGCTAAATAATGCAAAATGCATGTGACTGAAATGAAAGGCATTCCACTTTTTAATTCCTTAAGTGGCGATCCTTTATTTTCTTCCAATCTTTCACTATTCCCATGCAACTTCTTTCTTCATCCACACAGTTAATGGTAAAGTAATTTTAGGACACTGTGTAGTATACCATCATTTCATATAACTTTCGGAATTGTACTTCCCTGTAAACTCCTGTTGATATGATAGAAGTCAGCCGTTGGCTTGTACGGCCACCAGGATTTAATCAGAAAACAAAATGTATTTGGATATTGCGTGGCTCGTGTCATTAAAACGGGGTTATTTACGTGGTAAGCAAAGTAATACAAAAAATTGCAACTGTAATTTCACGTCCTGAAGACAAAAAAAAAACATCATGTATCCATTGTCTGTCCATCGTATGTGTGTTCATCGTAGCTGCGTTGTGACATAATTATATTACCATACATTTTTGTCATTTAGAAGAGGTGATCCACTTCAGTTTCGTGACCTGGAGCTCACCGCACAAAACTCTCGCTATCATTTATTAACTGAACTCGTGCTATGAAGGGTCACAACAACTAATACCTCCAGTTGGTCACAAGTGGGACGGAAAACCGCAGGAGTCTATTGCAATGCGAACTGAATGACCAGTATGTCAGACGCTCCCGCGGCAGTCGGACAGCATAGCAGTGAAGCACACTATTCAGTCTAATAAACTGAAACATCCCATCAACTTACACTGAGACACAACACAACTTCAATGGCAATCTGAGACCAAACCTGGTTATAAACTGATTTTCTTCCATATTCGAGTGGTTACTCCAGCCATCGCCGCCCATTGTTCCAGCGATGGAGTTCGTCCAGCCACCGACTGGGTCAGATATACCCGACCACAGTATGCCAGCACTTCGCACTACTCGCTTCACCTCCTCGGCTGCAGTCTTGCACTTTCGGTCAATGACCCCCGTGCCCGTAGTTACTTTGATCTAGGTGAATCAAAGTTGTCACTACAGTCCTGGCCACAGGCCCCATAACATCCGGTGTTCGCGCATGGCCTCCGGCCTTCCGTACATGTTGATCACTGGCTTCTGACCCTCCCGATACTGTACCGGTCACGCGACTTGTGGGGCCTGCCATGTGTCGGTCACAGACATCCATACTACCGTGATTCGGCACCCATCCCTGATCTATGCTCCTGCTGATCCTGGGCAGCTCACTGACCTCTGATTCTTGTGATCCTGCACCGTGATGCGCTGCATAGTCTGGTCGAGGTCGCGCCGAGTCTCGCCCAGACTCGCCGTCAGTTTGTCGGTGAGCCGATCTCTGGCCGCCACCTGGTCGCGGAGGTCACTAACCTCGCTACGATGCTGCAGCACACGCGCAAATGTTAACGCTGCCACCGTTCTTGAGGTGAAAGAGAACATAACTGAACAAGATTGCTCGCACCAAAACTTACAATGGTATCGGTCAAATTCCGAGAATGCGAATATCCATGTCGTTGAAGCTTGCTTGCTATTGTTGAGCAAATAATCTCATATTTTCTGCAAAGAATCTCACTACATCCATTCATGGGTGAATTAGAAGTATTGCATAGGCTGCGTCGCCCACGCACGCAATAAGGGGCCGTCGGATGTCTGCAGTGGCCTCAATCTCAAGCTCCTTGTTAGCAACCGACGCGCATGCTTCCCACCCGTACCTCGTTCTGTTCGCATTCGCGCAGCTCGCGCGCCAGTCTCAGCTCGTGCTGCGCCAGCGCCACCCGTGAGTCGCGCTCCGCCAGCATGTCGGCCAGGGCGCCGCGCAGGTCGGGACGGTCGCGCAGCTGCCGTTCTGCCAACCGCAAGCAGGCGACCACTGTAGCATGTGTCTCTGACTCCAACCTTCTAGCACGCTCCGATACACCGTCCTCGGTTTATCCCATACAGCCATTACCTCACCACTGAAATGCGTGTCTTTGATCTTTCCCACGAATGCACTTTCGCCACTATCCTATTCAATACTACATTGATGTCAACATTCGAAGGGCGAGGAGACGATGAGTGGTGGACGCATGGTACCAGACAGGCATATATTTTGGCAAACTGTGTACCTCACCATGCAGTAGGTTTAATATGATAGATTATTAAACATACTGCAAAGATAACATAGTTTTTCACACGATGTATGACATCACATATACGATCAAGAACAACGAGCGAACAACCTTAAGATGACAAATGGCATGCCGGTTGGTGAGATAGTGTAAGTCGGGTACCATCCAATTTACTTTAGATCGCCGTGCAAGTTACATAAATAATAGACGGCATACCAGATGATAGGCCGTTTGAAGCACGGACTGACAGACCAGATGATACACTATACTATACCATACCATACAACTTAACAGATGCGGAACCACGTGACAAACCGGATGACAGACTAAATGATACCTTATAACGGACTCGGTGACGGGTTCAATGGCAGGCCAGATGACAGACCGAATGGCAGGCTAAATTACAGGCCGAATGACGGACCAGGCGAGAGGTGGAGTTTAGGGGCGCATCGACTGCCGAGGTCAAGAAGCCAGGTAAGAGGTGAGATAACGTATCAACATATGCCGTCAGTAAGGACACCGTGATAGTGTGCAAGAGGCAGGTTAAATATGACTATACTTGGCTACAGGACTGCTGACACGAGACCGAAGATAGTACGACAGACAAATGTGTGGTGACGGTTGTGATTTTACGACACACTCAGCACCTGAGGCCAGTTGGCGTCGCTTGCCTCTCACCCTGGCAGGAAGGGCGGACACCGCTAGGAATCGAACCCTGCACTTCTTGCATGCCATATGCTCAGCTTAACCACTGAGCTACCGGCGTCCATATATAAATGATAAATATATATATATATATAAATATCCATATATACATATAAATGTATATATATATATATAAATATCCCATATATGCATATAAATGTATATACATATATACAAATATTATAGATATATATATATATATATATATATATATATATATATATATATATATATATATATATATATATATATATATATAAATGCTGTGAGGAACGTTGCTGAAATGAAAATTAAATAGCATGCCTAACTTTGAGTGCAGAAATTATGAGTTGAAACGCTGTAATAAACGGGTAAGGGTTTGAAAAGCGTCATAAAAGGGTATAAGATTTGAATACCCTTACCCTGTAATACAAGGGTAAGGGTTGGAAAAGTCAGTCTGGGTCGGGCCGTATGCGAAAGGGCACTCCCTTTCGCATGCGAAAGGGAATGCCCTTTAGTCGAGCTCGTAGCACGACTAGACAGGCCAGGTGACTGACCAGGTGACTGACCAGGTGACAGGTCAGGTGACAGACCATGTGACAGTCCAGATGACAGGCTGGACAGGCAGCCACTCACCGATCTGTCGGCGCTGGCGGTCGGCCACGCCGTCCGTGTCTCCGTCGCCTCCGCCGCCGCCGCCGTCGTCGTCTCCACTGTCGTCGGCATCGCCGCACTGCTCCCCTGCACCATCAGACTCGTTACGGCGCCACCAACAACCGGCCGTGCGCCGCTGCACCATCAGACTCGTTACGGCGCCACCAACAACCAGCCGCGCGCCGCTACACCATCAGACTCGTTACGGCGCCACCAACAACCGGCCGCGCGCCGCAACGGTCGGCGGTGGTATGCTCCGTCACCTAGTACACGATAGTAGTTATTATTGGTTTATTGGGTGATTCACGACGCATGCTATGCACATCCACGGTTAATGTCGCCGCCCACACTGCTTCACCGGTGGGCCACGGGATCAGGAAATATCGGAATCGGTGTGAGTGTTGAACCCGAGACCTTTGGTATCCAGAGCTCAACACATTAACCACTCAACCATCCCCAAACTCAGCCATCTCCTTACTCAGGAGCACGATATCTATACACACACTGTGTTTGAATATAAACAGGGAGTGTTGGAGAAGCGTCCCTAATTGTAATTCAACATGTTTACGATATGATAATGCGCGGCAAGAATCAATCGAAAACCGAAAGAGCAACACCTAGAACACTCGTTTTAAATAAAACACTAGAACCCAAACATATGCAACAATCCCACCTTGAATGCGGTAGGTGCGCAGTATTAAATGGTAACAGATTGGTACAAAATATAAAAAGTCACCAATTGACTGAGTGACAGTCTGTGATTGATTGCTCATTTTGGCTTAAGAGCGGTCGACTACGAGGTCATTGGGCGCCCATAGTGACGGCTTGTGAGATACGAACACAAATAAATACATTCATTTAACGGCTTACTTCTGGAAGGAACTGACCATGCGCTTTTTCTGCGAGATTTTCTCTGAGGAGCTCCAGTTGTTCCCGCATATCACAAATGACTGTTTCGGCTTCACTTTGTCGGCGCTCCAGCTCACAGTGATGACTCGTTTGCATCTGTTGCAGCTCTTGCTGTACAGACGCCAACTGAGGACAGAGCAAAACTATTTTATTCTGGTATTGATATTAACTCATCGACGCCTGTGCTGACATTATAAAATTAACTACCAGTCACGAAGCCGTTTGGAACAGGTCGCAGTACTTTTACACTAGCTGTTTCACCATACCGGACACAATCCCCGATACAACCGGACCGCCACAGCAGCTTCCAATGCAGCTCACCTGCTGCTGCAGCTGCCGGGCGCGCAGCTCGGCCTCCTGCAGCTGCTGTTCTCGGGTCAGCCGCATCGACTCGACGGCCAGGTGCTTCTCCTCGCCGTGGAGGCAGTCCAGCTCGGCCTTGAGGCGGCCGCGCTCCTGCCTCAGCCGGTCCTCCCACTCGGCCGCCAGAGTGGCGCGGCACTGCTCCAACTGCAGCTGCAGCTGCTCGTCCCACTTCTGCCGCAGCTGCTGCTGCTCCTGCCAACGGCGACAGGTCGGTCAGAGGGCGGAATGGATTCACACAAGTGCACCGCATCCCCACCGCTAAGCATGCGGGACGCGCAACTTCCCTGCTGCAGGCGCAAAATCATACAGCAATCTTGTGGACGAAACGCAACTGTGTCCTCTTGGCAACTCGTGAAGACACTTTATCGCTGCGAATTTTCGCTCAAACACACGAATTTCAGAAGTAAAGCTTATTTCGACAATTATGAACAGTGCATTCAAATTTGGGATGAGTGCCCGTATTCGCCAGAGAAGCACGACTGCGGAAAGCATCGCCAATTTCGGCATATACACAATATTGAAAACGATCCACCTCAGTCGAAACTAGCTGCACTCTGATCGAAATCGAGCTTATCGCCGGATGTCATGCACGTCTTACAACCAATTGAAATGCAGGTGCGGAATTATCGGATTAGCATAGGTACCAAGGTGTAGTATGATCAATTTATGCGATGTCTTTCCAGCTCAATGCATGCCGTATACAACCATGCAGCACAGCATCCACCATCGGACTGACACAGGCTACCCCGTCGCCCGGTCTCAGATCACGCATGCCACGTAGTATGACCCAGCCGCGCAACTAACGGCTGACAGAGCTAGTACCAGCTCGGCTGACAACAGCTAGGCTACGCCACGAAACCTTTTACTTGAGGAAAAAGCAAGTTCTTCCCACAGGAAATAATTTGATGAACACTTCCAGAGATAAATATTAAAATAAGTCTGCATCTGAGTGAAGGAATTCTGACTTGGAATTCGGCGCAAAACCATTAATGATGTGTAAAAAGCTTCACGGACGAGACGGGATGGGCCGAATCGCCCGGATAAACTTTTGTCATGAATACCCGGGAGTATACACGATGGGCCTTTGCCATCGCTCGCAACACCAACTGTCACAACAAAACCCCAATAATGAAGATACCCATAGATAATAAGACGACGAAAGATCCACGTGCAAACTGACGACTATCGTGGTGATGATGACGCGATGACGGTACACATGGCACGTCGCTACCTTCTGGGTGTTGGCGACGGCAGCGTTGTGCTTCTTCAGGAGCTCGCTGAGCCGACGGTTCTCCTCCGCAGCTCGGGCTTCCTGAGTGCGTGCCAGCTCGGTCTGCCGGGTACCAACACGCAACTCGCGCATTAGCTCGTGCGTCAGGCCGCGCAACTGCACCACCTCCGCCTCGAACGAACGCAGCACCTCTGCCTGGCGACACAAGGCACCTGATGTTAGGTGAGGATGTTGTAGGTGTCCTCACCTGCCAGCAGCAAAGGCATGCTCAAACAGTTCAATCTTGCAATATTGAGACTGGGACAGCAAATCAGACCTTGCCCATGGCAAGTGTATGAGACCTTGACCCTGCAACAACATGGGCACACCACTTGAAAACTACCGACAAGCATCGGCTCACGTGGAACAAGTTTTTTGTACTTTGCTTTCTGTACTATATTTTTTCAACACTGCAACTTCCATCGATCAGGCTGGTTACGGCGATGCAGTACAGATTGACAAGGCACAAGGAAGAAAGCAAACGAGCCGACTAGGTGATGCTAAATCCTCACAAGCCTGTATATTTGATTAATCTTAGCCTGTGTGTGGTAGACCCGACTCACCTTAGCCTGTGTGGCAGATCCGGCTCACCTACAACTTCTGACGGGCAATAGCAACTCGTCAATTTCACAGCATATATCTGGGAGATCCGACTCACCCCTTGCAGCTTCTGGTTAGGGATGGCAGCTCGTCCATTCACAGCCCACGCGTGGCAGACCCGACTCACCTGCAGCTTCTGGTCAGAAATGGCAGCTCGTCCACTTACAGCCCACACGTGGCAGACCCGACTCACCTGCAGCTTCTGGTCAGAAATGGCAGCTCGTCCACTTACAGCCCACACGTGACAGACCACTCACCGCACTTGGTCAGCAATGGCAGCTCGTCCACTCACAGCCCACACGTGACAGACCACTCACCTGCAGCTTCTGGTCAGAAATGGCAGCTCGTCCACTTACAGCCCACACGTGACAGACCACTTGCCTGCATCTTCTGGTCAGCAATGGCAGCTCGTCCACTTACAGCCCACACGTGACAGACCACTTGCCTGCATCTTCTGGTCAGCAATGGCAGCTCGTCCACTTACAGCCCACACGTGACAGACCACTTGTCTGCATCTTCTGGTCAGCAATGTCAGCTCGTCCACTCACAGCCCACACGTGACAGACCCGACTCACCTCCTGCAGCTTCTGGTCAGCGACGGCGGCCCGCTCGTTCACAGCCTGTATGTGCACCTGCAGCTCAGTCTCGACCGAGTGGCGTGCCGTCTTCAGCCGCTCCTGGCCGGTGCCCGGGTTAGTCCGTTAATCATGCCTGGATAGCGCAGCGTTACGGCGCTAACACGGCAGAGCGCGAGAGCCAGCCCACGCGACCCAACTTTCAGCGGTGCTTAGCCCACACAGCACTTAAGCTTTCATCAAGTACGGTACACATTTGCCGCGGTGTAGCGCAAAACCAATAAGAATAAAACATGAGCGGCCACCATTGAATGTTGACTGAATTATCAAAACCGAAGTCGATTGAAAGATGAAAATCGCGCACTCATAGGCACAGAAATACAAAGAAGTAAAATGAAGTGATCCAAACACAGTAGAAATAAACTATGCAAGCAAGTGTTCAGAAGCAGGCTGGCGGGTCGGTCGCTTTCAGTCCGGAAGTTCCAAGCTAAGTTAGGCAAGCGCACTGCTGAGTACTTCAGCAGGGTCCCAGGGCAGAACAACGTACCTCCGCTCGCCCGTGTTCGTTAGCCTCAATATAATATCGCAGTAGTCACGAGCCAGGAACGCCGGTGCCAGGCATCAACCCTCCCTCAGAGAAGTCCCACGCCATGCATCTGCTGCCAACTATTGCTGCCTTTCCCTGAGCTCTTCCACGCCACGCTTGAGCAACAGGGACGTCGCCATTCTTATGTTACAAAGAACAAAAGTTCCCAACACCCAACTGTCAACTGACACTGTCTACAAGCATGACAGTACTCGGCTCTCAGCGCATCCGGTACTTCCCGCCATTGTATTAGATACCACCTCCAAATATACCACTTTTCAATGTACCAGGTAGTACTTCACAATGCATCAGGTACCATATTCAACGTTCCATCTTTCAGTTCGCCTCATGCAATCTCCCAATATGTAAGGCACCACCCTCAGTCCACAGTGCCTTTATTATACCTCCGCGGCGAGCTTCTGCTCGTCTAGACGTCGTTTGCAGTCGCGCTGCACTTCACGCAGTCGGGTCTCGGCGTCCTCCATCAGCTGCTGCTCTCTCTCCGACGTCACCGTCTCCAACTGCTCCACCTGGTGCCTCAGGTCCGCTTCCATAGCAGCCGATTCCTCCAGCGCCTGCCGTTAGGCCAGGTTAAGTCAGCTCGGGTCAGGTCAGCTAAGTCAAGTTAAATCGCATTGTGCGACGACGATAATGTGTACCAACCAATAGCTAAGCGCAAAAAAGTGAAAGTAGTGCACTGATGAATATTCCAGTGATATGCAGGACGAAACATATGGAATGCAGTCGCAGATTCTCCTAACAGTTCATCTCACCGCCTGCAGCAAGTTAGCCTGTTCCTCCCGTTGTCGTTCTGACTCCAGCAGCTTCTCCCGAGCCTCCCCCAGCTCGGCCCGTAGCGCCACCACATCCTCCGATGCCGACTGCAGCAGCTTCTCCCGAGCCTCCCCCATCTCGGCTCGTAGTGCCACCACGTCCTCGGGCGCCGTTGGGGCTGGGCACGGGGCTGTCGAGGTGCCTGTAGTTTTCTCCAGCTGTGCCTCCAGCTGACATATCTCGCCTGCAGAACAAATCGTCACAAAACAGACTGTCACAGCACAGACCATCATAATCTCTTCACAGGATGGTCAGTCACAAAACGACCCGTCACACAACAGTTTGTCACTGAAGTCTCATCCCGGAACACTCCAACCACAGAATAGGCAGTCACATAACAGTCCTGTCAAAGAACAGTCTGTCACGGAACCGAATCCAGCACAAAGAGCAATTCGTTACAGAACAATCTGTCATACAACAGCCCAACGCAAGATAATTTGTCACAGAACGAGCGAACTGAACGAACAGAAAACACGTCCGTCCGTGCTCTTGCCAATCACAGTCATCTCACTGGACCCGGCCAATACTCGCTGCCCCTGGCGCAAAGCAGCTGGGACATCTGGTCTGGCCAGGTATTATCATCCAGTACTCACAGTCCCTGGCAATAACCAGCTGGGAAAGCTAGTCTGTCCCAGCATGTGAATGTGATGGCAGGTCCAGCCGAACACATTCTTGCTACATAAGTAGCAAGAAAATTTGGGAGAGCACATTTGCTAATTAGAACGTCCAATTTATGCCGAAGGCCCAGGTGCCACATCCACGTATGGGACGATCGTACGCATAATTCCATTGCAACTATTAGGGGATAGAAATAAAGAACTTGCAAGATGAAAAAAGTAATTTCAGTAATCAATTGACAAAATGGCCAACTCATTACATTAAATTGGATTTTATTGGATTTTTACATGAAAAGTAAACATCCAACATCGAGCTGGACAGCTGGTTCGTACCAGCTGCCATGACTAACTATCTCTGATAAGAAGCAGCTGACCAGTTGAAATGTCCAGGTTAGGTTAGGACATCCACTGTCGATAGGACCCCACGAAATCCACTGTCGCTGGCGAAAAGCAGCTGGGACAGCTAGGCCATCCTGGCCCTGACCGTTGGCACCGATTATCTCTAGCAAGAAGCAGCTGTAATAGCTGGTCTGTCCTGTACTTAAACGACGCTCACTGTCTCTAGCAAGCAGCAACTGGGACAGTTGGTCTGTCCTAGTCCTGGCAGCCGCACTCTCCGCCTGTAGTCTCTGCTGCTGCTCCAGAGCGCGTCCCAGCTCTGCCGTCTTCTGACGCACCTCCAGCTGGGCACCTGCGGCCGAGACGGCGGTCATGCTAGCAGCGGGCCGACGGGGGGACATAGGACCGTCTGGGATCGAGACGGCGGTCAGGGTAGCAGCGGACTGGGGGCACAGTCTAGGGTTCAGACGGCGGTCAGGATAGCAGCGGACTGGGGGCACAGTCTAGGGTTCAGACGGCGGTCAGGATAGCAGCGGACTGGGGGCACAGTCTGGGGTCAAGATGGCGGTCAGGGTAGCAGCGAGACGGTGGATGCCCGACCGTATGAGGTCGAGAAGGCGGTCACGGTAATAGCTGGCCTGGGGACATAGGTATAGACAGGGGGACCATCCAGGGTCAAGACGGCACGGTCAGGGTAGCAACGGGCCGAAGGGGTGTGGGTGGGGTGGCGGGATCATCTCGGATTGAGACGGCGATCGGGGCATTGGCGGCTGGAAGTAGATGCAGGACAATCTAGGGTCGAGAAGACGGTAAAGGTAGTGGTGGCCGGAGGTAAATGCAGCATCATAATCGCAAGGGGTTGAGATGGCGGCCAGAGTAGTAGCAACCAGAAGGGTGGGAGGGGCAAGACTATCTGGAGACTAGACAGCAAGACGATCATTACAGCCGTGGCAGACGCAACCCACCTCCGGGTTAATGGCATCTGGTACCCTGACCGAGAGCGGGATAAGTACAGATACGTGACTGGGGATCGTCTCGCACAACGAACGCACAGCATTGCACGAAAATATTTTGTATTATTCTCTTAATGAGTTCGCATGTCTCGCTTTCTCCCCAGTGCTCTCATACCTCTCCCTTTGTCATCGACGCATACTTGGTTATTTCACTGCCTTGTCGTTGAGCAAGACTCTTCGTCCTTTGCTTCGATTCCTACATTCCCCTCACTTCCAAACTGGATCTTCCCCCTTCTCATGCTACGCCCGCGGTGTGAGCCTACCACCTCCCAATTTCCACTTAAATCTGTCACCACTCACCCCATCTTAGCATGTCATTCTTAAACTACCAATCGATCCAGCCATGCGTCACTTTCTGCCGGAGCCTACCATCCCTTAGCATGAGCCTCCATCCCACTTACCCTCCAGTTGAGCCTGGCTGGTCCGCAGCTCCTCCGAACACGACCTCATTTGCACAACCATTTTCTCCACCACAGCCTCCAGCCCCTGTGCCAGAGTCGCCTGCTCCTGGAGTTTCGTGTCGTGCTCTTGAAGTAGCCTGTCGCGTTGCTGTACTTCTGACCTGACTTCGGTCAGATTACACGTCAGCTGGTCACGCTCCCTGGTCAGTGCCATGATGCGACTGTTCAGCTCCTCCTCACGGCCGCGACCAGCAGCCAGCTGATTGGTGTGCTCGACAAGCTCTTTCTTCTGATTGGCTAGGTGGGCTCGAAGCTCCTCCACAGCTTGTTTGTGTTCCGATGCTTGGGTGGTGAGGTTCCGTCTGACAAAGGGCAACCAATGATTATTTTTCTTGCAAATTGGTATATCGCGAATACTTCGCACTTCGGATTTTGTATGATTCATACATTAGTCTTATAAAGATGATAAACTACTATCAATACTTATACAATAAGAACACACAAAGTTCCGCTTTACTTAACCGAAACCACTTCACATGCTGAGGGTCGCAAAAAGCCATACTACATGGCAGCATACTGCCCAGATTGCCGATGACACCTGAACCGACCTCTACTAGCAGTCTACATCTACTCAATACCGCCTCCACCCGCCCGACACTGACAGTATCCCGCCACTCGTCGTCTCCACCAACACCCGACACCTACGGTACCCATCTGCGCCCTCGCCACTCGACTAACCTCAGCTCAGCCTCGGTCTCGGCCCGACGCTCGTTCTCGGCGAGGTAACGCCGGCCGCGGCCGCGCTCGTCCTCCAGGTGGCGCAGTGCCTCGTCCGCGTGCCGCTCCGCCGCCTCCAGACGGCTCTGCAGGCCGGCCGCCCGCTCCTGCACGACGGCGCGCTCGGCGCGGCTCTCGGCCAGCTGGTCGGCGGCGGCCGTCAGCTGGCGGCGCGCCGTCTCCAGCTGAGCGTGGCGCGCCGTCAGCTCGGCTCGCTGCGCCTCCAGCCGCCGCTCGACGTCCAGCCGGGCCGCCTCCAGCTCATCAGCGTGTCTGCAAATGGCATGGTGGGGTGGAACGCGGTGAGACGTGGTGACGAACGTCAGGATGGAACGCCACCGGATAGAGGTATGTCGCTGGACGACACAGCATAATGAACATTGGATTATGAAATGGCATGAAATAATTGCATGCTGAATAGAAGTGAGAACACATTCCAGGACTAGAGAGAGTGAAGCATCAAGACAAATGAAACCAGGAAGTATGTCGGGACGTTGATGAGCAACAGCACGAAGACGACATGTATTGAATTAACCAGCACACACACAAACATTATTTTGTAACACTGATTAAACAGTTGGTTTGGTTCCTAGACATCCAGGATGAGCTCAGACAAACAATAGCAGACATCGATAGTCTATCGGAATCTGATGAACCCAGAGTGGCGGATCTCTCTACAAAGCAGTATTTTGGAAATAAATGGTACTGAGAGTCAACAACATCCCCTTGGTAGAAGAAAATGTCCACCGGACATGGAAAATCATGAGAACTGACTACTCCTTACTGGTGGTTTGCCTGAGCAAGCTCTTCAGAGAGTCGTTCCGAGCCCGTCATCTCTTCTTCCAGGTGAGTGCGGAGCTGAGACAACTCAGCAGACTGTGCCGTCTGGGACCGCAGCTAAAGGCACCACAGAGCAGAACAAAATCAGACCCCCAGGTCACCTGTTCAGAACTGGCATCTGCAGTGACTGCATTGTGAAACACTTGTACACCATATTTAGTTTCATTCAGGGCAAACAACGTTTGTACATCAGAGCCACTACAAGAATGTGTTTACTTGATTCCAATATGGGCACATGCCAAACATAGTACCAATTTTTAGTCAAACCAGTTTAGCATAAGCACAACTCACATTGACCGCCGCATTTGTTGCATGCTGCTGCACATCAGCAGACAACTTCCATATCTTCTTCTCATAGTCATGTTGCACCTGGGAGTGGTATATCTCCAGTTCATCATTCTTTACATTCAGATTGTAGATTACCTGCAACATGTTGACGTAGCTGTAACATAAACACTTTGATGTCAAAATGGTTCATTGCATGACAATATGCATGGCTTGTTATGTTAGGTTTGACTTTTCATTTTTCATCTTAGCATATGGTAGGCTGGGTTAGGTTCAGTTTCACAATGCATTAATTGTATTAGGTGCATATATTTGTTCTGTAGTAGTAGAGAAAGAAGTCAACATGCACTCTAGCACCTGATCATCTAAAAAGGGCACCTTTTTCTCTAAATATAAAAAGGGTGACTTCTGCTGAAAGATCCATCAGCAGTGGTGGGGGGGGGGGTACACTCAATAATTCAAAGAAATGCCTGTCCCCGCCGAATGGGCGCCACCTTTCCATGAGAGGGGGCACATGCCTCCAATGTCCCTCCCTCTTTATCTGCCACTGGTGTATTCGCCAGCAACGCCCTGCAAAGCCTCTGGCACACTCTGGGAGAGCTCAACTGTTCGTCTCCACGCGAAAACATGGCGTCGATGATCGGCGAAGGGGCACCGCCTGCGGCGAACGATGGGCGCATCCATTCCCGCATCGCTGCCTAAGTACTCAATTGACACAAACACTAAGTAACACAAATTCATAACTAACACTAAGCAGGCACAGCGCCGGCACATGCCTCACACACGATGTCTGCGACGGCTTCATCATCACCGTCGTCGTCCAGCAGGTAGGCATATTATCCTTCACATACAGCAATGATCACCAGATGTGAACAGTTGTGGTTCACGTGCCACATTCGACCGAAGTCCTGCATAGTGAACATGCCGATAGATGCCATCTGCCGACAGTGGTTGGGGCATGGTAGAATGTCCGCTCATGCCGAGATGCAGCCGACACCCAGCCGACACGTAACCGACGCAAGGCCGACGTCGGGAAGATGTCAGGCTGCTGTTGGGATGATAGGGGCTCGCTGTTGGATGGGGAGTGAAATGTCAGACAATGGCCGACATCGGTTGGCCGCTATTGATTTCCCGAACCCAACCAGATATTCCAGGTTAGTGGGTCAAGAACAGCCGGATGTCGGCATGCCGCTTACGCGATGCCGGGCTCATTCCAACACATACCAATGGCGGGTCGACATCGGCATGCTTACTGGGTGTCCATCCCAGTGTAGTGTTCTTGGCACCAGCTGGCTGACAATATGATGCAAATACAATATAGGTCTTTCCAGAGTGCCGTGCGTGCTGATGTGCGCCGGGTAGTGCATGGGAATGATGATGCACCAGGGCAGCCAACTGGCGCTCGACCAACTGGGCCAACAGACACCGCTGCTACTCAACCATGCCTTCAGTATGGCTGCTGCTGGCATGCATTCTGCCCCCTCTGCTGCTCATGATCATGGCACCAGATGGGAGCTGAGATATAGGCTGAAAGGTGTTCTGTTCTCTACTTCCCACTCGGCATACTGTTTTCCTTGGATGAACAAGTTTTAGGCAGAGGTCTCCTCCATGTTGCCTTACTGTTCAAGCCACACAGGATGCTGAAGACCAGAGTATGACTAATACAGCAGTGACCAGTCTTGTGGCTAATAGCGTCTGGCTTCGTCAGCTAGCCGCCAGCCTTGTTCAATCTCAGTATGTTGGAAGTGAGCCCTGCCCCTCCCTTTCCCCCTATGAAAAGGTGGTGACCCTTTTGCTGAGGAAAGTACCCATTCAGGATGGGCAGTGTGCACCTCCCCACCTATGCTCAACATATGTATTAGCCACAAATGCATCTCAGAAAAAACATACCTGGGGATGAAGTGCCTCTACAGTATGATCCAGTGTACCCTCCCCCACTTGGCAAAGTTTTCCACTGAAGACACCTCTGAGGAAATGTGCCCCATTCCCAATGGTAACCACTGCATCCACCCCTGCCAAGTGCAACCATAAACCTGCACCATCTCTCTGGTCAGATCCTCATACCCCATATTGGGGGGGGGGGGCAGATAGTAACTCCCCTTTAAAATCCAAACTGAGCATCTCACAAAAACGAAAGAGGTGTCATCAGAAAGTGCTCGACGAGTAGGGTCCGGATCCACCTTCCAAAACAAATTTCCGCGAAAGTGACATCACTAGGGGGGGCTAGATATTCATGACTTTTCATGACTTACATTATGTTTTTGACTCTGAGTTCATTTTGTGGGATATTTCAAGAAAAAAAAATTATTTGGAATCAGAAAAGGACACCAAAGTCGACCAGGACCATACAAATTTTTGGACCCCAAAAATAAAAAAATAAAAAAATTTTCTTCAAATTCCGAAATTTTGAGTTTAAGTTTTCTTTAATTTTCCTTTTCTCATGGGTAGAGCAGACCGAGAAATGTTGGATGTCAACTTGCACCCATAAAAATGTTTACTTTAGCCAGAATCTTCAATTTGAACTCTAATAGGCAAATATGCAAAATTAATAAGTAGTCAAAAATGGGGAAAAAATGGAAAATTCCTCTAATACATTTTGTTGCATTCTTAAAGATAAGCATACATTGAAAGTTTCATTAAAATATCTGCATCTGTCAGTGTGACAATTGATTTAACTTTTTTGGAAGTGACCTCACTTCACCTTGATGAACTTGTTGACCCTAGATGATCTGACTTCAAAATTTTAAAAAGACATGCCAAATTGATATTGGAAAAGGTATGACAAATTTTGCCACTCTGTCACACAGCTAGTTCACTATCTGTGAAAAAGCTGAAGGTGGGCAGTTGAAGACCCCCACCCCCACCCAAGACAGGATGGGTTAAAAATGCTTAAATCCTGGGATTAAAATGCTAATTAAGTCTGTTTCAGAATTCAGCACACCTGCTTGAGCAGGTGCACATACACAGATGTTTTGTAACATGTGCCATGTGCCATATTACAAACACCTCCGTTTGATTCAGGGAATACACAAAAATTTGCCTGTGCTGTTTGGCAAATGCTTTTCTAACCAATAAAGATGGTGTTTAATATATTTCAGCCAAATAAAACATGGTTCCAGCCAATCACAAGATTCCACTGTGGCTGTGGTGGTACAAGTTATCAGTACTTGTTTAGAAATACAGATGTAATTGCAAAAATAGCAGAGCTCTGTTCTTTACAATTTTCTTAAGCTGACTGCTCCCTGAAACCTGAAAATGGTGCCTGTTGTGTTTCCTAACTCCATACACAAATAATTTGTACAACTATGCAATCAGATCTTAATATTTTCATAGAGAAAGGCCAATTCTCTATGAATTCTGCCATCTTTGTGTTATTTACATGCTGAATGTGATGCAGTAGGGGCCTAAAGGTAGGTGTTTGGGAAATGGAACATGTTCAGATACCCCTCTTCCCCCAGGTAGGTACCTTTGCCATCAGGTGGCAAAATTGTGTGAAGTCATTGTTAATGGTTAATAAATAAGGGTATTAGTATTACCTACCAGTCATTTTCTCCTCCAAATCCCACATCTGTCTTAAATCACAAATTCACCAAATTTTCATGTTCACCTGTGCATCGACCTATTCCGATCCTCATGGTCACACACACCTTACCTTGGTCAGTTGTGCTATCTTTTTACACATCCGATATATGTCTGTGCCGTTGCAATCAAATTTACTTCCAGAAGGCAGCAATTTGTTCTTGTTTCTCTTGTCATTAGGATTTGAACTCAAACTATCGCATGAATCAACTCTTACAAAACCACTCGATAATTCTTGATAAGCCATGTCAACCTAAATTTGGTTCAAATCAGGCCCTGCAATCTGCGTAATGGTTCGAGTTGGACATGTGCAGGTGCCCCGCGCATCGCTACCGTTGGGGAGCGTTGCGATAACAAATTGCGATATCTGATTATACTCGCTAAACTACTGCTACCACCACAGGAATACTTAAAAACAAATTCATAACACAAAACTTTAAGCATAAATTACTTGCAAGGTCTCGTGTGTACCATTGCTGACAGTTTTGTCATAGCACCAATAATATCGTCGTATGGATGATAAGCATGCACATGAATAAATAATGAATCATCATGCTTGAAACCATTATATCTTTAGGCTAAATGTAAGCATTCACATAGACATATATTAATATATATTGGTGTGGGCATATAGATATAACTTTCCATATGGCAATGACTCAAGAAACAACGCCCTCTACTGCCATCGGAAACGGGAGGTTGGGTGTAAGACAGAGGGTGCAGCACCTCCCCCCCCCCCCAAAAAAAAAAAAAACTTTGGACGAGCCTAGCATTGGCCCTATGGGGGTCGCATGGAAATAATGGACTTATGATTGCTTTCGCCACCCCATGACCATGGACCCACAGCATTAGGACAGCTCTTGTGCCCCTGACGTACCCAAGATACAGAATGGCATTGTAAATGACATCAGCTGACAAAATCATGGTCTAAAAGAAAATTCACCGTCCATCTGAAGTAAGCCAGCTGGTAAAATTTGGCAGCATACTACACCTTTAAGCCCCTTGTGGCGCAGCATTGACAAAAACTGGTTATGCTTTGGTTAGTTGGTTGTAGGTTTCCAATTTCATGTGGGAACTAGTATCGTTGCAGGCACTGGCGAACAACTGGGTTTGGAGTAGAGGGATAAGTCGCGCTTTATAGTTCGAAAGATGTTATTGAACAATGCAGCCTGCCGGCGATTGCATGGCGCATTAACAGGGTTTGAAGCTTTGTGCTGCACTGGAATTTCCAGTATTATGACAACGTGCGGCATGTCTAGTTTTGGGTAAGAACACTGGCCATGTATTTTGTTTCATGCTACCATACATATTCAGCACAATTTTATCTGAGCATGTTTTGATTATTTTGGGATGTGGGAAATCTTGTGCTACAAGGTTTTTGTTTCTATTTTCTACTAAGAATTATCATTTGTTGGCTTTGTCTATCTAAGGATGAGGTTTCTGGAAAAAGAACAAAATCCTCCATAAAACCACCTATTGGATTGTTGATAGCCTCACAATCAGGGATGTGCTGCAGATGCAAGCTGCAAGCCAATGAGAGGAAATGCTGCAGATGGAATCCATGTGTTTTGTGAAATGAGTTGGCAGGTGCATTGGTGTACCAAAAGCATGGATGGAATGTTTATTCATGAGAAAGAAAAACTGCAGAGAGGCACTCAAAGGAATGGAGTTTCAGAAGCAAAACAAAAATAATTATTCAGAGGTACATCTAGGATTAGTAACTAGAAAGTTGGAGCAAAAGAACATTGACACATCTGGGTCCTTGGGGAAGCAGGGTGTGTTTGTGAGAGAGGGGAGCTGCAAATGCATGCCCAGTTAGATATTTGGACTTCAGAGTGCTTCAACCAGTTGTGGGTGTTTGTGTTCATGCAATAGCATGCCCAGAGGAAGAGGGTGGTAGAGGATAGCATGGAGGTTTGTTATGAGAATACATGCAGAAACTGTGAAACATGGATCAAATGTAAATAGACCCTCCCTAGTTCTGGATGGCAATAGGCAATTTTTAAATGGCATCTCCTCTTTTCATTGGTGTTCCTACACTCCTGACCAAGAATGAAGGTCAGAAAAAAAACATCCCAGAGTAACCAGAAACAAAGAAATGAGCAATCCAATTTTCAGTATGAATATAAAGAGCAGAAATTGATGTTGCACTAGTAGATCTTACATATCTCTGGATGTTGTAGCAGATTCCACAAGTAGTTATTTATTTATAACCAAAGCCATCTTGTCTAGGTGTGCCTATTAACTATCTTCTCTCTTGCAGATTTTGGATATATACATCTGCAGCATTCCTTCTATAGGCTCACCTCTGAAGCTGCACTGCCCTGATAGCTCATATGTAGCTCCTTTGTCCTGAGTGCTCACTTTTGCCTCATTGCCCACATTCTCCTCAGTGCTTTCGCTGTCCTGCAGAGCTTGGTGTATCTATATAGCTTTTATTCCACTCTACAAAGTGTTTGGAAAAATATCTGCAGCATCCCTCATTGGCTTACCTCTGCAGATCCAGCCTGGTTGTGTGACCATCAGTGTCCATCTGTTATTGTGTTGTCATAAATATAGATACTTCTGATGAGATGATACATTGCAGCATGTGTAAAGCCTGTTCAGGTGCTAAAATTGGTAATCACAGGTATCTTATGTACCTTTGCTCAATAACTGAGGTTGATATCTGAATAGCTTAATGTTTTTTAGTTAAATACCTACTTGTGAGACCTCTCATGACTGCAAAGGCATATAAGATACATTTGTTCAATATAAATGTCTGGTTTGCAGTTCATGCTGATAGTCTGGTCAACATCTGTTTTATTTACTCTGATATTGTCTCCAACTTCATTCCTTGAGGGTTGAAGGAACACTGGTGAGAAATGGAGGTGCCAGTGTCATTTTGTAATATGTTTAACATAGTTTATGGACTCATATTCTCCTTATGTTCATGCCAAAAAAAACGGACCAGTGTTCTGAATATATTGAGATGGAGATAGATCATTGGCACAACAGGACCCAGTAGTCAGCATGTCCTAAAACAACAAATAACTACCACATATACAGAAAGGTTGCCCTTGGTCACCTTTCTTCCTTCATCTGTGGTCTCTGTCCTGTTGATGTGTCCTGCACTCCATAGGTATGCCACATCAAGTAACTTGGAACATTTCTGCTAATATTTCCAGTTGGTAGCCTGTCATCATCCAACTATTTTGCATGAAGGCCATATTTATATGTAACATACTGCACCACATAGTTGTTACTCAATTGACCCAAGTTATATTTGGTTCTCCTGATATTGGATCTAGGAATTGGATTGATTTGAATTGATCAGGGTTGAAACTTATGTTCTAGAATCTTCAATTTGGAGAGGAGCATTTGCACAGTGATATCCCATCCACCACCACCTCTACTTTCCTTCCACTCACCCATATTCACATGGGCGCTGTATGACCGAAGCAGTCGATGCGCCCCTAAGCCCAAATAACCAACCAACCAACCACCCATATTCACAATGCATGCAACTTTAAGGAAATAACTTCCTAGTTCTGGGCTCACCATTAGCTTCAGGAATTATTGGCTACAAATCCCCAGATTTCAGAATGATAATTTTGTAGGAGTCTAATGGGCCTAGCCCTCCAGAATGAGATAACCACTTAAAAACATTGTATAGCCTCTTGCTGGTATCTATTTATTCTGTGTATTACCTGCATGCAACTTTCTATAGTAAAAATATAATAATTGCACTCACTGTAAGCATGATGGAGCTTACAGTTGTCATCACATTTACAAGATAATTTCCAACATGCCTATTCTGTAAGCATCCTTGCAGTGGTGTAAATCATGTTCTGTTCTTGATCAAATGTACTATGTGAGCAAAATTATAATGAAGGAATGAAAATGGCCATTAAATGTATTTTTAGGAGGGAAACATAGGTTTCCACCATGCTGTAGCTGTTACATTACCACATGAATTCGTGCAATGTTCAGACTGCAAGAGTCACAGGGCCAATCTGGGTTAAGGCCTGTAAAGGGAAGATGATTTAAGCCTGCACAAAAATATATGCAGCACCCCAACATATACCACATCCTAATTTCCAAAGAGACTATCCACCAACATTCTGCATGCCTACCAATACCTATCAAGCCATTTTCACACAATCCCTATCTTGACAGTATGATTCAATTGAATGACACTTTATTTTTAGACCTGCATGGTCATTTGGAGTTAAGGTTCACAGCTAATTGTATGAATACAAATATATCCACCAGTGTATGCAGTATGACATTACTAAGGCCAATCAGATACATTTTGTTTGTAAACATGGTGTTGTGTGAACTTCAAATGAACTGGATGTTTGAGTTTTTAGCTTAATTGCATGATATTCCATGGCATTTCATGGTGCTTTTAAATAGCACCAGCCCTGCATATTTTGCTCCATGCAATTGGATGAAACAACGCCATTGTCGACGCACCCCTAAACTCCAATCCACCACCACCATGACATTTTTTGTCTTTCAATTTGCTTAGGTCATTCTATATGGTTGAGTGTGCATTGTGTGTAACATGCATTTCGTTTACAGATGTCCTCTGAAGCTATCATTCCATGCTCATGACTCACTTGCTTCATCATTGTCAGACAATGTTCCAATTTATATCATGCATGGTCTCATGGGGTCTAAGTCCAACTGGAACTCACTGGCAAAGTATATCCATAATCGTACAAAGAGAAAGGTAACTATATATAGTTTTAGCCTGAATGTGTCCTGGAAAATGTTGGAAATCCACGTTTTTCTACTATTGACTGCACACCACAGAAAATGTAAATATGAGTGACCATTTATTTCATGGTCTTTTCATGTCTGGGGCTTTTCTATCAGGTCATCACTTCTTAAAGTAAAAATTAACCTGGGCTTTCCACCACCCAGCACTTCTCTTTGGCATGCTGATCAATGTTTTTATGTCAGGTTCGTGAGCATAATTGTCTAATGTTTTTTTTCTGTACCATAGGCAAGTGCACAATCTTCTAGCCATGATTTGACCTCCCCTCTCCCAGGGCTGACAAATGTAATGTTCCATGAGGCACCTTAGCCCAAAGCTTTGCTGACAAATTAGATCATTCCAATCTGCGATCCAATCTCCAATCAAAACGGATATTCACTCAATGGTTTTCTCCCAGGTGATCAACATCGATGCCAGAAACCATGGTGACAGTCCACATTCGGATGAAATGGATTATAACGTCATGGCCAGTGACGTTATGCAGCTAATCTCGGATCTCAAGCACAAGAAGGTCACACTTTTGGGACACAGCATGGGCGGCAAGACGATGATGACTGTGGCTCTAAAACATGTAAGAAAATATGTCTT
Organism: Imbricaverruca yamaguchii; assembly: GCA_034440575.1. NCBI lineage: Eukaryota > Metazoa > Arthropoda > Thecostraca > Neoverrucidae > Imbricaverruca > Imbricaverruca yamaguchii. The sequence goes on along the minus strand of JAOTOL010001580.1, from coordinate 1,998,837 downwards.
TTAGTTGCAGCCTCGTCGTATTGAAAGAGCTTCTAATGTTTAAAAGACGAAACATGTGCGATTCAAAAGCAGTTTATGCGGTGATTGTGGATATGTTTTTTCTTTGTCAAAGTCTATCAATCACTGTTTTACACCTCCTTTTGTTTGATTTCCAAGGCATTGAAATTCGCTAGATGGTTGCCTGGGCTACGGTTATGTTGTATTATGTTGTATCTGCACATTACTGGTGCCCCTCGTAGGTTGGGGTCATGCCGGTCACATAGTATGGGACCAGTGTACACCATTGGACAGTGTAGCTCTGTCATATACTGGATCTGTGAATGTGCATTGGCTAAATGTCACAGATTATATGTGACCAAAGTGGACTATGTATATATATATATATATATATATATATATATATATATATATATATATATATATATATATATATATATATATATATATATATATGTATGTATGTATATGTATATATATATATATATATATAAATATATATATATATATATATATATATATATATATATATATATATATATATATATATATATATATATATATATATATATATATATATATATATATATATATATATATGTATCGATTTGATTCTCTCTGACAACCCAGAATCATTTTGAGTGCATTCATGAAGGATTATGCTGACACACCTAATACAAGTCAGTGGTTTTAGTTTGATTGAGTATGGTTACGAATCATATATTTGATAAAGCATGGTGTCCCTATACTAGGTTTCCGGCGTTAAATTTTCAGCTGGCATGTCGCCACGGGTGATTCATCACGCATCTGCTACCCAAAAGTAAGACGCATTGCGCATCCGCGGCCGAAAGTAAGACGCATTGCCAATATGCAGAGCAGCATGTTTTTTGGCATGATCGAACCCACCGTGAGGGGTTGAGAATCGTGCTGCCCACTTGATATTGATGCTCATAATTTGATATCATAGATCCCAAGTAAGGTATCTGCATGTGCATAGATTAAGCAGCCGATTCAGACGATCAGAACAGTTACAAACTTGGACAAATGGACAAATTGGAGGTGTTTCAACACAATACGATCGATATGTAAATGTAAATATATATGTATCGATCGATATGTAAATGTAAATATATATGTATCGATCGATATGTAAATGTAAATATATATGTATCGATCGATATGTAAATGTAATGACTATGTAAACTACTTCTTCACAATTAGCGTATGCTAAGCCTTTAAGTGGTATATGTGGCGTCTTTTGAGTATTGCAAGCCTCTCGAACAAACCATGTTAGATGCACCCCGAAGCACAATTTCCGGGCTTCATCCGGTGGTTTGATCTCGCCTGTTCCGCCGGCGGAACCACTCACTCGGTGGTGTCATCATATGTGGTCTGGTCAGTGCACTAGTTGCGCAGCCGTGCGGTGGTACCCTGACGTCTGATCCGGTGGTGTGACGTGTCACGACTCCGTGCGGTGGTACCCTGACGTCTGATCCGGTGGTGTGATGTGTCACGACTCCGTGCGGTGGGACCCTGAGGTCTGTTCGGGTGGTGTGACGTGTCACGACTCCGTGCGGTGAGACCCTGAGGTCTGTTCGGGTGGTGTGACGTCGTGTCACCACTCCGTGCGGTGAGACCCTGAGGTCTGATCCGGTGGTGTGACGTGTCACGATTCCGTGCTGTGAGACCCTGAGGTCTGATCCGGTGGTGTGACGTGTCACGACTCCGTGCGGTGAGACCCTGAGGTCTGTTCGGGTGGTGTGACGTCGTGTCACGATTCCGTGCTGTGAGACCCTGACGGCTGATCCGGTGGTGTGACGTGTCACCACTCCGTGCGGTGAGACCCTGAGGTCTGTTCGGGTGGTGTGACGTCGTGTCACGACTCCGTGCGGTGAGACCCTGAGGTCTGTTCGGGTGGTGTGACGTCGTGTTACGACTCCGTGCGGTGAGACCCTGAGGTCTGTTCAGGTGGTGTGACGTAGTGTCAAGATTCCGTGCCGTGAGACCCTGACGTCTGGTCCGGCGGTGTGACGTGACGGCCCACCGTCAGCCCGACCTGGTCTCCAGTCTGGTGGTGGTGGACATTGCGCCCACCACTCGTCCTCGAGCGACGTCCGACATCCCCCGGCTGGTGGACGCTCTGCTGTCCGTGCAGGTCACGCCCGGCCGGCCTCAGTGGGCCATACGCCGCGAGGCTGACAGTCAGCTGCGGACTGCCATACCGGTCAGTGGTCGGGCCGCCGGTCTGTGGGCCGAGCGCCGGACAGTGGGCGGGGCACCGGGCACTGGGCGGAGCGCCGGACAGTGGGCGGGGCACCGGGAAGTTGGTGGAGCAGCGGTTAGTTGGCAGACGGGTGGTCAGTGAGGAAACGATCGCCGTCCTGATGTGATGCTGGCTGAATTCACTGTTGGGCCTCCGAGTGTGCTGACTACGGACGGTTCGATAGTGCCAGCGGGACCATTTAGACTGCCTGTGTTGTTTCGTATTTGGCGTGGCCGTCTCTTCCTTACGTCACACTGACGCGCATGTGATAATGTGCGCCGGTTGCTGGAGCACTTGTCGCTGGTCCCTTAGTGCAGTGGGTCAGTGGGTGGGAGAATCGCTAGCTGTTAAGAACGGGTCACTGGTGCACAGTGCACTGGTCCATTGGTGCACTGGACAAGTGGGTGGGAGGATCGCTAGCCGCTCAGCACTGGTCACTGGTGCAACAGTGCACTAGTCCATTAGTGCATTTGGTGATTGAGTGTGATAATCGCTAGCTGCTTAGGACTGAGCTAAAGAGAGGTGATTAGGAGGCGTGAAATACCGAGATGTTAATAATATTGTGTTTCAGGTAGCTCCGTGACGTCCTGTGTATTGCAGGTGGCCGGTCATACCGGAAAAGAATGTCACTCATGATGTGTCTTGTGGTGTGGGATTTGGTAGCAGTACCTGTATAGTCGGGGAACGGCGATTACACTTGGCGATGCTGCAACAGTGAAATTGTGCTGTCCACTTTTGGTTTCGAAGGATTAACAAACAAGACGTCATCAGCCACTGCAATTAGCTCGGAAAAAAAACATCGCGCAAATTTACCAGCCTGCATGATTCACTTTTCTGCTTGATTTTGGCGAGATCAATCAGGTGCTGCTGCCATGAACAAAAGCGGTTATGCGATGTAGTTGCCGTATTCTGAGTGGCTGGTATGCTTTTGCTCCACTACAGGAGGCTATCTGGGGATGCAGCTTGTGGTCTAGGTTCATCGATGGCCAGCTTCAGTACCTTGACATTATATGACAAAGTGCACCAACTTACCTGGAGATGGTTTTCCACGTTCAGGGCGAACCAGCTGAACTGGAGATTGTTCTCCTTATTCAGGGTGAACCAGCCGATCTGGAGATGGTAATCCGTGTTCAGGGCGAACCAACTGAGCTGGAGATGGTGCTCCGTGTTCAGGGCGAACCAGCCGATCTGGAGATGGTGCTCCATGTTCAGGGCGAACCAGCCGATCTGGAGATGATGCTCCGTGTTCAGGGCGAACCAGCCGATCTGGAGATGATGCTCCGTGTTCAGGGCGAACCAGCCGATCTGGAGATGATGCTCCGTGGTCAGGGCGAACCAACCGATCTGGAGATGATGCTCCGTGTTCAGGGCGAACCAGCCGATCTGGAGATGATGCTCCGTGGTCAGGGTGAACCAGCTGAGCTGGAGATGGTGGTCCGTGTTCAGGGCGAACCAACTGAGCTGGAGACAGTGTGTTGTTCGTGTCCGGAACGAACCGACTGAGATGAAAACAGTACTGATCTATGCTCAGGATAGGTACCTGCGTCAGTTTTTATTGACGAATCTGGTGGAGTCTGATGGCGTCTCGAGGTGGAAGGTTAACCTGCCGGTGGCAAAGCAGTCCTTGCCGGCCCTCTCTGATTTCCCGCGACCGGATGCTGCCGTCTACACTGGACCCACTCTCTTCATCGGCGGACAAAACTCAGACTACATCAAGTAAGCCGTGTCTATGTGCCTGGGTTATGCATGCGCGTGTTTATGTGTCGAGAGTTCTGTATACGTTCATGTCGTGGAAGGTTGGTAGTAGCCTGCGTAACTTTGTCCTTTGACGGGTCTCTCGCTTCTACTTAAGCATTGTGATCTACTTTAATTATCTTATGGTTTGTCTGCTAGTTCTCCAACGTGTCTTAGTTGTATCCATTAACTCCTCGGACAATGTTTGGTGGAGTAGCCAAAACAGAACTGTTTTAGCTTGTGTTGCCTCTCGTTATGGTGACTTGAAGGAAGGAAAGATCTTCTATGTTGATCTTCTATGTTTAACCAGCGCCAAAGCCTGGTTGACGCGTTCTCGAACGTCAGAAATTCCGACGGTGTTAGAACGACATTCTTTGACCACACGTGCTCCCTCGCTGGTCCCTGAAATCCATGGAGCATGTTACCGCCAATCTGATGGGCCCGCGACGCAATGTGAGACCCACATACACACGTCAGCGCCGCCCACGCTTCCCAGACCCTCGGCGCTGGACGAGATTCGGACGCTGTTTCCGGCCGCCCGGTTCACCTGGATCCCCGGCGCCGGACACTGGGTGCACTCGGAGAAGCCGACGGCGTTTTTGAACGCTGTGTGTCCGTTTCTTAGCGCGTGACCCAACCCGGCGCAGCTAGATCAGGACGTGACTGAGTGTCCACGCAAAGCGAGGCGCTCAGGTTGAGTGCAATTTAGTGGTACTGTTTCGTGAGTTGGTGTGGAATGGATGTGTGCTTTTCCAATATGGTTCTCCCCATTTTAAGTAGTTTGGCGTTGTGACGGCTGGCGCCCGTGCACGGCGTTTTGCTACTCTTGCCGGTGCATGGGTGGGGAGGGGGTCCTACTGTTTCCAAACGGATGATATCAGTGACAAAAATAAAAGCCGGTACTATTAAAAATTAAAGCCAGTAATGGCGAGATATCGCAATTGATATGTCATTATTTACGTTGCATTGCTGGTTGACCTCCCAGATCACATAAGATGTTGATTCTTCGCAAAATCAATAATTTTCACGTGTAATCATTACCTGTGTAAAATCAACAACAACTATGCCGAGCGGCGGTGCGCTAGTGCGGGCCAGTTCCCGTGCTAAAAAAACGATGGGAACTTAGGGAAGATGCATCAACCCCCTCTGCTGCACGGGTGAGGGTTAAAAGTCTGTGTGTTTGCGTTCAAGATTGTTCTTGGCTGGAAATGTAATTGGTGTGGTTTCGTGTGTACATGGTTCGCCGGTGTTAGATTATTTTATGTGCGTGGTGATAATTATTGGGTTTCAATATCGCTCAGACTCAGGAATGCACCTACCTGCTGCCATATAATAGGCTTGCAGTTGTTTTTTTATCGATTGGTCGCCAAAATCTGTTCTGCTGGCGCATGTCGAATCGTGCTGCCCATACTGGTATGTGCTGTTGTATCAGTTAGGTCTGACTGTAGCTGAGATAAATCTATGTTTTTATGGTGCTGTCATCAGATGAAATAAAGCTTGCCACTTCTGGATTATGTGCATAAATAGCTCAACGACACTGTATGGCATTTGTATTTACCTCAGTTTGAGTGCATGTACGTACTCGATCGTATTGCTTATAATATACATACTGATGAAATCTTTGTCGATGAAGTGTCCATGGTTAATGCACAGATAAGATTTGAAGGCGATTAGTTGCCACGCCAGTGACGTGCGCTCTCCAGTCACCATATCACAGTAACCCGTTGGCGTGTCTCGTGGTACAACACGTCGCCACATTGCCGACATTTTCCAGAACTAGTTCAGCGAAGTGGCACTACGTGGCGCTAAGATCGACCAAAAAAGCGCAGTATTGATCTGCCCTTGGATGGTGGCGCAGAACGCGTGCTAGAATTGCTGGTACGCCTGTGTTCGGTTCGGCTGAGTTTCTTCTGAATCTCGGCGTCCACTAGCTGCTGCATGTCCCACTGCAGACGAGAAAATGAGTGTTAATTACAGCCTGTGTCCACCTTGGGTAGCTAGGAGCTGGTACCGGGGATCAAACCGAATTTGTAGATCAAGCATTGGTTCTTCTATGTGCTATGCAAAACAAAGTGCATTTAGACTTCGTAGTATGGAAGCATTACAGACCGCTAATCCCGTTCGCGATCGCCAATGAGATAAATGTGTTTCAACCACAAATCCAGAGTCGGAGCTGTCGCATCGGTAATCCACGACGTTCCCAGGTTTCCCACGGATTATTTTTCCAGCCACTTCAAGGTGTCTGGAACTAAGCTGCAATTTTTGCCAGGCGTCTTGGGATCGTTAATGAGAAACTCAGACCCGGTTGGCTGTAACGTGTGCGCTGGTACTAGTGTTCTCATTCTTAAATCGTAATTTCACTACCTCGGATTGCCTTTGATAAGGTCACAGTTCCTGTTTCGGTAAACTAAGGCAGGTATTAGACAATGAAGCAGTATAGAGAGCGGCATAGACAATAATTTGCGCCATGTTTCGCCCAATAACGTGCCCAACCAATATGAAAATCACTAGACATGGTCCTGATCAATCAATGTAAAATGGTCGCCGGGTCCTAGCCGTTCCTTTACCATTACAAAGATCAACATCCCAGAGCATTATTTCGGCTGCACTCAGGAGATATTCCAGGTAAGTACATCATGCTTTCTGATCGCTTGAGTCTGCACACCATTTCCTTGTCTCTGTGGAACGTAACCGGTCTCGTTCCACACAGTGCGGATTATCTGATTGACTACCCAAACCAGTGGAGCACACCAGTACTGACCGAATTAGTGAAACAGAAAGGCTCCTCAGAAAGAAAGAGGTCAGAAAGAAACAGAAGGTCGAGTTAGACCGGACGACCTCATATCCATCAATCACAATAAAGATGTCTTCAAAACAAGGTTGTCAATATCGGCGCAGTGCAATGCTATCACCTGTCGTTGGTCGAATTAACAAAATGGGCAGCGTAGTGCACGTGTCTCACCTGCCACTGGTCGAGCTGGCAGGAGAGCCGCACCTTGCGCTGTATCGACTCGAGTAGCTGCGAGTTGGTCTGCATGACTTCGATCCTCACCCGGGAGAGCTCGAGTTCGGCGGAGTTTTTCCGCCGCACCGCCTGGTCCCGCGCCTCCCACGCCTGGTGGACCGGCCACAGTCTCGGGTCAGGCCGGCGAGCGTGCGTCGTGTCAGTCCGGTTATGCGGGTGTAGGCATCAGCTCTGGTCGCCGGTGGAACAGTCACGCGACCCCACCGTGGGAGCCGAGAGTGTGGTATCCGCTGGCAGGCGTGGCACGCCGGACCCAGGTGTGGCACCAGTACCCTACAGATGCCTCCGTCTGTGACGCCCGCCGCGTTATCATTACCATCAGCGGAAAAGGTGCCGCCGAATTGCGCAACGTTTTCCAGATGAATCATTGGAATTTGTATTGATATATGCGCTTCGTTGGTGTGTGTGTGCGTGAGCGTGAGCGTGAGCGTGTGCGTGTGTGTGTGTGTGTGCGTGCGTGTGTGTGTATGCGTGCGTGCGTGCGTGTGTGTGTGTGTGTGTGTGTGTTCGTGTACTTGTGCGTTTGCGCTTGTGCGTGTAGTTTGTATTTTTGGACGCGTCAGCTGCTTCGGCTATATTGCTATATTGCCGCAAACGACAGCTATTGGTGTACGTAACAAAATCGTATAGTCTAGGACGCAAAATAGCCTTAGGGGAGGCGATTTAATCCTGTGAGGAATAATATATTGGCGACTAAAAATTGGAGTGAGGATGTGGTGGTGTGGTGGTGTAAATTACTTAACCCAATCTTGGCATCTCGATCAGCGAGCGTCAGGTGGCAAGATGAGGATTTGATAACGGCATTGTGGGCATTGTTCCTCAGGAAGCATAACAGAAGTGTTCATAAGCATCTCAGATAGCAAGACTAAAAAATGGTCATAGCCAATTATTTCATCTGTATTGACAAAGGTTTGTGATTCCCGTAGTCGTTAGCGACGCCACGACTTCACTCCGTATGATCCGTGGAAAGACTGCAGGGACCAAAATGATGGTAGCTGCCGATGAGCTGCTGTGGGTCAGCCACCTGGTGAGCAAGTCGGAACTTCAGCTAGGAATCGGATGGTACTCTGGTGCAGGCGAGAGTCGCCGCCAGATGTCTCACCTTTCGAACAAGATCCTCTTTTGCAACATAGGCGTCATCGAGCTCCGCCTTCAGCAGATTCTTCTCTTCTTGTAAAGCTGCGTATTGCTTCTCCCGCATCGTTAGCTGAAATGCACGTATGAGTTCACCATTCGTCCTGTGCTGTGCGGTAGCGTATGCCCCTTATGCATTGATAGTCATGCCTGGTATGAGCATAGTGACGTCATTGTCATGTCATGTGCTCTTCTTCGTGTTCGCATTCATCAGCTGTCGATTTATATTTTATATTTATATGGACAATGTATGACCAACGCAGTCGCTGCGCCCCTCAGCACAAATAACCAACCACCAAAGCCGACGATGCGCGCAATGAACTAAGCTGAGTTAGGGATATGACCAGTGACCAATTCTACCTTACCGCCTGCAATTGCTTTCACGTATCTTTGCATTGCGCCTGATTTCAGAACTGTACGTTCGAGTGATGTTTTGTCTCGCGATGTAAATATCACAGTTAGTTGAATTAAATTGGTGGTTCATTATATTGCAGTTTCTTTTGAGCGTGTCGATTTGTTTCCCATGAACATGTTTTCCTCGAAGTGAATAGGTGGGGCGTGGCTTGATATTCCACATGCAATGTTTCCACCAATATTGGAGTGCCTTCACCTATTATTATATTATGTATTTAATATTTTATGATTACCTTAACCTTGCGACTGCCCCCGTCACTATCGTCACTATCCCCTCCAACTTGTCGCTATCCCTGTCACCATTCCCCTCGCCTGGCGACTGTCTCTTACAGTGCTATTCCGCTGTAAGGGGAATAGCACTGTAAGAGCACTGTAAAGGGAATAGCACTATAAGGGGAACTGTCCCCTTACAGTGCTCACCACTGTAAAGGGACGCCCTCACAGTGCTATTGGTGACTGTTCCTCGCCAGCTCGTCCTCCAGCTGCGCCAGGGCGTCCCCTCACCTGGTGACTGTTCCGCGCCAGCTCGTCCTCCAGGCGCCAGGGCGTCCCCTCACCTGGTGACTGTTCCGCGCCAGCTCGTCCTCCAGCTGCGCCAGGGCGTCCCCTCACCTGGTGACTGTTCCGCGCCAGCTCGTCCTCCAGCTGCGCCAGGGCGTCCCCTCACCTGGTGACTGTTCCGCGCCAGCTCGTCCTCCAGCTGCGCCAGGGCGTCCCCCTACCTGGTGACTGTTCCGCGCCAGCTCGTCCTCCAGCTGCGCCAGGGCGTCCCCTCACCTGGTGACTGTTCCGCGCCAGCTCGTCCTCCAGCTGCGCCAGGGCGTCCGCTCACCTGGTGACTGTTCCGCGCCAGCTCGTCCTCCAGCTGCGCCAGGGCGTCCGCTCACCTGGTGACTGTTCCGCGCCAGCTCGTCCTCCAGCTGGGCCAACGTGTCCGTCTGCAGTCGGCTCTGCTCCTGGAGTTGGGCGTGACTCTTGCGCGTCGTCAGCAGTTGGGTCTCGAGCGGCAGGTGCACAGGTCGGCCACAGCCGGCACACCCGTCCGCCACGTCCGCCACGTCTGTCACGGACGGCAGCAGCGCCGTCACCTGCTCATGCAGCAGCTGGAACGCCTCGCGCAGTTTCCCGGGGCCGCCCTGAGAAGAGAGCAGCGCGCGCTCACCCGACGGTGGATGGCGGAGTCGCCGATGCTGAAGTTAGTCAGTGGTCAGCCAGCGTATATATTTTTATCGTCACGAGAAATGATGAAGGCACGTCCTCACCATCGTTCAACAAGTCGTCTAAATATGTTCCGTTCAGTATAGAGCAGTGTGGCTGGCCTGAGGGATTGGACCCAATCCGGTGGTGCACTGTGGCCATACCATGGGCTGACATTTGTTCAAGCCCATTTGATCAAGTGTACCGTGATAAAACTGCCGAGGACTGTCTGTCGACCAGCAACGGATTAGCAGGTGTGCAGACGTTTGTATCAAGACGAGAGTCGGTCGACCAACGACGTGCTTAAACAGAATCTTACACCTATCTACCGTACACCCCAGGGATGCGGAGCCGGAGCCGGAGCCGCCGGGACATTTTACTCAGAGCTGGAGTCGGAGCCGGAGCCGTCAAAAGCTCCGACTCCGAAAGAGGTGTAAATTAAACAAAATTAGCAAACGTGAAATGAACACATTATACCTAGTATGATATGGTATGGTATGAAAACGGATTTTTAAAAGTCAAAATGTTTGAGCGCTGCGCTGTGTCGCCGTAGCGACGATTTTCAGCCGGCGACCGGCCCGTCGGCCGCTCGTATTGACGCCGCGGTGCCGGTATGAGCCGCGCGGCGCTGAACACCGAAAAGTGGTTTGGACGGGGACGGGTGTTTATTTAAAGATAGGTACAAGGTTTATATGGGAAAGTTGCTCATAATTGTCTCAAGTTTGCGCCCCTGAGTGGTCACGGCTAGCTTTTTTTTGCATCGCCCCTAGCTCTTACTTAATGGATCGATCACGTTTGGGATGTACGGAGCCGGAGCCGCCGGAGCCGAAACATTTTGCCCGGAGCCCGAGCCGCCGGGACATTTTAATCGGAACCGGAGTCGGAGTCGAAGCCGGGATACTTCCCCGGAACCAGAGTCGGAGCCGGAGCCGTCCAAAATTTTCCCGGCTCCGCATCCCCATACGAGATTACCGATGTTTCGACTGGACGCCACGGTACCTTCCCCAGTGACGTCATCGCGACCACTCAATCCATCTCACGGGTGACCGATGGCCCAGAGCCGGTATGAAGTGACCCTTGGCCGATGGGAACCGAAATCGCACCGGGGGCTCTGTGCGTGATGTAGGAGGCTCAAACTTTTGAAAGAGGGGATTCCGGCCTGACGGGGTGTACTAAGCTGTGCAAGACGGTCCCTGACAACACAGGTGGCCTTGGGCCGGACGTGCAGGGTCGCTAGGTCGGCTTTAGAGGGACTTAGACTCTAGAGGGACTCGTTAGGTCGGCTTTAGCTCACGCTAATCGAGATGGACTTGGGAGCTGACAGTGGGCCTCAGGCCGATAAAGAGACCCCCCCCCCCCAGCTACTGAGACGATCCGGACCGAAGCGGAGGGTTCCCGGTACGACGTAAAGGGCCTCTAAGTCCATGGAGGGGCCCCGGGTTGTTAAAGGGCAGTGGCGTTCCAGATAGTGAGAGGGCGCGTGCCCATGGAGGGTCCGATGGGGCCTTCCAGGCGACCACCCTAAGGGCCAGGAATATAACCGAGAAAAATTGACACGCATCTAACAGTTCGGTAGAAGGGGTTCTTGTGACATGAAGACGTCGACCCTGAGGATTTGCACGGGCGTGAAGACAGGAGAGCTAAAATGGCCATGTCAGCTGGAAAGAGAAAGAGCCTCAGTCGGAATTGTCCCCTGACAACTGAAGAATACACAGAGCTCCTGAGGGCCAGAGAGGGCTTGGAAGCTCTTCGGATTCGAAAGGGCCCCTGGGGGTGAACAGAGCCCTCAAGAGTCGAAGATGACTAGCGAGGACCCATCTTAGAGCTGAAATTCCCTCGAGATAAGAGTTGGACAGGACTATTAAGGGTTGTGATGGGCCCCTAAAAGCAGGAGAGAGCCCTGGAAGATGAAGGGGATCCCTGAGAGTCAGAAGGGTGGACTGGATTCTCCTGGGGTTGAGAGTGGCCCCCAATGGATGAACAAGGTCCCCAGAGAGATTAAAGCATTCGCTGTTGGCTGACGATTGTTATGAAGAATGCGGATGGCCAGCCTCAGAGCTGGAATGTTCTTAAAAACACAACAGCTGTTGATGATTTGGAAGGGTCCCTATCAGCTTCAGAGGACCCTTTGGGCCCAACAGGACACCCCCACCCCCACCTCGGAGCTAAGGAGAGTACCTAAGTCTGATTATGGTTGTGAGGAATACTGAGGGCCCGCGTCAGAGCTTGAAATCCCTTGGAGCTGGAAAGACTGTCAAAGACCGGGATGGACCCCAAACAACTAAAAAGGGCGGCCCCTAACGATTGAAAATGGTCACTGAACGCTAGAAAAGACTGGACTGGTATGCCGGACAGGTCTTGAAGGGATCTCAATAAGAACAAGCCTCCTGAGATCTAAAGAGAGTTCCTGATGGCTAGTTATGCTTGTGAGGAATATTGAGGGCTCAGTTTCAGAGCTAGCATGCTCTTGATAGCCCGAAAGGGTCTCAAGGACTGGGGAGGATATCTGAAAGCCAGAGATGACCGCACTATGATGCTCCTAAGGCTCCTGAGAAATGAACAGAGCTACCTAAGACCTAAGAAGAGTTCCGAGAGACGCTCTCGGAAATCTCCTTACTATGTGTGCTGGAAATTATGAGGCCTGTCTCGGAGCTGCAGCATTCCCGTGAACGCTAGAGAGGTTTTCTGGAACTGAGAATAGCTCATGCAGGTTAGAGAGTGCTCCTGACGGATGAATAGACCCCTGAGGGTCAGAGAGGACTGGACTGGGATGCTCCCAGTCCAGGGGTGGCCACCTGAACCTCCCTGAATTGGGTAGCCACCTGAGGGATTGCGGGGGGGCTGGGAGCTAAGAGTCCTTGAGAACTGGCGATTGGTGCGAGGAAGACTTAGGACCGGTATCATGGAAACCGTATCTTTGGGAGTCATAGATACTGCTGGGAAGTTCAGCCACCGCCATCTCGGCGGTGGCGATCGCCCCAACGTTCACAGCCGTCCTAGCGGCGACGACCACCCAAGCGGCCACAGTCGTCCCAGTGGCCTGGTCACAGCTGCTTCGGCAGCTCCTGTCGCTCCACAGCTTTGTTTTGCGATAGCTGTGGTGGCGGCCGCTCCAGCGATGCCGGTTGCTTCGTTTTGGGCCGGGGTGACACTGGTTGAACAAAAAGAAATGAAAAATATATTCTGTATGATGCTGTGTATTTGTCATAACTGGTCAGACATGCTAGTCCATTCCCCTCCCCAAGCCTGTGCTTATTCTCAGCATTGGTATCCCGCCCATTTAACAAGTATGAAGGTTTAAAAGGCCAACAATAAGCGTCGAGACTTAGCCAAGGGGAAGTCCTCAACAAAAATATGCCGGATCAAACAAGAAATGTGTGATTTGCACCACCCGAACATTAAGTCTTCACGTACACTATTGCATCTATTTGTTTTGGTCTCCTCCTTATGTATATTCTGGCTGCGCCATTGGTACATATCATCCTTACCATGAATACAATAACATAATATACCGTCCCGATTATATTATGTCCGAACGTAGCGGATAACAGAAAGGAGCAAGTACGTCCATGGAGATGAGCAGTCGTATTTTTGCCTAGGCGAATACTAGGCACGCCCTCATTAGATATGTGCTACCTTCATTTTACGTAATAGGTTTTCTGTTGTTGGCTGCTGTCGGCAACCAAACGGATTTTTACTGGTCCTTGCTAGGCTGCTAGTCCTTTGTTGCAGGTCTCGTGTTAGCCATGCGGGCGTAGAGTGCTATATTTTCTCACGCAAATATCGTCTATATATGTATATTATATATATATATATATATACATATACATATATATATATATATATATATAGCCATTAAAAATAAAGTGACAGCAATCCAAGGAGTTTCGCAAAGGTGGGGGGGTTAAGTAGGTAAGGTTCCCTCTTCAGATGCTCGTCCTCACCTCCCTCCCGGGCCAAATCCTGGCTACGCCACTACTCGCACGGTGCCGATATTGGCTGGTACAACAGTACCGTTGCACAAGTGCGTGTTTGCCTCCCGTGGCATGCCTGCTGTGCATGTGGAGCGCATAGGAAAGTAGCCATGTACCGCGAGTGAAACAGCCAGTAGGGCCGCTGAGGTATTAATGGTGACGTCCATAGTGAAGAGGTTGACCTCCCAACTTTACACAAGACGAGCATTAGCGCTGCAGGGCTGCATGGACTATAAAACGGCTTCAGTTGTAGCAGTCGTGAGTCGCTCCCACGCCGTGCACATAACCGTGGCTAGGTTCCACGGGTGTTCAGCATGCCCCAGATTTGTACGGGACCAGCTCATGCAATCGATGGGACGTCTTGCTTATGTTGCGCAATCCGTCGCCAACTTCTTTGTGGATCACGCCGCTGGTCAGCTGTTTCAGCCACAGCTACCTGCCTCGTCTGAGTGTCATCAGTAAAGAGGCCTGGTCCGAGTGTGACAACAGTTGGCTGCTGGATCTAACCCCGGAAGGAGGTGAGGGGAGGGTTATGTGCTGGCTTATCGACCATCGGAGGGAAGAGGGAGGTGATAGCCCGGTTGATCTAACGTCAAGGGGTGACTGATTTACGGTTTATCCAACACCAAGGTGAGTAGTTCAGCTACTCACATGTACACCTGTACACAACACGCTGTAGTACAGCGTTTTCCGGCACTCGATTCGATATGTGGGTAGCTAATTTTACAACGAATGGTTGTCTGGTGGCTTTGACACCATTCTGGGCGGTAGCTACCCGATGCTTCAGGCGCCAAGCCTAGCGGTGGCTACCCGGTGTTTTCCCCGGGCTGAGCGGTGGTTAGCCGGCTGCCTCTTACCCCACTCAGACCCCAGCCAGGTGGTTACCTGGTCCAGCTGTGGCACCTCTGCCGAAGCTGTGTGCTCTGCTGGAGCCGCGAGCTCGGTCGCCGCGTTGTCGACCTCGGCCCTGCCGGCCCGCGCCAGCTCGGCCAGGACCGCCAGCTGACGCGCCGTCTGCCACGCCTCCTGCCTCAGCTGCGGCAGCTCCGGCAGCTCCGAGGAGGCGGCGAAGGTCACCAGCGGCTCGTCACACTCGACACTGTCGCCCAGCTCCATCAGGGTCACCCCAGACGGCAGCTGGCTGCCTGTGGGTCACACGTCAGGAGTCGTCCGTCAGGGTCACCTCAGGGGACTGCCTGTAGGCCACGTGACAGGTCATCTCAGGCGGCAGGTGGCTGCCTGTGGGTCACACGTCAGAGGTCGTCCGTCAGGGTCACCCCAGGGGACTGCCTGTTGGTCGCGTGACAGGTGGCAGGTGGCGTGGCAGGTGGCAGGTGGCTTCAGGCGGCAGGCGGCTGCCTGCAGATCACGTTTCAGGGTAATTTCAGACGGCAGGTGACTGCCTGCAGGTCACATATTAAAGGTCGCTCACCAGAATCACATCGGACGGCGGGTGACTGGCTTTACGTCACATGACAGAGGCCACTCGCCAGGGTCACCTCGGACGGCGGGTGGCACCTCCATGCACATCATGGTTACGTCACGCACCATACTCTCATCGTTTAATGCGCGTTACCTATCAGAGCCGCTTCACACTCGGCGGCACATGACGCACCAGTTATGTCACTGCCCAGAATTGCCTAAACCGCAAAGTTCACATCATGCGACGGACGGTTTCCGTCACAGAGCGAGGTGGTGCCGCATGTTCCAGCCACGGTAGACGCCGGGAGCATAATGTGATTGCGATCCAGCGACGGTGACGGTCAAGTCAGCAGAGCGGGAACGTTCCCTCGGTGACTTCGGCCGCCCGACGCCGGCTCGCGCGTCACAGGGTCGCTTTTAAGCACAAGGAAAGTAAAGTTGGTCTGGGTATGGTGTGCATGCTGGCGGCCCGGCATGGTATTTTCTGTGACTGTTCATGAGCGTCATTTGGAGGCGAGGTTACGCGTTCATGGTGCTCCTCACATGGCTATGTAAACCGTCGTGCATGTGACCAATAGTATCGGCGCCGGCATGTCATCACGAAATTTTCGCGCTCCATTCTGATCACTCCGTTGATCTGCGGACTATGGTCAAGCTGCAATTGTATGAATTCCTGGCAGTATTTATGTGTTCTTTGCATATAAATTAATTTGGATCAGCATTAAATCGATTCATAAGAACCATTCAAAGTAGATCCAGGGCTGTTTGTGTCACAAAGAGGTAATTTCATATCAATATGCCCCCAGTGAATTCTTTGTTTCTATCGGTTCCGGTCTAAGTAAATTGATATGAGTGCTGGAAACGGTGCGAGTATATTTTGTATTCGCTGAAAGTCCATTATGAACGCTTTGAACCGATCTATTTCATTGACTGTATGTAGTTTCTCGTTCCCTCAGTTGCAACGTGCATTTCCTCCTGTCTAATAGTGGGCTACTCTTTGTCACACCCATGTTGCAGCTCTTGCTCCACGCGTAATTGCAACGCCACGTCAGCCAGGGTGCCGAATAAGCTTTCCATTCGAGTCACGCACCGTATGCAATCAGTTCACGGAGTCCCACCCACAGTACGCCGTATATGGTCCGGCCTCCACATGCCACCTCCACACCTGTACAGAGTTCCCGGTTCACGCCCCCCCCCCGCCCACTCCGTTACGTGTGCTGACCTGTACCGCTACGTGTGCTGTCTCTGGTCCACGCCACCTTCACCCCGCCACGTGTGCTGACCTGAGCCGAGCCCCTCGTCCACGGACGAGTCGAGCTCGTTGCGGAGCGAGGTGTGTCCGGTGCTGGCCGGCGACAGGCCGGACGCCACCTCCAGTCGTTCCGTCAGCGAACTGTTGGCGGCCGCCAGCTGGGCCAGCTGGCGCCGGGTGCTCCGCGCCTGGAACACGGAACCGTCTCCGGTCAGCCTCCCAGGCACGCTCGGGGCCGTGGATGCGGGAGAAGGCCGCGTCGGACGCTGTCGGCTGGAGCGGTGTCGGAGTCGCACGTCCGAGTCCTCGTCCTCCTCACTCGCAGATCGTTGGCGCACAGAATAGTTGGATGATTACAAAATGCATTGCTCTGGTTATAAGAGCCTGATGGAATCCTGAAGTCGTAGCCGATTGAGGTGCGAGATGTATGTACAATGTAGAAAATCGCAAGTGCGTAGAGGCATGATAATTACCGCTTCGTTAATGGGTAGAAGTACAATTTTATGGTGTAGGCTACACACACACACACACACACACACACACACACACATGTATATATGTATGTATGTATATATATATATATATATATATATATATATATATATATATATATATATATATATATATATATATATAGATGTAAGTATACATGCATGTGTATGTGTATGCATATATGCATATATATATATATATATATATATATATATATATATATATATATATATATATATATATATATATATATATATATTATATATATTAGTATAATATATATATAATGCAGGGCTATAATGCAAGGCTATAAATGTAGACCACATGCTCGTCATCATAGACCTGCTACATTACAAGCACTCGCCGAGGCAGCGTACCGACACGTGCGGCGGCCATACTGGCTGTTGCGTCCCCAGCCTACCTGCCCCCTGCGCTCGCGCTGCAGTCGCTCCATCAGCAGCTGCCGCTCAGCCGACTCCTGCAGCCGAGCCGTGAGCAGCGCGCGCTCGTCCAGCAGGCCGCGCAGCTGCCGCTCCAGGTCCAGACGCTGCTCGGAGAGGGCGGCGATCTGCCGGGACGTGGTCAGTTGGAGACGGCGCCAGGTTCCGACACTGGTCAGCGTCAGGAGAGGTCTTGTAGAATCAGCCGTCGTTCAGTCAGGGAGTCCGGTTGCTGCTCAGTTAGGAAGTCTCTCGGGTCCAGCTGCTACTCAATCAGATAGGCTTTCTGGTGCAGCCGGCATTCAGCGAAACCCGTGACTGTCCGGCGGGGACGGGGAAGGACATGCCTGTCGGTCATATTTTCGTCAGTCTATTGGATTTCAGGGATGTGATCGTGGATGTCGGATCTGGTCTTTGTATTTGTGGAAGATATCGAGGAAGGAACCTTCCCGGCGCAACCGCTTGTTCGGAAGCTGTGTCAGCCACGTCAGAGGGGGAGAGAGTAAGAGAGGAACCGCAGCGGCTGCAGATAGGCACCTGAGATCTTTTAAGAAATAGAGAGTGGAGTATGAGGCGCCTCAGCCGCGGCGAATATTTGTTTTCAGGTTCAGTCTACTGAGAGACCAGAGGAACCGCACACGGAAGACATTAACATCGAACAGCCGATCGCTCCACTGACGACAGTAAACAGCACGTACGAAGCGGGCGAAAGTGAGGGACGGCCGTGAGCAGTTTCCGCTTCATCACTTGCGGAATTCAAACGACGGCGTGCCACCGGAGCTCCTGGTCGCCACTGGATTATAGGAATAGCCCGGTATGTTGTAATTTCAGTGGGTTGTTCGCATGTACCCATATCGAATACGGATGTGATGTAGCCGCAGATCATGATGAATCATGTAATACTGTGATTAATGTGTGCGCCTCATGTGATTATTATCCGATCGATCATCGATAACTAGAAGTGTATTGCGTTCTTCTTTAATGGGATTACAGGACTAATCTGAATATGACATATTAACCCTTACATTTATGCTATTCTCTCGGTCAGGGGCTCTCAAACGGAAGGGGATCCTACCTACTATATATGCCAAAGGGGATCCTTGGGATTCCCCAGACCTAGGGAATTTTAGATTTCCAAGGGATGACGGCATGCCTGATGACGGCATGATGACGGCCTGTATGCTGCTTGCAGTTGCATGGGGAATGGAGCCATAAAGAAATGCTTTGCAAACGAAACAATGGGTAATCTGGAAACATTTATGAACAATTGTTCTTGGTAACACTGACTTGAAAATAATGTTATCCGTAACCCTACAGCTGTCCGGGGCAAGTATTTTCCCCTTCCATCCACCATCCCCACCCACTGATGTTATTTTTTTCAGATAACTCCCGAACTGATGGGGCGATCGGGCCAAAATTTGACTTACCTGTTCACAATTCAAAAGTGAATCTTTCTGTGTAAAAGTTTTCACAGATAGCCCTAGATCTCGGAGCCAGACAAGGTCAATGGGATCATCATTTCCGAGAAGTGTGTTTTAGAGTAGTCTTCCAAGGGTTGTGGAACATTCGGTTATACCAGTGCATAAAAGAAGGTTGCAGCAATGGTAGGTAATTTACTAAAATAATGTGTTTTTGTCTCCTGTGGTCATTGCTACTAGGTGAGGTCAAGGTAATAGCTTCCTTTTATCTTCATGCTTAGCATTTCAAACCTAGGTGGGCTATCCTAAAAACAGGAACACATGTCATAGACCACATTGTATTCTATATGTATGCAACATTTCAAACCGATGTCTTGGCAGGCCACAGAGCTACGGCCCGAAATGCATAGTGAACCCTCAATTTCCCGTAGTGACGAACCGTTGAATGCATATTGAACTCCACTTGTCAGGGAAAATAACGGTATCCCGTGCTATTTTTGGTAATAATGGTATGGAATACTATTCTCGGCAGATTGCGCACGACTTTCGCTGTATGTAGCTTTTCAAGGTCATCCTAGGTCGATGTCCTATATGACCTGAAGTGACCCATGCTAATTTATGTGTGTGACAGATTAATAACTAGTGTAGTTTCGATGTTGAATTTGAATTCGGTGGACTTCTTTATCCTGATAGATGCTAGATTGTGGGATTATGTCGTAGGTCATCTCATGTCATTGACCTGGGGTGCAGGTCTATGTTTGCCTATTTTGTGTGGTAACCTGACCTCCAGGATAATTTCGGGCACTGCGTTCGAATTTAGCGCTCGTCTTTAGCAAGATAATATCCAAATTACAACAATGTGACAAAGATCATTCTGGTTCAATGACCTAGATGACCTGGCGTTGCATAAGATAAACATTTTGTGGGAAAATTGACTGCTATGGTAGTTGTGGACACTGAATTCGAATTCGGTGACCATCCTTACCTCAATGGATATCGTCAAGCTCCATGAATAATGCACGAAGCTCCAAACGTGTATCCACGCTTGACCAATCATAACTTCTTGGCGTTTGGTCAAATTCTTCGCCATGTAAGTCGGTTTATCATCGTGTCACAGCGACTGGTTTTTGATCCATCGCTCTTTCGTTAGTTAGTTTTGTAGTTTCGGTAAAATTGCGCCCATATGCATACAATCTGTGTTAGACATCACGCCACCTACGCGGGACCTTGACCTTGAATTTGGGTTCAAATTGCACGGACGTATTTGCAAGAAACTACGCTTTCTATGTATTTCACATTTTCCTCGAAATCTCTATGTTACTAACGGACATGAGTCGAAAACCGACAACATGGACAAGACGGTCGCCCGCGACCCGACCTTTGACCCTTTTGACCTGGCTTGGAAGGTAAACCGTAAAAGTTAGATGGAGGTTCTGGATACCTGTGGACAGGCGAAGGATGGGGCTATGCGTTTTGAAGAACTGCTCTTCTCCAGGTAGCTTAGAACAGAAGTTAGTAGGGGGAAAGGCGGCAAGAGTTTCCCCACCCCCTGCTAGACGTATCGGCTACAGTCGGCGGCTACAAACGCTATCGCTAGAACTGCCGACAGCAACACTAGACGTATATCGGCTACAGTCGGCAGTTCTAGCGATAGCGTTTTGTACATCGGCAACCACTCCGCAAAATGACAGGCCTCGTAATAATCCTGTTGCCACGTGTAAGTCGGTAAGGACGCACTGCATGGCGGAACTATCAACTGGACTGTCGGTGTGTTCCGACCGTCGTCCCCTCTCACCTCGTCCCGCATACCATCCGCGTTGGAGACGTGGAACTCGAAACTGTTCCTGCGAAGATCCTGCTGCCCTCGTAGCTGGTCAATCTGCCGCGTCAGCTCCTTCTCGCTCTTCATCGCCTGCAGTCGCAGTTCGAGCAGAAACGCACGTCAGCGCAAGTCACCGGTACATGTCACATCAGTACGGGTCACATCAGTGCAGGTCATGCCAATACTGTCCACATCAGTGCATGTCACATCAATGTTTGTCACATTAGTACAGGCAACATCAGTATCCAGGCAGTACCAATTATGTTTACTTGACATTAGTCCTATACAGTACCGATGTAAGCCCCATGTACTACACTGTGGATGAAGTCCACTCTGACGTCACTTCAGATTCCAGAGCACCAGATCAGCGTCCGTAAAGCGATTATGCTCACCTCCACAGTGGCCCGCCACGTGAGGGCTGTCGCGTTACGCAACCACCTGGGAGAAACCCAGTCGACTGTGTGCGACGACGGCGCATTTGCGTAATGTTCGCGAGCTGGGACAAGCCACACGGTACAACCGGCACTGATCGGTTGGCCCGATTAGGAGCCACGCCGTGTAAGTCATCCAGGCCACTAAGAGCTGCCGGTCTCCTGGTAACCGCTTATGACCTCCGATGCATGAAGGTGCGGCCGCCGGTGAATATGTACGGCCTGCTTTGTCTCAGCACCGCGTTTTGCACGATATGGGGTCCCACAGTGGCTATTGGGGAAGCGTTGGCGGATCCGATCGCAATCGGCGGTGTACGGGCGTGGTTTTCCACGTATTTTAGCGTGATGTATGGCCAATTACCGCAGCTGGCGGTCGTCACACCCGGTGACAGCGCTAATGGGTCCACTGAGTCCTCACCCACTCGGCATAGCTGCGGGTGGTGGTGGTGGGAGGTGTTGCGTGGTTCCTCCCCCCCCCCCCCCCCACCCCCAGGGGTCTTACGTCTCTGAGTTGTCGCGTCAGCCGTTGGTTCTGCTCGGTGATGTCCTCCAGAATCTGCGAGCGCTGCTTGTCCGTGTCCTTGCCGTCGTGCTGCTGCGTTTCCCTCTGTCGCCTGCCGAGACCATCCGTGACTAGTGAGGCTGGGTGAGGTCACATCGAGACCAGTGAGGCTGGGTGAAGTCACATCGTGACTAGTGAAGCTGGGTGAGAAACACCGAACACCGCTCGGTGGTTACACCGAAACCACCGAGTATGAGCGAGACCACACCGAGACCAGTGAGGCTGGGTGAGGTCACATCGGGACCAGTGAGCTTAGGTGAGGTCACATCGGGACCAGTGAAGTTGGGTGAGGTCACACCAAGACCAGTGAAGCTGGGTGAGGTCACATCGGGACCAGTGAAGCTTGGTAAGGGCACATCGGGACCAGTGAGGATGGGTGAGACCACATCCAGACCACTGACGCTTGGTGAAATCACACCCAGAGTACTGATGCTGGGTGAAATCACACAAGACCATTGACGCTGGTGACATCACACAGGGACCGGTGAGGCTGGGTGAGATCACAGAGTGCAAATCAGATGGGTGAGATCACACGGCCCAGAGAGACTGGCTGAAACCAAGAACAGATACTAACTATGTCCAAGATGAGCGGCTCCGGGTCTGGGGTCGTCGGATCTGCCGGTTCATAAGCGCCACTTCCGACGTTTACGGCTGATTTTGCAATGGCTAACAATGGGAGTGGGTGGGAGTAGGCGGTGAAAGCCTGGTGTCATGGCCCGACTCGGCCCGCGCGGTCCATTCCGGCCGGGCGCGCCCCGGCACCGACAGCGGCGGATGGCGCATCGCCTGCTCACGCAGGAGCGCGCCCAGTCAGCCGCCTGCGGGGGTTTGGAGGTACACTTTCCCACCCACCAGGTGTTACCGGAAACATTTGATTACGCTTTGCCAGACTGGTGCCACATTTTCCCGGATGCGTTTTGCCAAATTGGAAATTGGTTTTGCTTTGGAAGCGGTGGGTTCTGAACAGGTGGCGGGAGCCATGGGTGTCGCCGCCCCTGATCAGTGAGCCGCTGCCCACACACCTACACTCCAGGGTACGCCTCTGCGCCCTGTGCGGGATTTCCGCGCCCCACGGCGAGGTCGCCACTCCTCGAGCAGGTAATGTGGCCGTTCATAACGTGATCAGTGATCCGGCCGGCTAAATTCCGCGGAAATCTAAGTATGATGGTATGCTACCTGTATTTTGTTCGTTGCGAATGATAGTTACTTCATAGTGGAAAAGTGTTCGGCTTCATATTAAAGTTAATCACTAATTGCAGTCGCGTAGTCGCCGGTCACCATATTCCAGTCACAACCGGTGGCAAATTGATGAGGGAATGGCTGGTGGGGTCATCATCCCGGTTGGCTCGGTGTATGGCCACCACACCAGAAAGAAACTGCAAAATGTATTTATTAAAGCATGAAATTGTTACGGCAATTATCTAGCGATTCCTTTAACACTTCTGTTAAAGTAACCCGCAACGTACTTCTACCTATTACCACATCTTGTGTGCACGGTAGACAGTGAGTAATAATGCAGTCGGAAGCATACATAGAGAAAACGCATTCTCTATGTATGCTTCCGACTGTATGCACGTCCAAGCAGCCCATCAGTCCGGCCCAGGTGGGATCCCAGCCAAGTATCGCCCAGGGTGCTGGCTATCTAATGGTATCGGAAGCCATGTGTCCAGCCAAGTATCGCCCACGGTACCGGCCATCTAGTGGTACCGGCAGCCATGTCCCCGGCCAAGTATCGCCCAATGTGCCGACCATCTAGTGGTACCGGCAGCCGCGTGTAATCTGCCGGCAGTAATCGTGTGCAATGCCTAACCTACATGACTTGAGATTGCGTTTGGGAGAATGACCCACCGATCTGGTGGAAGAAATATCCGTCTAAACTGACCTGATTACAGCGAGGTGTGTCTGGACTGACCCGACGGCAGTGGTGTCCACCTGAACTGACCTCACGGCAGTGACGTTCGCCTGAACTGATCAAATGGCAGTTTTGTCCACCTGAACCGACCAGAAGCCAGCGATGTTAGCCTGAATTGACCTGATGGCAGTGGTGTGTCACCTGAGCTGACCTGATGGCAGCAATGCCCACTTGAACTGACCTGATGGTAGCGCAGTATCACTTGAACTGACCTGATGACAGTGATGTCCGCTTGAACTGACCTGATGGCAGTGGCGTGTCACCTGAGCTGACCTCATGGCAGTGTTGTCCACCTGAACTGACCTGATATCAGTGTGGCATTACATGAACTGATCTGATGGCAGTGTTGTCCACCTGAACTGACCTGATAGTAGTGCAGTATCACCTAAGCTGACCTGATGGCAGCGATGTCCACTGACCTGATGGCAGCGATGTCCACTGACCTGATGGCAGCGATGTCCACTGACCTAATGGCAGCGATGTCCACTGACCTGATGGCAGCGATGTCGGTCTGTAGCTGGGCAACTTGAGCCTCGTGTCCGCTCTCCATAGCCGACATCTGAAGCCGCAGCGAGTGTCGCTCCTGCTCCAGGTCCTGAAGCGACAGGCGTCACACATCAGTGGTTATGTTCGCCGGCACTAAGCAATGTCGTTAGAAACATTCCAGCCGTGGTTTAGTATACAAACTTCAAGCGTCAGCGCTGTTGAGATGTGTGCAGCGATTTATCGCAAAAAAAAGCTGGTGATAGCAACGACAGAGCATGACTATTGTATGATAGCGCGGAGGTTACATTGTCGAACTACAATTGTACTTTCACGTTGTATACTTCAAGGAGGGCACCGTATCTCTGTTCTGCTGCTGCTACTGGTATATATATATATATATATATATATATATATATATATATATATATATATATATATAAGACTGGTTTATCCCTAGACTCTAACAATGGTTGGACCCACACTTCCCGTCTCTAGACGCCCCAGGCAATATAGACTGACAATATAGGCAATATAAACTTTGACCTAACAGTTCTGCAACGTAATCGCTCTGTCGCCGTCTTCACCCCATCACAAAGCGTATGTAATGTAATCGTTGTACCACAATGTAATCGCTCTGTCCCAGCATTCCCGTGGACTGATATGACTGCACCATCAGTGAAGTATGTGCGGGCCAGTGCGGTGTCCGCTCGCCGAGGCCCATTTCCGGCGCAGTCTCGGCGGCATGAAAACTCGGTCGGACTTGTCACGGTTCGTTGCCATGTGAAAATACACGATCATCAAACCCAACGGTGCCTCGCGCCCACCGTTTATTGCGTGGCAAAATATGTGCATCGCGCAACGGGGGGTCCTCGTGAGCAAAACACACGCGATCGCCACCTCCGCCGGTACCTGCGCTGCGGTCAGTGTGCCCGTGACCATAGCGGTGGAGCGGATTGAGTCATAGTTGCATGCATGCACAGGAGCTGATTGAGCCACGCTGCCGGCGACTTCGAACGTGGAATAGTTGATGGTTCTGCCATTGCCTACGGGTATGTTGAGCTAATTCGTCAGGCACTCGTGACTGCCGTCATGAACGAGAGGTATCGCATGCATGGGTGGTGGAATGTTTTTGGCTTGTCGAGGGAACAGCTTGATGCCGGATACATGTGTCGTCAACACAAGCGACGGATTAAATTACACTGGCCTGCGTTTCAAAACTTTTTTTTCTCAAAAGGTCGGAAGTTTCTCAGCTGTTCTAATACAAGCTTCGTGTGCTGAATCCGAAAATACTATCCATCTATCTCGATTAGCTCAAGTTTTCACACTACATCAAAGATAACAACTCACACACTGATGTATCAGTATGCATACTGCAGTATGATATATCAGTAGTGGAGAGAAATGAGAATTGGGACGCGGTAGAAAAAGGACAAAGCATTATCTTTTAAAGTACAAGTACAAGTACATCCCTGAACCCGATGTCGACATCGAGTCATCTTCCGACTCTAGTGGGGATGAAATGGACGCAGACGCGTCTGGTGCATATGAACCGACCGAGAACGATCGACCGGTACCGTTGAACCAAGCTGAGCTCAATGACCTAACGAGGGACCTGAACTTGTCCGAGGAATCTGCTCAGCTGCTGGGTTCACGGCTCCGCGAGAAACGTTTGCTGGCGCCTGAAACGACATTCTTTTGGTATCGGAATCGCGAAAAAGAATTCAGAGAATACTTTACTTTCGACGAAGAACATTCTCTTGTCTACTGCAACAACATCGCGGGCCAGTAGAAGCAATGGGTACAGAGTACAACCCGGCGGAATGGAGGCTGTTCATAAACTCCTGGAGTAGGAGCCTGAAGGCAGTTCTTCTGAACAACGGCAATAAGTTCGCGTCGATTCCTGTTGGACACTCCGTGCAACTGAGGGAAACACATAACAGCATGGAACTTTTGTTGTCTGCTTTGAACTACAAAGAGCGTGGTTGGCTGATCTGTGGTGACCTCAAGGTATAGGTCTCGTCCTTGGGCTGCAGGGCGGCTACACGAAATATCCATGCTTTCCATGCCTCTGGGACAGTCGGGCTGACAAACAACACTATATACAACGCGACTGGCCATCCAGGCATGCACTTGAACCTGGCTCCCACAACGTGCAGTCACGCCCCCTGGTTGAACCACAGAAAAT
The DNA here is from genome assembly GCA_034440575.1 of Imbricaverruca yamaguchii. Classification (NCBI taxonomy): domain Eukaryota; kingdom Metazoa; phylum Arthropoda; class Thecostraca; family Neoverrucidae; genus Imbricaverruca; species Imbricaverruca yamaguchii. Next base: position 1,972,677 of record JAOTOL010001580.1, on the reverse strand, counting down.
CCTACTTCCACCACTCCATATCATGGACACAAAGTGACCCTTGATGTCAACGCGCCCCTAAACTCCAATCCACCACCACCACCACCACTCCATATCAAACCCGGTTTGATGAGAAAAAAAAATGTGAAAGCACTGGATAAAGAAGGACGAGGATTTGCATTTTCGGGACAAATTTCCTCATGTGAGCAGAGAGAAGCTGAAGACTGGTGTATTCGACGGTCCTCAGATAAGGGAGCTCACGAAGGATATTCGATTCGAAGAATGTCTGGAACAGTCTGAGCTCTCTGCATGGCTGGCCTTGAAGTCAATCATCACCAACTTCCTGGGTAATCACAGAAGTGCGGAATACGTGAAGGTCGTCGATGAGTTGATGGACAGTTTTCAGCAACTTGGCGCTCGAATGTCGGTAAAAATGCACTTCCTTAGGACCCATCTATATTATTTCCCAGATAACTGTGGAGATTACAGTGAAGAGCAGGGATAATGCTTCCACAAAGACATACGGGTGATGGAAGAACGCTACCAAGGTCGGTGGGATGTGAACTTTCTGGCGGACTGTTGGTGCCTGAAGGGGGATGTCCCATCTGCTCAACACAGTCGGAAGTCCCTGAAAAGGCCATTTATTCCGCAGTAGTGTGTACCGTTGGGATGCGCTCTGTATTCGACACTTATGGTCCATCTGTTTGGAGTTTAAACCTTTATTTATGCTTCTGTCGGATTCACTAGTAAACCAGTCAGAGCAATGTTTTGGTTCATATGAGTGAAATAATATATTTTAAAAATCGAGCTAGTCGAACAAAACGGATGCCATTTTCGGAGTCAGCATGAAAAGCTGACCTAAAAATAGCTGAGACACCCTTGACCTTATAAATCACGTAGACCAGTGATATTTCCTGTTTAATTTATCATTAATTATGTAATTCCTGGTGTATCCCTGTTTTCTATTATCTACTCGAGCACATATTTTCTGATAGGTAATTGAGAATACTCATAAAACACTAGACTGCATGAAAATTGCGTGTACGGAGGATTGATTACTCACTTCCCCTCTAATAGGTCAACACAGAAATGCGGGTCAAAAAGTTAGTCTTGCCACCCATAATTTTGAGAGGCACATCAACTGATCCCCCACCCTTATCCTCCGCCCCTGGTCGCCAATGGCACCGGCAGTGGCATTGCAACAGAGGAATAGGTGCTGGGCAAGGCTTTGGTGGCACATGGAAGCCTACCCGACACGAGCATGCCAAATAGCTGCTGACGGGTATTGACGGACAAAGTAGAGTGGACAGAAGACAGTCAGCGTGGCCAGTTATCCCACCCTTTCTAAATTGTGAACATTCCCGTGTTTTGCCATGCTAATCTTCCGGCTCCCGACTGGACCATGGTCGCCAAAGGGAGTATGTTTGTGCATCGTCAGATGACGTGTTTTGCTGTTTAGTCCGAATACACCAATGTCTCACAAACCCGCACATGCTAATCGCTATGTAATATACGGGTAACTCCGATGTGATGAGCCACTCTCGGTGAGCTCCTCTGAACGTGGAATTATGCCAAGTGTGTCCACTGGCAGTGGAGCAGCGGCTTGCAGGGCCTCGGGCGAGTCGCACTGCTTGCCATGACTAGCCTACTGTGTCAGTGACAGGTAACCAGGCCTCACGATGCGCACACAATGACGAAAATCATGGCCGCTGTATGACCAACGCAGTCGATGCACCCCCGTAAGCCCAAATAACCAACCAACAATGTCGAAAATCAGTCCAGCGATCGAATGGTATCATGGGAGCTCCGCGCGCTTTTCTCCCAGCGACTCCGATATGGCGCCGTCGGCAGCGGGCTGGTCGCGAATCGCGTGGAATCGGGTGCGTCGCGACTGCCGCCGGCGACCGAACAGCACCGATCCGGCGACCGAACAACACCGATCCGGTGGCCGAACAACACCGATCCGGTGGCCGAACAACACCGATCCGGCGACCGAACAACACCGGTCCGGCGACCGAACAACACCGGTCCGGCGACCGAACAACACCGATCCGGCGACCGAACAACACCGATCCGGTGACCGAACAACACCGATCCGGTGGCCGAACAACACCGGTCCGGCGACCGAACAACACCGATCCGGCGACCGAACAACACCGATCCGGAGGCCGAACAACACCGGTCCCGCGGCCGAACAACACCGGTCCGGCGGCCGAACAACACCGATCCGGCGGCCGAACAACACAGATCCGGCGGCCGAACAACACCGGTCCAGCGGCCGAACAACACAGGTCCGGCGGCCGAACAACACCGATCCGGCGGCCGAACAACACCGATCCGGCGGCCGAACAACACCGGTCCGGTGGCCGAACAACACCGGTCCGGCGGCCGAACAGCACCGATCCGGCGGCCGAACAACACCGATCCGGCGCGCCCTGCGTCTGGACCGCGCCGCGCGTCAAGTCGGCGACAGCTGCGAGCGCGCCGCAACTGCGCCAGAACCGTCGCCGGCCGGCCGCACACCTCCGCCGGCGCGCCGCAATGGGAGCGCACCGCGCCGCCGATAAAAACCGCGCCAAACTGTCGGCCGGCGTGCCTTTTCCCAGCTCCGCCGCTGGTCTGTGTTCCGTGCGGGTCAGGGTACTGGGCCAGTGGGCGCTCTGTGTGACGTGACCATCGCGGCACGTCACGTGTCCGCAGCACCTCCGAGCCGTGCTAAGGTCGGGTGTGCTGGAACTGTGCGCGTGGACTTCACGCCGGAGTGCGAGCGCGTAGGTGCGTGTTTGTGCATGGTCAGCCGTGGGTGAGAGAAGCGGAGACATGGAGAAGAGAAAAGCGAAGAGGTGCTGATGTGAGGAGAGCAGAAGGGAAGAATAGAAATGGATTAAAAGATCGGAATTATGAGGAGCGAGAGAAAGAGGGAGAGAGAAGAGCGCCAAAGTGATAGAGGGAGATAAATGGATGGTTGATGGATGAAGATAAATCAAAAGGGGTCTTGGATATAAAAGGTCGAGTCGAGATGGGTCTTGGATATAAAAGGTAGAGTCAAGATGTGTCTTGGATAATAAGTAGCCGTCTGGGATCGTCGGTGAATCGGATTATTCCAACAGCGTGTTACGCAGACTAATCCTCCACTGACGCAACACCACCAAAAACTGACCTGATCATGGCCCCCGCATCACGATCACGTGTGTCGTGCCAAGCTCGCCACATGCAACCATCTCATTCTTTCTAATGAAGACGTGGTGGAGGCGTGCACCCGACTGCGTGCGTGAGCAACGCCGCATTATCGCAACAGCTAGGCAGTCACGTATGCTGGTCACCAGTGCTGACCGAGCTCGACGAACGTTGGCGGTGAGAACTGCCCCAACGCCAGGCGGGCAGGCTCCTGAATAACTGAGGTGTGGATTGGCTATTCTAGGATGTCCACAGTGCACGGTCGACAGGCGTCGGACCCACGACGCGTGGCGTTGTCCCGCGTTCGTTAAACGAATGAATTTATAATCCGTTGCGCCACCATACGTGGTGAATTTTGCAGGCGTCCGGCGGATGACTAGCGCGCCGCTATTGGCCAACGAATAATCGCACTGTACACGTCCGACTGCGGAAAGCGCCTATCGCTGGCGGATGACTCGCTCCTCCCCCACCTCGTCACCTCGAGGTGTCACGCAATTCCAACATGAAACGCTAGCCACCGTCTGTGAAGAGGTGTCACGGCTGTGATGAAGATGAAGTGCGAGCACAATATAAATATGCTATGGTGGCGGATGCTAGGCGTCATTGAATCCGTTCGTTACGAGTACTGTCACTTTTATGGTGTTGGTGTCTTTTCTGCATTCGATCACTGACGGAAAGGGCGGAAAGGTCGCTTCTAGACAGCGATGTGTATGTCAGTGGCCTTTGCCTCCGGCTCTGCACGAGCAGCCATGCGTGCACGAACAACCTGATTACAGCCTCTATCATTTGGCGTGATGATGGTTGGCTACGCTGGGCCAGCACAATCACAATTTGGTTCACTTGGTGACCAGGTTCAGCATTGCAGCAAGCACCTCTGTTGAGCACGGGCTTCCAATGGAGAGGTAGGCAGACAGCCTGTATCCACATAGAGGAAATGACATACAGGACGGCGAAATGTCAATGTCCATGGGACCGTACTGTAATGCATGATCAATAAGCCAGAGCCCAACTCCCAGGTGGCAGGTAGCGAAGCATCGGCTCGCCTCACTGCTCGATGGCTCATCAGCGCAAACTGCAGCTGATGCTGTTAACGGCTCTCGGACGTAACGCCCCGAAGGTTGAGCCTCGCTATCACCAAAGCGTGCTGACACACTCCGATGCCGCATGGCATGCCGGAATGCACCGCCGTCAGCTGCTGACACCGCATTGGGTGCGACAGGGAGAGCGGAGCTGTGGGTCGGCCGCGTCGGAGCAGCGGGTGCCTCCCGCGGTAGCCAGCCGCCGGCAGTGACGCGCTGCCGTTCTGTCCTCCCGCGGTAGCCAGCCGCCGGCAGTGACGCGCTGCCGTTCTGTCCTCCCGCGGTAGCCAGCCGCCGGCAGTGGCGCGCTGCCGTTCTGTCCTCCCGCGGTAGCCAGCCGCCGGCAGTGACGCGCTGCCGTTCTGTCCTCCCGCGGTAGCCAGCCGCCGGCAGTGGCGCGCTGCCGTTCTGTCCTCCCGCGGTAGCCAGCCGCCGGCAGTGACGCGCTGCCGTTCTGTCCTCCCGCGGTAGCCAGCCGCCGGCAGTGGCGCGCTGCCGTTCTGTCCTCCCGCGGTAGCCAGCCGCCGGCAGTGGCGCGCTGCCGTTCTGTCCTCCCGCGGTAGCCAGCCGCCGGCAGTGGCGCGCTGCCGTTCTGTCCACCCGCGGTAGCCAGCCGCCGGCAGTGGCGCGCTGCCGTTCTGTCCACCCGCGGTAGCCAGCCGCCGGCAGTGGCGCGCTGCCGTTCTGTCCACCCGCGGTAGCCAGCCGCCGGCAGTGGCGCGCCGCCGTTCTGTCCACCCGCGGTAGCCAGCCGCCGGGCGCGCGCCGTTCTGTCCACCCGCGGTAGCCAGCCGCCGGCAGTGACGCGCTGCCGTTCTGTCCTCCCGCGGTAGCCAGCCGCCGGCAGTGGCGCGCTGCCGTTCTGTCCTCCCGCGGTAGCCAGCCGCCGGCAGTGGCGCGCTGCCGTTCTGTCTTCCCGCGGTAGCCAGCCGCCGGCAGTGACGCGCTGCCGTTCTGTCTTCCCGCGGTAGCCAGCCGCCGGCAGTGACGCGCTGCCGTTCTGTCCTCCCGCGGTAGCCAGCCGCCGGCAGTGGCGCGCTGCCGTTCTGTCTTCCCGCGGTAGCCAGCCGCCGGCAGTGGCGCGCTGCCGTTCTGTCCTCCCGCGGTAGCCAGCCGCCGGCAGTGACGCGCGGCCGTTCTGTCTTCCCGCGGTAGCCAGCCGCCGGCAGTGACGCGCTGCCGTTCTGTCCTCCCGCGGTAGCCAGCCGCCGGCAGTGGCGCGCTGCCGTTCTGTCTTCCCGCGGTAGCCAGCCGCCGATAGCGCGCTGCCGTTCTGTCTTCCCGCGGTAGCCAGCCGCCGGCAATGGCGCGCTGCCGTTCTGTCCTCCCGCGGTAGCCAGCCGCCGGCAGTGGCGCGCTGCCGTTCTGTCCTCCCGCGGTAGCCAGCCGCCGGCAGTGACGCGCTGCTGTTCTGTGACTTCACACGTGAGTCACCCGTGCTGTTGGCACGCCCAGTGCGCTGCTGGTGTGGTCTGCGATATGGAATGTGTGATGCCAACTATGAATTGTTATGGGTCTGAAATCCGAACACCTGTCCGGTGAGGACGGCAAAGCCGGCGGAGCTAGCGAGGATGGTGAGAATGATGAAGTTGGTGCGGCCAGTGCGATTGATGAAGTCGGTGAGGGAGAGGGTGGTAAGGCCGATGAGGATGGTAGGGCCGATTGAGCCGTTCCGGGTGGGGAAGGTGATACAAGTCAGGCTACTGAGACTGTGAGGTTGGTGAGGATGGTGAAGCTTGTGAGATTGGTGAAGTACGTGATGCCAGTCGGACCGATGAGGCCGGTGAAGCTGATGAAGCCGATATAGGACTGTGAGGCCGATGAAGACGGTGAGGTCGTTGAGGCCGGTGAGGCCGTTGAGGACGATGAGGCCGTTGAGGCCGGTGAAGCCGTTGCGACCAACTGGTGGCGTTGGAGTAGACAGTGTGCCTCAGTCACGCCGAAGACACGCCCAGCAGGCTGGCCGGTGTGCGGTCGATTGGGACCGGACGTGGGTCGGCCCCGCCCCGCCCTGGGGTGTCGGTGCGCTGGCCGTGCTGTCACAGAGCGGCCGAGTCTAAAACCGGTACACTACGGTCCATCCGGGACCCATACCGCGGGCCGTCCGAGACCAGGACACCGTGGGCCGTCTGAGACCAGTACACTGTGGGCCGTCCGAGACCAGTACACCGTGGGCCGTCCGAGACCAGTACACCGTGGGCCGTCCGAGACCAGTACACCGTGGGCCGCTCGGGACCTATACTGTGGGCCGTCCGAGACCAGTACACCGTGGGCCGCCCGGGACCAGTACACCGCGGCCGTCTGAGACCAGTACACCGCGGGCCGTCTGAGACCAGTACACTGTGGGCCGCCCAAGACCAGTACACCGTGGGCCGTCTGAGACCAGTACACCGCGGGCCGTCTGAGACCAGTACACCGCGGGCCGTCCGAGACCAGTACACCGTGGGCCGTCCGAGACCAGTACACCGTGGGCCGCCAGAGACCAGTACACCGTGGGCCGTCCGAGACCAGTACACCGTGGGCCGTCCGGGACCAGTACACCGTGGGCCGTCCGAGACCAGTACACCGTGGGCCGTCCGAGACCAGTACACCGTGGGCCGTCCGGGACCAGTACACCGTGGGCCGTCCGGGACCATACAACACTATGGGCCGTCCATCTCCCATAACGAAAGCAACTGAACCTGGCAAATGGCCGCGACAGTGTCGGCCCTTCCATCAATGATTTGTGGCAGTTCCGTGGGTTTCCAAAATCGGAGTACGAATCGGATGTGGCGGGGATGAACTGCCCCAGTGATCACAATAACAAGAAGCAAAATATGCGATTGATACGAAATGCTATGGTAGCGACGTGGTCATGGTAGCTGGTGCGATTTATTGATTATTTCGGCTTAAGGGCTCGCCAACTACGAGATCATTTAACGCCCATAGTAGCTGATGCACCTTGAAGTGAAGCTCAAATGAATAATTAGCTAAAGCGAAACGCTCGCCCGGTACAAACTGGTGCCATGAAAATATTAGAAAGGTGTTTACCAGCTCCCAGAAAGTGATGCCAGCCCCAATGAGTGTTTGTGCCACTCCCAATGAGTGTTTGCGCCACTGAGGCCGATACCGGTCGCCGTACATCATGACAAATCTCTACGTGCTCCGATTTGATCGCTATGCAAAACACGTCATTAACGTCACAAGCTGAAGGCGCAGATGACATGTGATGCTTGGCGGATTGGAGTGTTAGGAACGCTATGATTATTGTTCACGTGCTTCTTCTCCGTTAAGCTGATATTCTCTGTTCTCTCTATTACCTGTCTCTGGTATTCATTTGCATCACAAAATCGAAAGCCGGTGACAGTCGGCATAGAAAAAGAAAAGTGGCTGAATATGAATAACTATCACGCAGTGCAGTGCGGCTCATGTCGAGGACGGACACTTAGAAATTGTGGAACTCTAAATGAGTTTGAAATCCACCCATTGTATGCAAAGCATACAATAGCCTACATGCCCATCGTATGTAGGCTGTGTTGTAGGCCACCAATTTATTCGTGTCGCATTCACAGCACAGCACTAAATTCACAGCAGGGTCTCCAATCCATCCATGATCCTGGTTGCAATTTGGAAGCAATTTCACACATTGAGGGTAGCATATGCGTCCTTGTTTCCACGTGCGAGTCATGCAAGACGTATTCAAGCCGGCACATATAATGTTCGCAACGTATTTGCCGATATATGTGTTACGGATAATTGTATATATGAAGTTTCTTTTTAGGGCGTTTGTCCTACAACTATCTGGGATACTGAGTAGAGGGTAGTTTGGGTGTAATTTCCAAGAGAGGGGGCCGGGGACATGTCCCCCATCGAATTTTATCCGATCTAAGCCATTCAACTTTTAGCGTTGACTGGAAAGAATTGGGCTTAAAATCGGTTTAACTCCTTCCTCCCCCTCTCCCCTGTTTGTGGCCCGCTCCTACGCTCATGGAGAGTAAGCTGTGGGGATATTAACTGATATACGTCATGACACTGGCCTGGTTTTCAGCACAGGATAAAATGGTCGTATCCTTGTCATTCCCAAAGCATGTCATGTCTGCTCATGTCCACATGAGTAATATGCGATTGGAATAGTAAACGAAGAATGCTCATTTATGCTGTCCCGGCTGATGTCCCGGCTTGTGGGACATTTCACTTGTATTTCAGTGCAGATAGCAGCTGTAGCGAGGTTGGTTTCTAGCAGTACATTTGGTGTCAAATTCGGTACCCAGGGCATAGCTGTGTGTGTTCGAACTTGCCGGCCGCCGTCCAGCCACATCGCAGTAGCTGGTACGCCGCGTCAGGCTGCTGAGCCAGTGTCTCATATGTGTCGCGCTGTGTGCGGCAGGTCATGTGGCACGGCCGCTGGTCAATGTTGTGTGGAGGCCAGCAGCGATGAGGAGTCGCCGAGAAGTTGACGAAGGTGGAATGTCACGCTGCTCAGAGCAGAGTCGCTGAATGTACGTAGTTAGCCGGGCAAGCGTCCGGCTGCCGCTTTTTGCCATTCGGAAATCCAGTTAATGGATGCTAGTTAGCAGCAATTATTTCGAACCAAGTATCCACAATCCGGACGAGGATTCCTTTGACTGACACTCAAGCCACAAGAAGTTCTGGGACTCCCTACTTGAACATAGCTTCACTACACAGTGTGCTCGAAGTATTTCACAAATATGGTCAGACGTCGGGTAGCGGGTCAGACCGCAGTTGTTTCGGTGACCCAGAACACAATGTTAGGCATTCCAGTGATTTGATAATACGTCTGACCGGTGTGAAGGTCCGTCCCGTTCGATGACTCAAAACCCATTCTGAAGTTATCAAAGCCCATCCAGTAGACCATTCTGAAGCCCTTTCAGGAGCCGGCTCAGGAGCCCGTTTAGGAACCGGTCCAGAAGACCACATAGCACCCTGTATTGAAGCCAGTGCAGGAGCTCAAACGCACGCCAGCTGATCAACCTAATGAGAAGCCCATCCATAAGCCGGTATAGAACTCAATCCATAAATCCACCCAGAAGCCCGCTCAAAAGGCTTCCCGGAGACCTGACCAGGGACTCATCGCACGGATTTCGTCTTCGAACAAAAAACACGTAATTCACAATAGTTGCTTGTCCAGACTTCCTGCTAACACCAATCCTGCTCACACTCTCGCACCAATCCTGGCAGGCGGCCGGCTCCGGAGATCGCTACTGATGCCGCCGTGTGCCGCGCTATGGCCGCCAGACTAAATACGGGAGTAGCCTTGGAGTTGGCTGCGATAAATTTCGCTGCTCAGACATTTAGTGTCGCCGATTTACCACATCCTGGGATCGAACGCGGAGACGGACGTCTCAGAGGTAATGGAGCCTCGACCTGTAGCCTTTAGAGCCGCATATTTGCCATACACACATAAACATCAAACTCGGGAGACGAAATCCTCCGAAGTAATGGAACCTCGACCTGTAAGCGTTGGTGTAAATACAGATAAGAAAAGAAGTGATGCTCTACCCGAAGTTCTTTACCGCATCGAAGTTCTAACAGGCAGTTTTTTCCAGAGCCGGTCTCATCACCGTTATAGTATGAGATAGTGAATTCTCTAAAGGTGGCACCACGTCGCCGTTGGCTTCATTTGCGACACCAGCCAGTCAAATGCGAACTAACCTTTTGGAGGGTGGAGGGTGCATTGGTTTCATGGTCAGAGGATCTCGTGCGAAATATAAAAGAAATCAACGCGAACGAAACATTCCCTTGACTTCATCCTGGATTAATTTGCAACAAATGTGTATATTGGCCTAAGCCGGTTGTTTCGTTTTTTTTTTTTCACAGGAGGAGGAAAAATATTGTGGGGGTTATTTCCTCCCCTACTTTTCACGATGTTATCCAACTTAATAAAATTCAAATTCCCGACACACATTCAAATTCAAAAATTTCCTAAGTCTGTGAGAGTAGGCAGAGTTGTAAGCGTGTATCAACTATGTGTTGTTGAGTGGAGCCATGGTTGATGACTGGGTGACGAGAATTACGATGATCAACTGTCTTAGATAGCATGGCCATGAACACTTTATTCTTGTTCTGATTTCGACGCTATTTGACATTTTCTTCAAGTTTGGCAATTAACATAGTCGAAAAGTTCGGAGAATGCATATTATCACCGACGAATATTGTTCCTAGTCCTGGTGATGTATGCCAAGGACAGTCTCTGAAACTCTTGGATCCGAACTCAACTTCGACCTCGCTCCCGCCCGTGGATGGATCAGGTTATATGACCACTCTGGCAAATGCACACACAAGCTCATTGTCCACTGTTTCGTATTTGCATGTACCAGTATAAGGCTCCAGTGGGGACGCTGGCTCGGTGAGGGCAACAAACAGGCACTAAAGCTCCTTGTTGTCGGCACGGGACCGGGCCACCAATACCGCGACAAAAAAAAATGGGGCCGACGACGACTGCACTTATACTCAGGATAAGGCGCCATTAGGGGCGCTGGATGAGTAAGGGCAACATGCAGGCTATAAAGCTCCTTGCTGTAGGCACAGGACTGGACATCAGTATCACGACAAAACACTTTGAGCCAATGACGACTGCGCTTTCTTGGCAGCCCGTGAAGACGTACACCTTGTTGCGTTCCATATTCGCTGAAGTACAGAAAGCCTAGCAAAGAAGTAATTCATGTTTCAAACACGTGGTGTTCGGCCCATGTGGGGTCAGGTCGCTTAGATGCACATTTGTGGTGTATACACGAGGGTAAATAACATACTCGCTCGTACTTCGTCCTCGATTGTAATTATACATCACATTTGCTGATCCATTTAGCGCAGCTTCATCCAGGATTAAGTCGAGGCGTTGTGTTTTGTTGGCGTTCATTATTATTTCGCACGAGATCCTGACGCGAAGAGTTCCTTTGACGTTGCAAATGATCTGTTCAGGTCATGAATCCAGGTACAGATTACCCTGCAAAAGTCTGTTGGCATCTGGCCGGCGAGTGTGGCAACGCGAGCCGACAGCGACGTGGAGCGTTACCTTCACATGGCAGACGGCATAGTTGGCCAACAAAGACGCCAGATACAAACACGGCTTCTTTGTTGATTGAAAGGAATGTCGTCTGTGGGGTTTTCAGACACGTTTGGTACATCTGTTCAATGATGGCATTTGACTAGGTCAAAGTGCCTTTGTTCTGTATGTGAAAACAGCAAAAATGGCTGGTAATCCTTTGTTCTATTTGCCTGGTATTGTGATCTAGTGGAGCGTTGCTCGGCATGCAACGGTGAGGAAAGCTTGATTCTCAAAACCATGCATACTGTAATCAAAATATTCCGTGCAGATGCCTCCTGACCTGACTATTTAATCTTCATTGATTTATTATATGAATCGATATGTTTCATCGTAGACCGAAGCGTGAATAGCAGTTTCAAGAAGGAACATGAACATGGCAACCACTTCACCCAAACTATGTCCGCCAGCTCAATTCAGTAAAACCACGGTACCAGGACACGACAGTCGACAGGTCTGCGCCAGGTAATGGGCCAAAATAACTGCGTCAGTACCGCGACCCTGGTGCCTGTGCCAATACCAGTCTGTGTGGCTGTGCCAGTGCCATCGTAACCGGTCTGGGTGTTGTCAGAACCGTCCCGGGTGTTGTCAGTACCGCTCTGGGTGTCGTGCAGTACCGGTCCGGGTGGTGTCAGTACCGCTCTGGGTGTGGTACAGTACCGGTCCGGGTGGTGTCAGTACCGCTCTGGGTGTCGTGCATTGTACCGTCCCGGGTGGTGTCAGTACCGCTCTGGGTGTCGTGCATTGTACCGTCCCGTGGTGTCAGTACCGCTCTGGGTGTCGTGCAGTACCGCCGGGTGGTGTCAGTCCCTCTGGGTGTCGTGCATTGTACCGTCCCGGGTGTTGTCAGTACCGCTGTGGGTGTCGTGCAGTACCGGTCCGGGTGTTGTCAGTACCGCTCTGGGTGTCGTGCAGTACCAGTCCTTGGTGTCGTCAGTACCGCTCTGGGTGTCGTGCAGTACCGGTCCGGGTGGTGTCAGTACCGCTCTGGGTGTGGTACAGTACCGGTCCGGGTGACGTCAGTACCGCTCTGGGTGTCGTGCAGTACCGGTCCTTGGTGTCGTCAGTACCGCTCTGGGTGTGGTACAGTACCAGTCCAGATACCTCCTGCGAAGTCACCTGTCACGGTTGTTGGGCCTCTGGTGTTGGTTTCCACAACACCCAAGGAGAGTGCTGGTTGGCTGGTTATTGGGGTTTAAGGGCGCATCGACTGCAAAGGTCATGCAGCGCCCACCCAAGGAGAGTGCGTGTCGTCTGGGCCGGGAAGGCAACATCGCCTTCATCACACTATGATAAGCGTATCGACGTCTGTGCCACATATGACATTGCGTGCTCTCTGTGTCACGGAATTACTGTGCTATGGTGCCCGAGGAGCGGCGGTAGCAAACGTCCCGGTAGCAGTCCAGTCCCCGTGGGTAGGTCGGAACCTGGCACGAGCCGTGAGTGCGGATGCCGTCACGAATCCCACGTCCCTTGACCACGATTGAGCCCTGCCACATCCGATGGATCCCAGACTGATGGGCCAGCTCGGCTTGACAATGGCCGGTCGCGGCGGGCCCACCCGTCATCATCGACCTATCGCACGTCAGGTCGGCATCACACGTGGCCAAACCTCACTTAGGGGTCGTTGCACGGCTTTCACAATGGAGCGGCGGTCGTGGCGTCGCGCTGTCCATCAGAGATCGGGCTGGCGGTCGTTCCGGTGCCACGCACGGGTCGCTGTCGAGTCGGCCGAGACACCCGCCCCGCTCCGTCGCGAGTCGACGACCGCCTGTGATCCTTCGCGACACGCAAACCCCCCACTGGACGAGATGTCACGAGCTTGTACGGCCCAGGCCTGTTTCTGGATCGGCTCGCACCGGACTTCGATACCGTGCTCGCAGACTGATGCCTGCTTATCCGGAATTTGTCGATGTGCGTCACGCCCCAGCTCGAAGTGTACGATATTTGAAGAAAGAAAAATGCATACAGCTAGGGTCCTATCACAGCAACTTCCCTCGGGGTATACTGCTAATACCTATAAAAAGTGTGCATTAGTAGTGCAATATGTTTGCGTCTCGCTCCATATTTACGACAACGACACTGACCTGTTACACACTGGCACAAGTGTAAAGGGAGAAAGAAATTGAGTAAGCACCAAGCGTCAATAATACGCCTTTGATGCTAACTTCGCACATTTGTCACCAAATGACAGCATCCAGTCATATTGTCTCTCCCACCACCTTTTCTTCCCCTTGTCATCAAGCTTCCTAGAAAAGCTTGTTTTCCTGATTACGCCTTTCGGTCAAATGTATCGCCGACAGACCTCATTTTCGCAAAATTCTGGTCAAAATTCCCTCACGGCCAGGTGCGATGTCGGACCCCGTACCTATAGCAAGGATTTCTGTTTAGCGTTACACCATGGTAAGCTGCAGTGTGGTGAGTTCCGGTTTAGCTTTTGCAAAGCTGTCAGTGACAACCGCTGCATTAACCACAAAGGCGAACGTACTGCACGACAGCTACACTTTGTCACTCAGTCGGACAGGACACGCGAGCGGCATAGAGCTTCACGGCAAGCTCCAGATACAGCCACATTCCTGGTCGCTCCTCACACCCTAATCGAGACATTCCAAACTGTCCAGATGCGGCCGTTGACTTTTGGTCGCTCTCTACACTCTGACCAATGGGTGTCACTATGTGAAGTTGATTAGGGGAGCAAACAACCTTTTGGGTAGCCAAAATTGCTTTAAAAATGTGTGTCTAGTGTGCGCCCATATAGGCCCAATAGTTGAAGTTCAGCTTCGTTGCGGGGGGTCAAATCAATGATTGAGGGGGCCAGTGACCTGTCTTAGCATATACAAAGTGACGCCCCTACTCGGACCGAGCCATCGCTATCAAGATGCGCCACAGAGTGTTGGTCGATCCCCACACCCAGACCGAGGCATCGCCAACTGTCCAGATGTGTCCACTGGGTGTTGGTCGCCCCCACACCCAGACCGAGGCATCGCCAACTGTCCAGATGTGTCCACTGGGTGTTGGTCGCCCCACTCCCAGACCGAGGCATCGCCAACTGTCCAGATGTGTCCACTGGGTGTTGGTCGCCCCACTCCCAGACCGAGACATCGCCAACTGCGCTCCCCGCCACCACGTGCCGACGGCGCGGCGCGTTTCCACGTTGGCCGGCCGACAGAGTGGCGGGGTGAAATGTTACCGCCTACGGTGGCCGCCCGCGCAGCCGACCCTGTCGTGATTGGTCGTCACTTTCACTGTCAGCCGACGTGTCGTGACGCAGTGACGTCGAGTCGCTGCGTCACACCGCCAGCGAGACGGTTACGGGTGGCGGCCGCCGTGCCGACCTCAGTGTCCTGCAGTGTCCACTGACACTGGAGCTTCTGTGCCGACCTCAGGCCTACCCCACACTGCATCTGCTGTCGTTGTACCAATCTCAGGCCTCCCACACACTGCAGCCCCTGTCGCTGTACCGATTCCAGTCCTGTTCTATAACCAGTGGCCTCCAATACTGCACCAACACAATACCTAGTGTTCGACCAGCAGCCCTGACAGCATTGTGCTGATTCCGACTAGCGACTTCCGGCTGTTTCTAGCCCAACCCTGTTGCCCGACATCGCAGCGGCTGCCGCTGCCCCGACCCCTGACCTGACCCCTGCACTGACCCCTGCCCTGTCACCTGTCAGACCGCCGCTGCACCAGCCACCGGCCAGAGCGGCCGGCCGGCGATGACTGATACTACAGCTGTTCTCCTGCAGCTGAGGCTCGGTCCAGGCGGTAGTCACGAGATGCGGCACGCGAGAACGCGCCGAGTTCATTGCGCTTGCGGACCGGTGCGATTACTGCACGAGGAGGTGCACTGGGTCAGGTGGGTTGGGCCGGTTGCGGACCAGCGCGATTACTGCACGAGGAGGTGCACTGGGTCAGGTGGGTCTGGGCCGGTTGCGGACCAGCGCGATTACTGCACGAGGAGGTGCACTGGGTCAGGTGGGTTGGGCCGGTTGCGGACCAGCGCGATTACTGCACGAGGAGGTGCACTGGATCAGATGGGGTTGGGTCGGTTGCGAAACGGTGCTTGACCCGCCCAGCCCGTCCGCCGTTTCCTTCACCGAGGCTGGCCTTGCGGAGACGGAGACGTGTGAAGCCACCTGAACGGCGAGCAGGGGACAATTGGCCGGGAGACGAATGAGCTCACCTTGGCCACCCGAACTATGCGGGCTGAGGTCGAGGTCAGGTTACATGTGTGTCTCTATAATTCACCGGCGAGAAGCTGAAGCGCCTTCATGTCATACTTCCGAGCGACCCAGAACCGCATAACAGCAATTATTGAAGTCCATCCCGAGATCATTGTAACTGAATGATCGGACTCCAATCTTTCGGAGGTTTCAGTTACGAAACCGAAACAAAGGGCAGTAATTCGTGCTTGTTATGTCATTTTGATCCCCGTGTGCGTATTATGCTGGGGATGCGCAGGCACACATTATTACAGTGCTTGAAGGCACATGTTTAAACCGAGGCATGCCTGTTGCCGACACATCCATTGTCCAGAACTGTGATGTGTACACACCTTGAATACTCGATAGCTGTTGCCATCGCCTTGGTAGGAACCCACCAAGGGAAAATATGTCCCAGGTCAGGGTTCAACCGGAGAAATGCAAAACTTGAAGCGACGTATTGCACTATCACCAGATTATCGCGCTGTCGCATCACTGTAGCGTGATAAGGGCCGCCTACCCTGATCTGACCACGTCAGTAACGAAGAAGCGAATTAATGGAGAAACGATATCTCGGTGAAGTGTTAAGTCGCCAGCTGCACAGAAAGCGCAATGTGTAATTAAATTATAATTGACAATCATTTGAGAAGAAAGTCAACCGGGCTGAAGTAACACATGTCAGAGAAATGCACCCGCTCAGGCGGTAGTCATCCCAGAAGAAAGCTAGTATGGTGCAGACACAATGTCCGGAAACTGATGCAGAAAACTGCGGTGTCTGTTCTTTGCTTGCTAGTTGATTAAGCTATGACCTTTCAGGCATTTGAGGGCACCACTTTCGATTCGCAAATTACTGTGCTGGCATTTGGCGTGAGTGATCGTCTCAAACATCGTGAGTAGGCAGGATTTCAAACGCGCACAGCCCGGGTTCGGTCTCAGTTTGGACGTGTATGTTGCTGACGTCGCTCGGCGGCGACCGGGTGAAATCGGCGGCCACTCTCCGGCAGACGCCAGATGGTGCGAATCGCTCGCCATCAGGCCACCTCACCTCACCGCTCGGTGGAGGGTATGTGAGAGACACGACACCCGTCCGCAGATAACGAGGACCATTAGCTGGGTCACCCGCCCGGTCAGGACCGGCACCGAGCTGGGGCCGTAGGCGGCCGTGCCGCGGTCAGCGCCGGGTCGCCACCGCACGCCAGGACCCATCGACCCGTTACTTTCGGTGACCATGACGATGTGGCCGACAATCGGCCGCAGCTGTGACGCTGGCGGCCGTGACGTCAGCCGTGCCGTCAGCTGACACTGCAGGCCGAGGTCAAGATCGCGCGGTGCGGCAAAACCAGGTGGGCGGGGGGTGCCGCGGAGGCCCGCCGGCGCCAGGCGCGCCGCGTGGCACGGCCGCGTCCAGGCGGTGGGCTGACGCGTGAGCAGGGTACGTTCGCGACATCCGGGTCGTGATCCGGGCCGTGATCCCGGCCGCCAGCCGGTGAGCGGCCTCGGTCCGGTGTCGGATGCTCCGTGCACTCAGCCGGGCTGGTCGGTTGGTTGTTGGTTTTACGACACATCGACCGTTGAGTCATGTAGCGTCGCCAAGGTGTCATGTCGATTGGTCGCGGGCGAAGAGTGGCGACAGGTCAGACTCGAACCCACAACCTTTCGATTGTGAGACGGGGAAACTTACCCCTAGACTACTCGTCTCCCACTGAGCCGGGCTGAGATGAGCCGTGGGCTGACGTGAGCTGGCCTCGACGCTGGCGACGTGTGCGACTCACCAGCTGACCGGTGTTGACCTTCGTCCCCATGCCAACGCTGGCATCCGTCGAAAGAGGGCCGTCGACCCCGGGTCTCGGGTCAATAACGAGCGGCGCATCGTTTGGCGAGGCGGAACGAGCCGCTCCCCGTTCCGTGGTCGGCCGCTGTGAGTCGCCAGTCGCCTCACCGCCCGCCGACTCCACCTCATTTTGCTAAATGTCTATCCAATTAATCACACATTTCTGATCCAGGTGTACTGCCCTCTAGAGTACTGCTCGTTGGGCTTTCCAGAACTAGTTCCCGGTTATAGGCATAAATCACGTAATCCCACACACCCTTCAAGGAATGTGGTGACGAATTTTTACTTGGCGACACAAAGCCAGCTCGGCGGAGGAATTTTTATACTGTTAGATCAATAACAGGTGCACGCATGGAGTCCAAGGAACCGGTCTGTCTCACTGCATCAGGGTGTGGCGACTTTTCCATGCGGTTCTTGCTACGCTGCCGTCGAAAGCGTGATGAATTTCGTTGTTTTTCCCCACATCAATCACGGGAGTGCCGTGTATGTCCGAGGCACGCACCCGACACAAAGGTAGAATCAGAGAGGAGAGCATGGCGTTGAATCACGCCACGCTTCGGCGTCGTTCACGAGTTTGTTCTCAATAAACAAACCGATAAATATCGCTGATGCGCAGAGGAGACCGCCACAACCCAATTTGAAGACACTAAGCTCATTATAGCACTAGTTTCCTGCCAGACAGAGGCATGCTGGAAGTGCCCATGCGGCCCACAGTGGAGTAGGTCGAAAGCGTGCGGCAAGCACATACTTGAAGCATTCTGCTGTCTAGAGCACAAAAACGTAATGTCGGCTGGGTGGGAACTTAATAGACAGGAGAGCCATCCTCATTTGAATCATTAGTTCGTGTGAATGAATTCCCGCGCACCGATGCTAACTAGCATGAGCGTGAATCATCCCAATACACGTGTCTTGTAAGCGTGGCGGAATAGTTGGTAGAGGTCACCTGTGGCTGAACCAGCAGGACATATGTGTAGCAGAAGGTCAACAGCACACCTGGCTGGCAGGTCGGAGGATCCGACAACGCCTGCGTGAGGGGCATTAGAGTCGGCAGGACACCTCTGTGGTTGGCGACAGGACAATTGCGTGGACATGCCAGAAAAACGGTTGTGTTCTCGGAGTGGACAGGTTAGCGGGGCCCGTGCGTGGCAGATCAGCACAACCCCTACATGAGAGACGTTGGACAGTCCGAAGACGGCGTTGATGTGGGTACGTCGGCAATACACCAGTGTATGACGGATTGGAGGGGCATCCGCAGGACACCTGTATGTGGACAGGTTAGCAGGATATATGTATGTGGACAGGTCAGCAGGATATATGTATGTGGACAGGTCGGCAGGACACCTGTATGTGGACAGGTTAGCAGGATATCTGTATGTGGACAGGTCAACAGGACACCTGTATGTGGATTGGTCAGCAGGACACCTGTATGTGGGCAGGTCAGCAGGTCACCAGTGTGTGGGCAGGTCAGCAGGTCACCCGCGTATGGACAGGTCAACAGGACACCTGAAAGTGTGGCGCGGCCATAGCTGGGAACGGCCTGGACACAACCCAGACGCCGGCGCTATTCGCCACTACCTAGTGGCATCACGTGGTCACGGATGTCCGCTCTGCTGGCGGCGCGCGTGCCTCAGAAGGTCGACACTGTTCTGATCCATCCGAGCTTATCCACGACGATAAACTCCACTTGGTTTCGCAGACAAACAATTGTCTTCCGTATCATGTGCTGAATGGGCGAGGTCCTTGGGTCATGTCTAGCAATGTGAACTCTAAGGGCATTGATCAGCATGTTTTTATCTGCCCTTTTGTCCAAGCATCTCACTAGTGACGCGCGTATCTTCCAGACAAATGTTAGCATGCGTTGCAAATTTTAACCAATGTAGATAACGCGGTCTTGAGCCCGGATGCAACAGCGCGAGATATATAGTGGGCTCGTTTATCACGTAATCACTACTAGATGCGTCCCACGATAGTCGGCATATGTTTATTGATGGCTAGCGCAGACGGGCGTCGGTTTGTTACGCCCACCACAACAGTCCACCGTGATGGTACGGAGGCGTTTGTGGCGCATTTAGCGCAAAAGTCGTAACAAAAACACCCATGCTCGGTGTGATAAGTGCTATAATTATAAATGCAATCGCGATGAACAGCATGTGGTAGATACACCCACTGTATATCTCAAGCTCAGCCGGCGCTGCAATCGCACTTGAATCGGATTGGAGCCATCAAGCATATCCCATATATATCTTGACACGTGGTCAGTTTGCAGCGCTGCTCGTAGAATCGGTGATCCTGAAGTGGGGAGTGTTTGTGCCGCGCTTCGCAGTTTTAATTTCAGAGGGAGCCCCTCCCTCCATAAACTATGGTACACGCGTATGTGGAGGGTGGGGGCAGCATACAGATGTATTGCCCTGACGAATTCATTCGCGTGAGCAATACAATTTGTTTGTTGGGTGGCTCACGACGCACTTTATGCACATTCACCGCTAACGGCGCCGCCCACACTGTTTCGCCGGTGGGCCGAGGGATTGGGAAATGTCATGAGCGATGATGAAGTGGGGTTTAGAGGCGCGTCGACTTGTCCTGAGCAATACAATGCATAGGCTGACAATACCGGGCGGTTCTTGTAGGATGCACCGGGGAGTTGGTAGGCTATCCTTAAGGAAGGTATAGGGGAAAATGTCCGGAGACACCCGTGATACCACCCAGGGGTGCACGATACTCTACTGACCTCCAAATGGCGGGCGTATTCGGCCGCCATGCGCTCGTTCTCGCCGCTCAGCTGTTCGTTCTTCTCGAGCAGCGCCTTGCCGAGCTCGGCGGCCAGCAGCAGGTCCTGCTCCTTCTGCACCAGCTGAGCGCGCGCCTCGGCCACCTCGGGCATCTCGGCGCCGGCGCGCTCCACGCACGCCGCACGCGCCATGATCCCGAGGGCACCAACAGCGCGTCACAGCGGCCCCAGTCGGGTCGCGGCACTGCCTCAGCACGGTATGACCGCCTCCACAGCGAAGAGCATCGCGTCGGCACAGCTGACGCCGGCGCGCTCGGCGGCACGCACACACCTCACCGCCCACCGGCACACCACTGATCCATCGGCGAGTCTGTTGGCGCTGTCGGCCAGTCGGGTCCGCCCGCTAGTACTCCGGCGGCGCGCGGGGCCGGCGCAGCGGCCTGGCCGAGTCTACACTCTGCGTTGGACACGGCCCGATCGAGCTGCCGCTCAATTAGTAATTACGATGGCAATGTCGTGCCGACGTATAGTGGAGTCGTGCCTAAAGACGCCGAATATACACAAGTTCTTTAGTCTTTATTCACGGGCACATCGTACAAATTTATTGCATATAAAAACTGACGCAAGTCACCAACGGTATCGGGAGAGCTCGCAGGTACGTGACAAAACACTGGCGCTCATGATTTTGCACATGAACGTAACTCACCGATTGGCAGTGAAGGTGCTCCATCGCATACTGCCGGCCTCTGCCCACGCCGACAAATTACCTTCAGCAAAGTCGAGAATCCAGTCCATCAGCGAACGGGTCCGCTTCGAGCGTTCGATTCGGAACAAATTCAAAGCAAAGGCTGGCCTGAGGTATGTCGGTTAATATACAGCATAACCGTTTCGTCAGGTCACATGAATGTATGCACAGTACATAAACCATTCAGTATTAATGCCTCAATACAATACACTGGTGCCATGTCTGGTCGTCGCAGTGCAGGCATCAGCTACCTGACCAAGTACCATCCAACAACCACTTATGTCAGCCAGCGAAGCAGCCACGGCGCAATTCGGTAAGGACAGGTCAAGTTGCACAACAGCAAAGATGAGCGCGGCGCGCCGCGTGACAAGCCGCCGGTTAGAACGACAGTGTCGGCAGCCGTTCCGCCGGCTGCCGCGTCTCCGCAACTGGCCTGAAGCTCAACCACACACATTCGTCCGGTCACTTCACCGACACTCCACCACACCAGCTGCGCTGCCAGCACCACCATCTGCCGCCGCGGCCACTCGTCATCCCGGCACCGCAGACTAACTCTGTAACTATCACAGGCCGACTGGCTGATGGACTGCGGGCGGCTGAACAGCCTCGGACGCCGAGAACACGACTTGCTCACCACCAGCCGGGACACACGGCGACATTTCGAATGTTGCCGCTCCGCTGCGTGTCGACACCGGCGTGATCAATAACGCGGCCGAGACCACCCTCCGCTCCGCCGATTCTTCGCCGCTGGCTATCCTCCGACGCCGTTGCACGTGGTCGAATCCGGGTGCCCACGCCACTAGGATCGCTACCAGGACTGGTGTCGGACTTAACAGGCCCGGCGGTGCTGACCGCCACCAGGAGTGGTGTCGGACGTAACAAGCCCGGCGGTGCTGGCCGACATTATGGCTGGTGTCGGACGTAACAGGAGCGCGTGTAGTCGATCATCTGACGCAGCACGGCGCTCAGGACAAACTCGGCGCTGTAGATGGCTGTCGGCGACACCGATACAGTTTAACACACAAGCACGGCGGTACAGTAGGACTGGACCCCCACACCGGTACACCAGCTCTGAATTACTGTAGCGAAGACTCGGCTCGCACTTCTTCTCACGAGTTGTAATTGGACTGGACATGGCCGGAATTTACGCGCCGGCTCGCGTGAGAATACATCTCCCAACCGGCCGCAGGAGACGCGACGTGAGATCACCCACGCTGGTGGGAGCACACCGACCAGCGCCGACAGAAACGGGGTAAAAAGCTTTGGAAACTGGACCGTATAGCTTGTGGATGCACCATGTGGTCGCACCCATCCCACAATATGTGTCAGCTGTTGTAAACCGACCAAATGTATGGAACAGGGGCAAATAACTAACCAGACACCCACTAGCATTCACCCGTAGCATTGACAAATCGAAAAAACGATAAAGGAGCGGTTTTATCTGTCACTGCTACAATAGCAACAAATATCCACCACCCGAACAGTAGATAAATGATCCGATGGTGATACATCCGAGCAAAGGGTCACTGGCAGGCTCATGTACATACTATTCTGACTGAGGGGCACGTGAACTGCAAGAGTCGCTGGCAGCTGATAACTCACCCAGACCGGCTTTGAAGATGTCCTCTACCAGGTGCAGGTCGGTCTCGCAGGTGATGATGTAGTGGTTCTGATTCCGCTGCTCCCTGAGGGCCTTCAGTGGCCGCATTCGCTCCTCCACCGAGCCGCCCGAGCCGTGGATGATCTCAGAGAGGGCGCGGCGGCTGGGCACCGTGCCGGGGGTGATGTGGAAGCTCATCCCCTGGCGGCACAACTCGTTGGTTAGCTATTTGAGTTCAGGGCGCACCGAGCACATTAATTGCACAGCGTCCATAGTCGCACGTGAGAAGTGCGCACCTCGGCCATGATATACATGCGGGCGGTAGCGTGTTGTCAGTCACAGCGGAACGTTCGACTGCATGCCCGCTATCACTGCAGACGTCAGGCGCCAGGTGTGCACTAATGCAGGATACTTGTCACCAGAGTCCAGCATTTGTAAAATAGTCACAGCTGACTAACATATCCATGGTCGAACCAAGACACGTGTGAGTCTTAGACCTTCGTTGTTGGTCTAGCTCATATCCCAGCAATCGCTATCTATCTAGCTAGGTGGCACCAATAATAATGGCTATGGCCAATGCAAGCGACGGCGTCAATTCCTGCCAAGAGGTCGACACTGCAGCCGCACCTTAAACAGCGTGCGCCGGTCCGACTTGGCGAGCGTGGCCGCCAGCGAAAAGTTGTACTGCTTCTCGAACGCCTCGTTGGCGAGCATGAACGGCTGCTCTGGCAGGAAGCGGCCCTGGCGGCCGCTCTCCTCCACCCAGCGCTCTGACACGATCAGCGAGCAGACGGGCAGCGCGGTGAGGAACTTGACGGTGCGCTGCAGCCGGCCCATCACCAGATGCGACGCGTCGGCGGCGCCGCTCGCCACCGAGCCGCCCAGCCGGCGCACAGTGTCCGCCAGGCCGACCGCCGAGCACGCAGAGAACAGCACGCGCGGACCGTTCTCAAGGTCGGCGGCCGGCACCGGCACCGGCAGCGACGAGTCGGACAGGTTCGGCGACAGCGTCGTCTTCTTGGTGGCCCGGTCCGCCTCGATCTCTTGCAGCTGCCGATGCGAATAGGATCATGCGATGTGGATAGCTGCCGATGCCGATGTGGGTACGCTGGTGATTGGCTAGCTGGGGACAGGAGGGAGGAATCCACACGTGGGGCCGGCAGGATGTGGAAGGTAAGCGAAACATTCGTGATTGACTTGCTGTATTATTGTACCAGCTGGATTTTGGACACACAGGCTGCAAGCGGTGCGCGGCACCCGTGTACAGCATTGTTGTTATATCTCGGATCTGAGACCAGTTCTACTTAACGGGATCATGGTGCAGAGCCCCACCGGAAACGGCTCAACTGGGGAATGGGACTGCATGGTCCGATGCAGTGGGCATCATACCATAACGTCCCAGAACACGGACGAGATCCGTTCGCATCGACACAACGGACACCTGAGGCTCCCCGGGCAAGGCCGCCAGTGTCTGGCGTCCACACCTCAGTATGTTGTGGCCAGAGAGTTCGCGATAGTTGGCGTCGCCCGCATTAATAGCCTTGGATTAGCCTTGCAGGTGCATTAGTATCCTCCGACGAGTGACCACGTGCCACCAACTCCGCATTCCACTATTGTACCTAGAGCATCGCTTTAGTGGCGGCTACCAGTAGCGCTAATTTCTAATAATTATCGGGGGAGGTGGGCACAATGTATGAAGTGAGCGGACCAACATAAGTTTGGAGGTCATTAGCACCCCTTAGGGTCCCATGTTAACAGTTGGAATTATTTGGAGCATCGGCTCGCGTAGCCGGTATGGCAATTTACGTGCCGGCAATTTTCCCAGCTTGAAGTCAAACTGCACACAATCGAGTCATCTCACAACAGAGCTGCCATGACACACTTCACACTCACAAGCATCACATGGGCGATACCAGCAGTATTCGCAACACTCTAAGGAGAGCATAGGGAATTTTGGTTGCGAAAATTGCGCTTCACGTTGAGATGTTTTAGGAATGACTTCTACGTGGTTGCATGGTCAAATCAGGACGGCTCTGATTTTCACCGATTTTTTTTTAATACGTCCACTATACGGTTCATCTAAATTAGCATCCATGCAAGTCTCTTTGTATTCCATGTGTGAATAAATGAATGCTGAGAAATTTCACGCCAACCTTTTCATAAATAGTTGAGCTATGGCCGCAGTATAGCTATGATAAATAACGAACCCTAAAACTTAAATAATTGCATTGCATAATCAAACCTGGATATCTGAACTTTATATTATTGGGTAATCAACCTTTATTCAAATAAGCATACAATCAATGCCCATAGCACGCCATTAGAGTGACAAAAGACCCCGGGAAGGTGCGTTCTCCCAGCGGATCTGCACCCGCCCATGACCGGACCTTGCGTTTGTTGACCGGCGGAGGGTTCTTCTTGAACCTGCTGAAGATCTCGCGTGTGACGATGATGGGCGTCTTCCAGCCGGCCATGAGGTGCGGCACCAGGTTGTAGTCGATCTTGAACGGCTCGTCCAGACCGAACTGCTGGTACTTCTGGTGGCTGGCCAGCTGCAGCACGTTCTGGTTGCCCAGCAGCAGCTCGTTCAGCCACTGCAGGTTCACTGTCGGCGTCTTCATGTCGCGACACTTGATGTACTTGGGCCCCTCCGGTCTGCCGGCAGCGGGACTGAAGTCAGGTGGTGGCTACAATGTCCCTCCACCTGTTGTTGACAAATTTGGAATTGTCCAGCGTAATGGTCCATCGGACATTGCCCAGCAAATCAACCAGCCTCCCGGCCGAAGCCCGAGTACTACTACACACCTACCTCTCCGTGACTTGGTTAGACCCTCAAATGATTACTACAGCCAAACGTACAGCCCTTGATTTTACAGTCGAATGCAAGAAATGATTAGATGGCCATATCAGCTATCGCACAGAAAAGACCAGGTGTAAAGACCGCTGCAACAGTAAAGACAAACATATGGCATCGCTACTACTGGAGCATAGGATCCTCCCAATATCTACAACATGATACCAATTCTACAACAGGACAGTCACTAAGCTTGTGACAGCAGCCTGGGTCGGCGACTCAACGGTGATCAAAGCCTTTGCGATTTTCCTGTCCAGCCCAGTTATTCTTAATCCGTTTAAAATGATTGCCCTTCCACCACCACCCTTCACCGTAAAACATCCTACTCCTGCTCCACAATTCCGGCGGCAGCAAACATCGCAACTTGATTTTCCCACTACGTATTTTCCCGTTTAAAATCCAAAGCTTCACGGAGAACTTCCACTGATTCTAATTTCCAGTGAGATCCTTTGATCCAAAACTTGGTGCGCTTCACAAGAAGCCCAGAGAACAACTTCCCTTGAACGGAGGAAAGGGAAGAATAGGCTGAGACTCCGTGACCGTTGGCGTGGCTGTTGATACATTCTCGACAGTCTTTCCGGTCTGTTTACAGAGCGACAGAAGCCGTGTCGTAGCTCACGGACTGCACCCGACTACCAACGGCTCGACGGCCCCCAGTGGGAGATACTTGGATTCTAGGGCAGGCAGATTTATGTTGATCAGTAAACGATACTCGCGGTGAAAGTATCACACACCTATGTGTGGCAAGACTCCGAGCGAACAGGTACTGATAGCACTGAATTTGCATTTGGTGGTGCTTCTGTCTGTACAAATGACGCACGAGGCCTGTACTTAGTCCAGGTAACGGCGGCACTGCAGCCGTGCTCGGACCACACCCACTGAGCGTCCAGCCTGGGCGACGCCTACCTGCGACAGATCAGAGTCGTGTTGTGTCGGGAGAAATATCCCGTGTACTTGGCGCCGCACGCCTCCACCATGTACTTGACGCGCTGCCGCTCCTTGTCCACGAACCCCGTGATGCTGATGATCAGGCTCTTGCCCGGCTTGTCGTTCTCACTGCCGCAGGGAGGGGCTGAACTCAACCAACGCGCACGGTAGGCACGCAAGAGTCCATCAGTGTCAGCAGGAGGGTGCCAGAAATCACGCACATGCCACAAGACAACATAACGCATCGGAAGCATACAGTAAATAGGCATCGAGGAGAATATGGACATGCGTTTATAAAGGGGTTGACATATGGGGTGCTAGGGGTAGCAAGGACGCTGGTGCTAGAGACTTTGGTATCAGTACGTTAAAACAACTGGTCGAAATAGGATGGATGAAATAAGCTGGTTGAAACCACCACGTGGTCAAGCCTATCTGTAGTGGAGGTGCGGTGCCTACTACCGCCTAACCCACTTGTAGATGGGGTGTGGTGTCCACCACAGCCACAAGTCTGCAAGAGAGATGCAGTGACAGCCAGAGCCCCTCACTTGTAGGACACAGGTAGATACAGAGCAGGCCACAGTCACTCACCTGCATAGGAGGGGTAGATGTCATAGCCAGACCACCTGTAAAGGGGGTAGTGTAGTGCCTGCCATAGCCCCTCACTTGTAGGACACGGATAGATACAGAGTACGCTACAGCCACCCGCCTGTAGGAGAGGTGTAGCGCCAGCTAGAGCCACTGACCTGTGTGACATAAGTGGATACAGAGCATGCCACAGCCAATCACATATAGCAGAGGTGTAGTGCCAGCCAGAGCCACTCACCTGTGGAGAGGTGTAGTGCCAGCCAGATCTATTCACCCGGTTGGTTGGTTATTTGGGCTTAGGGGCGCATCGACTGCTTCGGTCATACAGCGCCCATGAGCTATTCACCTGTATGGGATGGGAAGATGCAGAGCCTGCCACAGCCACTCAGCTATAGGAGCGATGTACTACCAGCCGGAGCCGCTCACCTGTAGCAGAGGTGTAGTGCCAGCCAGAGCCACTCACCTGTAGCAGAGGTGTAGTGCCAGCCAGAGCAACTCACCTGTAGCAGAGGTGTAGTAGAGTAGCAGAGGTGTAGTGCCAGCCAGAGCCACTCACCTGTAGCAGAGGTGTAGTGCCAGCCAGAGCCACTCACCTGTAGCAGAGGTGTAGTGCCAGCCAGAGCCACTCACCTGTAGCAGAGGTGTAGTGCCAGCCAGAGCCACTCACCTGTAGCAGAGGTGTAGTGCCAGCCAGAGCCACTCACCTGTGGAGAGGTGTAGTGCCAGCCAGAGCCACTCACCTGTAGCAGAGGTGTAGTGCCAGCCAGAGCAACTCACCTGTAGCAGAGGTGTAGTGCCAGCCAGAGCCACTCACCTGTAGCAGAGGTGTAGTGCCAGCCGGAGCCGCTCACCTGTAGCAGAGGTGTAGTGCCAGCCAGAGCCGCTCACCTGTAGCAGAGGTGTAGTGCCAGCCGGAGCCGCTCACCTGTAGCAGAGGTGTAGTGCCAGCCAGAGCAACTCACCTGTAGCAGAGGTGTAGTGCCAGCCGGAGCCGCTCACCTGTAGCAGAGGTGTAGCGCCAGCCGGAGCCGCTCACCTGTAGCAGAGGTGTAGTGCCAGCCAGAGCCACTCGCCTGTGGAGAGGTGTAGTGCCAGCCAGAGCAACTCACCTGTAGCAGAGGTGTAGCGACAGCCGGAGCCGCTCACCTGTATGGAACAGGCAGATGCAGAGCCTGCCACGGTGGCGTGACCTTGTGCTGCAGAATAATGTCGTTGAGCCAGTAGGCGGTGATGCACCGCTTCCCGTCCCGCATAGCCTGGAGGCGCATATGCGATCCAGATCAGGTGACCGCCAGCAGACCCGGATAACACTGCCGGTGGCGGTGGAATGTCTACTTTTAGGCAGACCGTCAGCACGGGACCGGTCAATTATCTGCGCTTCTCACTTGACGGTTCTTTGCACAATTTAAACTTAATATTATATAATTAATACTCAATAAATGGGTAATAAAGATAAGTATCATTCCTATGTACACATCCGGACATGCATATTGGGGGTTAGCATGGCACTAATTTCAAATTAATTAATGTGGCAGTGATGCTAATGTTGCTACCCGCCATACAACGTTTTACCAACCACGCGCAGGTATCGTCCTGATATCACCGTGCCTGCACCGGCTGTGTTTTAAGTTGGAGTCCCCACCGGCCGAGCCACTTTCCAATATCCCCAGACGTGATCTGGAGTTCCGACAGCAACCGACCCAGTTCAGACGCTGCCAGCTTCGAGCCGAAGCCCCGAGAGTGGCCGGCGACGCGTACCGTCTGCACGATGGGGTTCTTGAGTTGGAGGCAGAGTATGTGGGTGACGCGGCCACTGTACGTCTGCTCCACCTCGCCGCCGTACTGGGTGATCACCTTCACCCACGACTGGAGCTCATCGGCCGGCGTGGTCAGCTGATAGTCCACCACCAGGAACACGCAGCCCAGCAGGCACACGTCCGGCGGCACTGCCATGTCACACAGCGTGACGTCAGAAGGAGATGTAACACAGCTCAGCAGACACACGTCCAGCGGCGCTGCCACGTCGCAGACACGGCGTGACGTCAGAGGGAGATGTTGCGACACCAAAACTAAACAGTTCAACTTAGTTATGTTGCATGGTAAGGTCCAAAGGAGACATGCATATGCTGGACGGAGTGGACGGAGTAGCGGCGAAGGGAGAAATTGTGGATCTAAAGGAAAATACGTGCGATCAGGGGGGTGTGGATGTGGAGGGTGTTGATGTGCTGGATGCGGAAGGTGTTGGCTATTCAATTGTTTGGGCTAGGGTGCTTTGATCAGAGTTGATCATTTGTGCTGAAGTTAGCTAGGTATTGGGGATTTAGGGCGCTGAAGAACCAGTGTGGCACCAGAGCGAGTGTAATGCGATATGGATATTGGTGTCTTCAGAAGAAAAGCACAAACTGGTGTCATCATAAAAAGCGCACTTCACATGTGACGTCACCAGCTAAGTGCAGAGCACCCGGTGACGTCAGTGCAGCGGTGGAGCACGCTGGTCGGCGGCCGGGTGTGCGCGCCCCCACTCACAGTTGAGCACGGGCTCGTGGCCGTAGTACTGGACGCGCACGGCCGGCTGCTGGATGGACTTCTGCGGGCTGGCGCCCAGTCGGTAGCCGGCCTGCGGCGACTGGCCCGCCTGCGGGCTGACGCCGGCGTGCTGCATGGCGGCCATCTTGGCGGCGGGGTCGACCGCGCAGGCTGACAAAGAGACACATGGCTTAGGGCGGCGACCGACCGGCAGACAGACTGCTTGAGACGGGGCGGGGTAGCGGACGGACGGAAATGGATGGGCGGGCGGACGGACGGACGTGATCGGACTTAGTCGTTGCTCCAAGAAAACAGCTTACGGTCAGATGAGGAACTATAAATGCAGACAGGCACACAGGCGAACATAGGTGAAGGGAGAAACATTGGCACCAGACGTATCTGCATAAGAAGCACCATTGTGTCGTCGCCACGGAGAACACTGCAGCCAAACTTCTGGTCACCGTTTTTTCCCTTTTGGTATCACCGTCAAGCGCTCATCGATGCACATCCGACTGTCAAAATGATGGGTATATAGGAACAAAGGCAAAAACACATCTCGCGGCAGCATCCCGAAGCGGATCTGAGCGAAGTCTATAACCATTATTGCCTCTAGACATCGTTAGCAGCGTGCTACAACCTTTTCACGTCCACATCCGTCGACGCCGCACTGATGTTCCCATCACACCGCACCGAGCTCCAGCACGGTGTATAGCCGAGCTTACCGCTGGGCGCGCCGACAGCTGGTGGGCGCGTCTCCACGGCCGTCGGCACGCTCTGTGGCGGCGTGGTCAGCACCGGCGTCCCAGGCGTCTCCGGTGTGGACGAGCCAGACATGGGGCCGCTCGACAGCCGGTTGTTGAGCAGATTGGCCAGCGCCGTCTTCGTCTTGGGCTGCACTAGGTTTTGCTGATTGTTCTGCACCGAAAAGAAAAGTGGGCGATATTTTGCAGGCACAAGTACCCATCTGCTGCGAAGCTTCAACACAAAACGTAGGCGACAACCGAACACGCGTAGCATTACGATGAACTGTAAGCCAAACAGAATACCTAAGTCTCATTTCCAAGCAATTGCAATCCTCTTATTAATGCTGAGAGCCACATAACAATGTACAGTCCTACCTCGTGACGTCCACGCGAAGCAACAGTAATTAGTTTGCTGCACTGTGTTTTGGGCACAGATGTCGAACCTACCAGGACGAATAACAATGTCTCAAATGGATAATCAATGTCACAGAGGAAATCACAAATCTTCAGACGGATAATGGGTACCTAAGACCAACGTTAAGAGTTTCAGGCGGATAATGAGCGTCACAAGGTAGAATCGCCAGTCCTCAGTTGCACAAGTGTTCCAATGACAAATCACCAGTTTTCCAGATGGGGCGATAGGCCCTCAGGTAATCACTGGCCTGCCAGGTGGAGGACGAATGTCCCGGGGTCAGGCCACACGCCTGCCGTCCAGCCGGTGGCTCCTCACCAGTACCTGCTGCCGCATCTCCTCACCAGTACCTGCTGCCGCATCTCCTCACCAGTATCTGCTGCCGCATCTCCTCACCAGTACCTGCTGCCGCATCTCCTCACCAGTACCTGCTGCCGCATCTCCTCACCAGTATCTGCTGCCGCATCTCCGCCGTCAGCGGCTGCCCGTGTGACACCAGCAGCTGATTGCCGACGTGCACCCCGCGCTGCCCCGGCTGCAGCTGGCCAGCAGCTGCCAGCTGCCCGGGATCGGACTGCTGCCGCAGCAGCAGCTGCTGCGGGACGGCCGCCGCTGGCTGTCCGACGCTCTGCTGTCGGAGCAGCAGCTGCTGAGGCACACCGGCCACAGCTGCTGGCTGCGACATGCCCTGCTGCCGCTGCATCGCCTGGCGGGTCATGTCAGGTCACCATCTGTCCGTTATCAGCTTTGTTTAATAACGTGTTCTACCGGATCAGCATTTGTGTAGACAAAGCATCCACTGAGGTTGCAGCTCAATATCAGTGGCAATTGCTGTTACGCTATGAAAAAAGTGGTTCACTTGATGCACCTGAATCACGACACATGAGCTGAATTATCATCCAAAACGTCCAATAACTTGGCGTCACCCAAGCACTCACATTTAATCCTTACGGTAGCCTATAGAACTCATATGAATTCACACAGGCCACGAACACATGGACGCACATGGTCACAATGGATGGGAAATGGGTGCACTGCCGCACTAACCTGTTGCACCACCTGCTGCGGCGGGACTCCTTGGACAACTGTCGGCTGTCGCTGCTGCAGCTGTTGTCCCGGCACGGTCGTCTGCTGCTGCAGCGGCTGCCGCAGCTGCTGGCCTGACACCAGCTGCTGACGTTGCATCAGTTGTTGGGCCGCAATTGTAACACCGGTTGTCGGCTGCTGTTGTTGTTGCTGTTGCTGTTGTTGCTGTTGTGGTTGCTGCTGCTGCTGTTGTTGCTGCTGTTGTTGCTGCTGCTGTTGTTGCTGTTGCTGCTGCTGTTGCTGCTGTTGTTGCTGTTGCTGTTGCTGCTGTTGTTGTTGCTGTTGTTGTTGCTGTTGTTGTTGTTGTTGTTGCTGCTGCTGCTGCTGGGCGGCCATGGTCTGTCGTATTTTCTCCAGGTTCTGCTGCACCTGCTGCTGGATGGGCTCCTGTGACTCGGACATCTGTGCAGGTCGCACCTGTCGGGGACAAGGTTCACCAATAGTCAGCTGACAACACCTCCATCTTCTCACATGACTCGGTCGCCAGGTAGTTATCAGTGCAGCCGAAAACACTTCAACGAATATAAACGCTGACTCCAGGCATCAGCTTACCGAGTTGATGCTATGTTGGAGAAAACAGTCATTGTGACGGCACCACAAAAACCCTAGCGAGATCGATGCACATGTTCCTAATAATGCTCATCTTAATAGCATGCTATGTCCTTAACGATCGATGTTGTGCAATTTGTGTATTGCTTATTGTTTATTATCACAGTCATCAGAGCAAACTCACAAAATGGGCCATTCTATGGGCTTCTGTCACAAAAGTAAAAAAATAAAAGCATACAATAGAATACAAGGAAACTAAGTGCACATAAGAAATGGGCACACAGCCTGGCCTTATAAAAGTCGATACACAAGAGCACTGGCGACAACAGATGACACAAAATTAATATAGAAGCATACATATGAGTTGCCTCCCACATGACTAGATGAGTTGCCTCCCACATTGCAAATGCGTAAAATGCCATTTCATTTTCTGCTTGAATTCAGAAATCGAAATAGCGCTAGGTTATCCAAGATGACATGTGTTGTACACTCCATATGCTCGATATGTCTATGCTCGCTTTCCTGAGTTTGTCTTGGCGCGTTGGAGTTGTGGAATGCCGGACTGTATGGTGCAGCGAGACACGACGTCTCGACTGGAAGCGATCCATCTGAACAGTGAGATGGGTGACCCAAGCCTCTTGTGGACGAGGCACACGTCATGATACGCGGCGAGATTAACGGACGACACCTCACATCACATTCGAGATGTTGGCATATTTATTGGGGCTGCACATCACAATTGCAGCAAAGATGATCTTCGGAGCTTCGGGAATCTGTGCCTTCGTTGCATCTGGATGCAACGTCTGATGTGCGACATGACTATGATTGGTGCGTCTATGAACACAGCAGCAAACGCACGGGCAGAGTTTGGCGTGAAACCTGATTTTCTGTTCATTCATGCCGGATGAACGGAAGAGATGGTTGTGCAGCGTGAATGAAGTAACTTGGCTGTGACCTAATTTATCTGTGATTTTGTTTAAAGTTCCATGCGTCAGCCGAGTGGCCCCTTTTGTGTACGGGAATGATACGCGCATATGCACGCAGATAGGACGTTTTCGTCACTATTCTAAAATGTATTATCTGTAGAAGCACACGGCCGATCACGGCTAAGCATAGTTGGCTGGCTATTGGTTTTACGACACGTCCACTGTTCAGTCATGTAGCGTCGCCAATCTCTCACGCGGATTGGCCGCGGCAGAAGAGTGGCGACAGGTGAGACTTGAACCCACAACCTTTCGATTGTGAGATGGGCAACTTACCCCTGGACTACTCGCCCCCTCACAGCTAAGCACAGCTTGAGGATACTGGCAGGTATGTCGTCGTCCGCGCACATGTCCTTGTTTGGTATCGCGAACATGACTGAGGTGGTCCCAGAGGTGGTCGAGCGTCATCGGCGCGAGAAACAGTCCATCGCTGATAACGTCAGAAACACGCACATCGAACAGCTCACAACCAGACCGGACATACTCGTATGTGACTCGTGGTAAGGTTTTGACCTTATCACGAGTAACTCGTGATAAGGTGTTTACCTTATCAGGACAGAAGCGAGGTATGTGCCGAGCTAATCGAGAGGCAGGTTTTCTGGCTGCGTCGACTTGCATTTCTCCAGAACGATACGCATCGCAGCAGTTGGCCATATATCGAGGACGCCAGTATCTCTGGCACACGACGTTCCGAATCGTTCCGGCTGTGGCTCCTGATGGCGCGTCTCGCTCGCACACTTAGCTGGGGGTATTCGTCACGGCCAGTGGCGAGCGGCACCAGTACCTGTTGTATAATCTGCTGTCCGGGAGTCTGCGGTCGGACGATCTGCGTGAGCAGGCGGGGCTGCTGCTGCTGCTGCTGCTGCTGCTGCTGCTGCTGCTGACCTACAGGACTCGGCATTGGCACCGCCTGTCGGGCGGGCCGGGCGACACTCTGCCAACAGAGGACGTTCATCACCACTCCTATCAGACCCACACTCTGCCAATAGAGGACGTCTATCGCTTCTTCCATCACCCATCCAGGGCCCACACCTTACCGATATACGACTACAACGCCACCCCACCATTTCTCCCACACCCTGCCAACAGGAAACGTCCATCATCGCCTCCAACACCTCTCCCGGACCCACACCCTGCCCCCAGAGAACGTCCATCACCGTCCCGAACACCCCTCCCAGACCCACACCCTGCCCCCAGAGAACGTCCATCACCGTCCCGAACACCCCTCCCAGACCCACACCCTGCCCCCAGAGAACGTCCATCACCGTCCCGAACACCCCTCCCAGACCCACATCCTGCCCCCAGAGAACGTCCATCACCGTCCCGAACACCCCTCCCAGACCCACACCCTGCCACCAGATAACGTCCATCACCGTCCCGAACACCCCTCCCAGACTCACACCCTGCCCCCAGAGAACGTCCATCACCGTCCCGAACACCCCTCCCAGACTCACACCCTGCCCCCAGAGAAGTCCATCACCATCAGAACACCCCTCCCAGACCCACACCCCACCAACAGATGACATACAACACCACCCCACCATTCCTCCCGCAGCCGGACAGCCGACAAGGAACGCCCATCGCCGCCCCACCACCCCTCCAGGATCAACACCCTGCCAACATGGAATTTCCAACACTGCTGTCTTCACAGTGGGGAGAATAAAAAATAAACGATCGAAACACAACAGAGGGCCGATAACACGAAGATTCAATGTGTGGCAAATGGAAACGCCAATAGCATAATAAACCATAACAAGTATGCTAATACCACTGTTGATTTTCAGCGATTTAAGCCCGGGTTTATATAGCGATAGTCACAATCCGACCCGGACGTCGGTGTTTTCCACGAACGATCAGCCAATTGTCGCAGCGTGGCAATGTCACCAAAGCCATCTGCTCGTAGGTGCGGCAACGTCGAATCATCAGTCTTTGTCATGTGTGCAAGTGCTGCAATGGCTGGGATGTTGACGGAAGGAGTGACGCCAACTGGCTTGAACACTTGCACACCCGATCAAAAATACTTCGATGCATCACCGAGAACTAGGTGTGTGGTGAATTTCTACTACATCTGTGCATAAGGTGGTTGTTTCGACAAGATAGCAAAATAAAAAAATAAAATAGCATGGAGACATATCATTTTCAGACAGAATGATCGCCAGACAGAATGGACCACCAGACATCGGCAGAAAGCAGGATGAGATGGAGAGCGTGAGAGCAGGTACGAATAGTCAGCGGCCGTTGGTAGCGGGAAACAACTGGCCGGCAGTCCTTGGCAGTCTCGACTGACGAATGCCATGTTGGATGTCAGCGGATGTCCGAAGACAGCAAACTGTGCAGACGATGGCAGAAGATGTGACAACGACTGCAGGCAGACGATTTAACAGGTGTGTGGCCATTGGAAGACGGCACAGTACAGACTGGCGTGGACATGTGGTAGGTAACTGAGTCGACATTGACGGAGGGCAGGATGGCCAGTGGACGGCTCCCGACGCAGGGCTAGCACCTGGCACCATCAGCGCGGCCAACTCTGACCTGCATCTGCTGTATGGCGTGAGGGGGCCGCGGCATCTGCTGCATCCGCGGCGGCGGCTGCCCCGGCTGCTGCGGCATCCCAGGCCGCGCCTGCCATTGCTGCTGCTGCTGCTGAAGAGCACGCTGCCGCTGAAAGTGGCTGATGAGGATGTTGCGGTGCTGCGCGTCCATCGTCTCCAGATACTGCTGCCGCTGTTGCGGGTCGAGACTGGCCAGCCGCTGCTGGTGCACTTGCACGATCTGCTCCTCGCGCCAGCTGCGCTGCTGGCCGGCTGGCGCCGGCTGGCCGCCGCCCGCCGACTGCTGCTGCTGTTGCTGCTGCAGCGTCATGCGGATCCCGTCGGCCGGCTGCACGGGCGGCCGCCACGTCTGCACACCCATCAGCTGAGGCTGCGGCTGCGGCTGCGGCGGCTGCGGCTGCTGCGGCGGCTGCGGCTGCGGCTGCGGCTGCGGCTGCTGCTGCAACTGCTGCGGGGGTGGCTGGCCGGCCTGCTGGCCGTAGCCCGGCTGCTGCCGCTGCAGGTAGTGCTGCTGGCCCGGGTGCCGGACCAGCTGCTGAGGCTGCTGGCCAGGGCCGCTGTACTGCGCCTGGGCGGCGGCCGGCGGTGCCGCGTGCTGGCCGAGGATCACCTGCTGACCCTGGTGCTGCGGCGTCAGCACGCGCTGCTGGTGCTGGGACGGCATCTGCTGCGGGTGCTGCTGCTGAGTGACCAGCTGCTGCTGCTGGGACGTCATGATCTGCTGCTGCTGAGATGTCATGATCTGCTGCTGCTGGCCCATTATCTGCTGCTGCTGCTGTTGCTGTTGTAGTGGCGGGGTCCGCATCCGCTGCTGCTGCTGCGCCAGCAGTTGCTGCCGCTGCTGCGGTGTCAGCACCATCTGCTGCTGCTGCGAAGTCATGACCATCTGCTGCTGCTGCTGAACCAGTTGTGGTCGCGTCTGCTGTCCGGCCAGGCTCGGGTGTTGCTGCTGCTGCTGGTGTGGGCTCCTCTGCATAGGCGAGCGGATCTGTGTGAACAGAGAGCACCGTCACTCGCCATGTGGTCGGCCACTTGTTTGTTTATTCGATGGTTATCGACGCACTTTATGCATGACCACGGCTAATGGCGCCACCCACACCGTTATGCAGGTGGGCTGCGAGATTGGGAAATATCCCGAGTGGTGCAAGTGTTGAACTTGGGATCCCTTTTGTATTTCCTGACTTACCCTGTCCTGCATTATATTTTCGGGTGGGCGGCTGCATTTAATGAAATACCAGTTCATTACATCAGAAAGTATGCCCGATCACGTCGGAACATCGGTTAGTTGAATTATATCACCGACAGTGACAGATGCTTTTTCTATTTTCAATCTTTGTTCTATTTGGTGAAATAATCGGTGGAACATCTCACATACTCCATACTGAATCGATACTTGCACCCGCCCTCCCACCACAACAGAGTGGGCACCACACCTGTATATGTATGCTTTCAGGCAATGTGAATACCTCACATCTAACAGTACCGTGTTTTTAAGCATAATGCATATACGATTACGAATACTGATGCACCCATATCGCATCGTGCAAATCAAAGCCATGTCATAGTAGGCCGCGGTTGCTCAGTTGGTAGAGCGTCAGACTGCAAAAGTGTGGGTTCGAATCTCACAACCGACGGCATTTACCGGGTCCAACCGCGACTAATCGGCGTGAGGGGTTGGCGACGCTGTATGATCCAGCGGTTGAATGCGTCGTAAAAGAAGCCAAGGTTCCTCTGTGAATTATGATGAATGTGCAGTACAGTGCCAGTTCTTGGTAGTACAGGCATCGCAACTTCCAGAACCCATGAAAGGAGCACGTTGGAAGCACCCCATTTTCTATTTACGGTGTCACGGACCAAAACGGCATTTCAAATGGAATAACTATACTGAAGAATGTCTACATCAGCATCACGTCAGCTTTTGTAACTCATTTCGACATCAATGCCCCACAAAAACTCCATAGTTTGACACTGGATAGACGATGTATGAATAGCGACGTGATTTGTAGATAATACACACGGTTGGAAAATGGCACTGCTATGAAAATGACTGCAACCTGATGTTTAGCAATTTAGACTTTGTGGCGCGCAGGACAAATCTGGTCACCAGGCATCAATGTACTGGAATTCGAAAATTTGTGTGGAAAGTAGTGGCGATCATGTGATTGTCTTGACACCCCGCGGACAGTTTTAACTTCCTGAATTGATTTCCATTAAACTTCATGACGTCCAACTGTGGCAACTGTTACTGTTTCACTGTGGTTGATACCCCGCATTTGTGCCATCATATTCTTGCCCACAGATTCCATGTTCATTCGTCAATATCCTCGTTCGCCCGTATGGTTCGCTATCATATTGCCATTTTTTTTTCGACGCCATCGGTGGTTTGGTGTCTTTGCCTGTCACCGTCCACTCTACCAAAACAAAGGAGTGCATGACACCACATAGCACACTATATTTCCGGCACGTGACCCAGTTAACACTGGCATACTGATGTTTTTTTTTTTGGTCCATACTGCAGAGTTTACATTTCATGGTCTCTTAAAGATAAAATCGCAATATCGGCTGAAGGAGCAACTGACACGACAATTTGGCTCCATTTAACACCATAACATAAAAATTATTCCATGGTCTCAAAACAAAATATATAAAATGCTTTAAATGCAATTTCAGAATGCAAAATGTCTTATGTACCACCAATGCTTACCTCACGATTTACTTGTACAATTTCGAATAGAATGGCTGGGATGAGGAGCTGATGCCGGCGCAGGTCAGCGGGGAGAGCAGTCAGCGACGGGCGGTCCTGGCACGCCGGTCACGGCGCCTGACACTGCGCACGCGAGACTCGGACTGCAGGCGCGTCGGCCATCGCTGTCTGTCCATGGACGCGGGATGCTGGTGCACAGAGAATGGAGACCGGTGCGAGAGGACCCATGGAACAGGAAGCTGGGAGGTGAACTCTTCTGCCATCGCGCTCTCAATCCCTAATCAGTAATGACTATTTGAAGAGAGAAAACCGTTTCTAATCGTTCGGAATACACAACTCAGGGAACCAGCGAGCCGAACCCTCACTCGTCCGTTGTGTGTGATAGAACGGCGTTGGGCAGCCTACCTGCTGTTGCTGTAGCTGGACAGGCAGCCGCTGCGGCTGCTGGCCGGCCACCGCCAGCCGGGGCGACATCTGACGGACGACGCCGGGAGATGTCGCCATCACCGCCGCGGCCGGCCCGGACGTTACGGGGGCGGGCCGCGGCGGACCGGCCGGCCGCGCACTGGGCGTGGTCGCCGCACTGGAGGTCTGCGCCGGCTGTTGGAGAGCACACGGGTCAGCACGTGACGGGGGCGGACCGCGGCGGACCGGCCGGCCGCGCACTGGGCGTGGTCGCCGCACTGGAGGTCTGCGCCGGCTGTTGGAGAGCACACGGGTCAGCACGTGACGGGGGCGGGCCGCGGCGGACCGGCCGGCCGCGCACTGGGCGTGGTCGCCGCACTGGAGGTCGGCGCCGGCTGTTGGAGACCACACGGGTCAGATGATGACGGAATGGAGTTGGAGGGTGACGGGACACGGTGGGATGGTGACGGGAAGGAGTTGGATGGTGACTAGAGTATGGTAGGATCGTGGCAAAAATGGAGTCTTATGTACCACCATGAGGGGCGGAGTCAGATGATCGGTGATGGGGCAGGGTCAGATGGTAAAGAGCAGTTGTCTTCAGTTCGCCCTGAAATTATTTAATTTGAGTGAAGACCCATACTTAGTGACAATTGTTTTTGACATCATTAACTGCCATTTTTGTGTTTTTGCTGCAGGCTTTGAATGACATTTGTATCTTTAAAGGAGTGTATGGCTTCTGGCAGCAACAATGCCAACTAGTAAAGGTAACAGATACACCACTGACGTCACCATCATCAAACAGTCGAGTGGTGGCATTGCACTGCTTATTGATGGACGATGAATTTATATTTAGGGGCGCATCGACGACGTAATACTACGCCCAGTTAGTGATTGTAGTGGTTGAAGAGAGTCGGAGGAACTGGTGACGGGATAGATTTATCAGAGCGCCATAGCTGTAACTAACAGTAATGCAAGAACAGAAAAACATAGCCAACACCACCCAATAATTTTCGACAGAATTGAAGAAGACAAAATTCTTACCTTCTCACAATATTAAATGGCAAAACAACGACACCAAGTGGTAACAAGGAGCTGCGGCAAGCTGAATATGCAAAATACGAAGCTGACTATCAGGTTTTTGCGCTGCTAGCAAAAATGCATGGCCACTCTCACTAACTTAGTGTATAACACCCCCAGCCCTACCAAAATTAAACGCCAGCACAGCATCTACTCCCACACAGCCGCTCGCGCCGCACGATTCGTGCCTCTGACCTTGTCCGGCTGGTTCCAGGGCAGGTTCTGTTTGAGTCTGGCCAGCAGCTGCTGTTTCTCTTGTTCGCCGCTAGGCCGGCGCGCCTCCTCCTCGCCGAAGCCGGTGATGGCGGCCAGCGCGGGGTCGGCCGGCGCCGGCGGGATCACCAGCTGCGGGTGGAAGGGGGCCACCTCGGCCAGGCGCAGGTCGCGCGCCGAGGACGTCACCCAGTCGGGCGTCACCGGCACCGGCGAGTCCGCCTCCTGGCACCGCTCGTACATGGCCTGCGGGCGGCCGGCCGGTCACAGGGCTGTCGCGCACCGTGCGGTGGGGACGGTCAGCGACTGGTGAAGCAGCCGGGATCGATGGGTCAATAGCTGGTGTAGCCCGCAAGAACCGGAATGTCATTAGCTGGTACGACCCATGAAAACCGATGCATCACTGAGACAGCATACTCAGCAAACATAAAGTGAACGATCCATATAGGTGACAAGAAGAATGATGAAACTGGCTATAGTATGGCACCTTGCAAAGGAAACACTTAGCATGTATTTGTCCAGCATATACAGAGTCGCACATATCAATCATGTGCCTCAGCAGATGTACTGCAAAACGATTCCGGTCCAGCACTTGTTATCGACTGTTTTTCGTCTTATCATCCACACCCTTGTCCACTACTTACCCCTTCGACCTGACTGATCATCATCGTGGTGATCCACCGCTTCTGGAACGAAGTCGTCCGACCGCTTCTGGAACGAAGTCCTCCAACCGCTTCTTGAACGTGCGGTACTTACCCCTCAGCCTGACCGTCATGGTCTACAGGTGTACACCTGCTTCTTGAACGTGTCGGTACTCACCCCCTCAGTCTAACCGGCCAATAGACGTGAACGGGGGTCGTCCGACCACCTCTGGAGCGTGCCCGCACTCACCCCCTCGGCCTGACCGACCACCAGGTGCGTACAAGAGGCGTCCAGCCGCTTCTGAAACGTTCCGCCGTGGTAGGTGATCAGCGCCCAGACGGTGCGCACATCCACGGCCTCCAGCCTGCTGCAGCAGACGCGCACGCCGCGGAACAACTGGCCAGGCGCGTAGTTGAACGGCGCCAGACTGCGGTGGCACGTTAAGGAAGTGTCATAGTGTTCAGACACGCAGCACCCTCATATCAGTGTTCCCTGATGACCTTGGTTGGAACAATTGGAAAGGTACGGCGGAATACATGAGCAGACACGGAGGCGTCGGGAAGAGAGGATTTCCACAAGACACACATCACAATCCATGATATGGTTCAGAAGACATGCATATTCCAGAAGACATAGTCCAGGATATTTTGTGGTGAAGTGATGCATGCAACAATATGCACTACTTGGGAAGCTCTCAAACGATGATAACACTGGTCTGCGTGATATATAAGGTCAAGGGTGTCTCAGCTGTTTTAGGTCAGTTTTGCATGCTGATTCCGAAAATGGCATCCGTTTTGCTCGATTAGCTCAATTTTTTTTTAATATGTTATTTCACTCATATGAACCAAAACATTGCTCTGACTGGTTTACTAGTGAATCCGACAGAAGCATAAACAAAGGTTTAAACTCCAAACAGATGGACCATAAGTGTATTCAGAGCCCATCCCAACAGTACACACTACTGCAGAATAAATGGCCTTTTCAGGGACTTCCAACTGTGTTGAGCAGATGGGACATCCCTCTTCAGGCACCAACAATAGTCCGCCAGAAAGTTCACATCCCACCGACCTTGGTAGCGTTCTTCCATCACCCGTATGTCTTTGTGGAAGCGTTATCCCTGCTCTTCAGTGTAATCTCCACAGCTATCTGGGAAATAAGCTAGAAGGGCCCTAAGAAAGTGCATTTTTACCGACATTCGAGCACAAAGCTGCTGAAAACTGTCCATCAACTCATCGACGACCTTCACGTATTCCGCACTTCTGTGATTACCCAGGAAGTTAGTGATGATTGACTTCAAGGCCAGCCATGCAGAGAGCTCAGACTGTTCCAGACATTCTTCGAATCGAGTATCCTTCATGAGCTACCTTATCTGAGGACCGTTAAATACACCAGTCTTCAGCTTCTCTCTGCTCACATGAGGAAATTTCTGTCCCGAAAATGCAAATCCTCGTCCTTTATCCAGTGCTTTCACAAAAATTTTCATCAAACCGGGTTTGATATGGAGTGGTGGTGGTGGTGGTGGATTGGAGTTTAGGGGCGCGTTGACATCAAGGGTCACTTTGTGTCCATGATATGGAGTGGTGGAAGTAGGATTTTCTGTGGTTCAGCCACGGGCCTGACTGCACGTTGTGGGAGCCAGGTTCAAGTGCATGCCTGGATGGCCAGTCGAGTTGTACATAGTGTTGTTTGTCAGCCAGACTGTCCCAGAGGCATGGAAATCATGGATATTTCGTGTAGCCGCCCTGCAGCCCAAGGACGAGACCTACTACCTTGAGGTCACCACAGATCAGCCAACCACGCTCTTTGTAGTTCAAAGCAGACAACAAAAGTTCCATGCTGTTATGTGTTTCCCTCAGTTGCACGGAGTGTCCAACAGGAATTGACGCGAACTTATTGGCGTTGTTCAGAAAAACTGCCTTCAGGCTCCTACTCGAGTTTATGAACAGCCTCCATTCTGCCGGGTTGTACTCTGTACCCATTGCTTCTAATGGCCCGCAATGTTGCAGTAGACAAGAGAATGTTCTTCGTCGAAGGTAAAGTATTTCCTTAATTCTTTTTCGCAATTCCGATACCAAAAGAATGTCGTTTCAGGCGCCAGCAAACGTTTCTCGCGGAGCCGTGAACCCAGCAGCTGAGCAGATTCCTTGGACAAGTTCAGGTCCCTCGTTAGGTCATTGAGCTCAGCTTGGTTCAACGGTACCGGTCGATCGTTCTCGGTCGGTTCATATGCACCAGACGCGTCTGCGTCCATTTCATCCCCACTAGAGTCCGAAGATGACTCGATGTCGACATCGGGTTCAGGGATGGGGACATCTGAACCATGAGGGACTGGCTTGATGGCTGATGGCACATCCAGATATTTTACATGCTTCTGTTTCTTTCGATTTACTCCTTTCAGATCTGTCATACAAAAATAGCAGTCGGTGGTATGATCCTTTCTCTCCCGTCACACCATGGTAATGCCGAACGGCATGGATTTCCGGGTCTTGTTTTTTTCCAGGCTCGTAGGCCTTCCACACATGACTTGCAGCAGATATGAGGGGCAAACGGCTTGTCCTGATCACCCAATTTCACACTTCTCACTTCTCTCCGCTACTGATATATCATACTGCAGTATGTATACTGATACATCAGTGTGTGAGTTGTTATCTTTGACATAGTGTGAAAACTTGAGCTAATCGAGAAAAATGGATAGTATTTTCGGATTCAGCACAAGAAACTTGTATTAGAGCAGCAGAGAAACTTCCGACCTTTTGAAGAAGAAAAAAAGTTTTGAAACGCAGGCCACTGTAATCGTAAAACTACTGGTGTTCTACTGGTGTTCTAAATTATCGAATATCTATATCCCCATCTTAGACTTGAAGTGGAATAATATAATTAATTGACGCAGATAACTCCATCTGCGGTCGGGGCTTGCTTTGGCGAGTTGTCCGGTGATTGACAGTTGGACACAGATCGCACATTTTGTACCTAACTACCACTATGCCAACATACAAGTAAAAAGACTTTGAAGAATAGTTCAGTCGAATATGACAGAATATCAAAGAAACTGTTACTGCACCAGGGCTCGAACACTCCAGTAGCGGTTGCACAAAGGATACGGTAGCAGTTTTCCAGCAGCTGCAGAGAGTGAGATCCAAACTGCCCTGAGGGCAGGACGTTCATACAGGTCATGAGCTTCATTAACGACATCTTCATCTGGAGACTCTCCCACAATCAAGTGGGTCGTGTAATCAGTGAAGTATGTCTCTCTCTTGGCGCCACCTTTTTCCAGCTCCTCTTCAACCTGCAAAGAGGTCAGATATTCTGAGCAGTGTATAATTGTGCAATTGGCAGTACAATGTTTGCAAGCCTACACCCACACATTTCAATTGTTAACAATCTTTAGAAGCATAGACGGTACACTGTTGTCAATATAATATTTAATTGTACAACATTGGTCTACAACTTCAGTACATGCAGGACCTTTGACTATGAGAAATATGAGATGAGGCAGCAGTAGATCACTACCTGCCACACACCTATAATGTGGCAATGTATGTAC
Organism: Imbricaverruca yamaguchii; assembly: GCA_034440575.1. Classification (NCBI taxonomy): domain Eukaryota; kingdom Metazoa; phylum Arthropoda; class Thecostraca; family Neoverrucidae; genus Imbricaverruca; species Imbricaverruca yamaguchii. The sequence continues at coordinate 1,928,492 of JAOTOL010001580.1, read as the reverse complement.
TATTGTTCCATCCAAGTGTGTTTGCAGTTGAGCATCAGATGTAAATGAAGACTAGCAATGTATGTAGCAAAAATGCAAATGAGACATGAAGCATTTGTATGCAGCCTCCATACAATTACAAAATGTGTTGTCTTGTGTTGTGTGCCCATCAACACCACACCAACATTAAACTGGATGGAATTAATGCTAGTTGCATCTTGCAGGTTGTTGATGTCTAGGATACAACTAACTAGAGTGGAGGTGGAAGGGGGTGATGTCAAAAGGGCCAATTGATGTAAAAAATATGCTCAAAGGACAATGCCCATTGAGTGATCTTTGATGACCTTTGCAGATCGTTTGATGGTGATGATTGGAAAAACAGGAGTTCTTGGATTTTTTACATCCAGAACATTATGTTCTCCATAAAATTATCATCTCATAGTTGTCATTTAGTGGTCGACTGGTTTTGTTTGACAAAGCATTGCTATGTGTGTCCTCAAGATTTACTGGAAAATTTAAACCGAGATTCCTGTGTCACAGGTTAGAAGAAAACCATCCACTCCATATTCAGTGGCCCAGAAATGTCCCTCTCCTCATCCAGGATTACACAGTACAAATCCAAGCCTGGTGATGTATCAATCACCTTTGCCAGTTGGCAATGCTACTGCAAGAAGCTCTAAATGCTAAATAACACATGATGTCAAAAAGAGAGTAATATTAAAAGAATTATCATTAAGTATGAGTCTCCACTCAAATTTGGGAAGTGTACAATACTGGTGATGGGTTTCAACAAAGAAGAAAATACCAAACCTTGTGCAAACAAGCCTCAGTTTATAGGCTGCTTTCCACCAATCTTGTAAATCTGGGGATGTTATATTCAACAGCATAGGCCTTTTCTGGTAATATTTTTGTGATTGGTCTGTATATGCTACCACACACCTAATTAAAGATGATAAGATATTGCAATTTGGATGCATTAGGCCAAGGCCACACCCTCAGGTTTAGTAGAAAGACAATAATCCTGAGATCCAGGAACAAAAATGGAATCTGGAGACAACACTGTGAAATGCATTAGAGAACATGACATAAATCACCATTTAGCTATTACTAATCCAATAGTAAAACATAAAGTATGTTGTTATCAATGTTCACATGAGGTTTTAAGAGCAAATTTTCCACATCGACTTTTGTAATAACCTTTCTTCCATGGCTCTAATTACAATCAAAATCAAGAAGTGGGTATGAATCAACACCATCAGTACAGCATTCAGTACTCAGTTTCTATATATATCATATATATTTACTCATATATAATATATATAAGGATATATACAATATACATATATATAAAGTATATATATGAGGATATATGAAAATATATATCTAAAACCATTCACTCAACCATGCTAGTAATGGTCATTCTGGGTGAATATATGAACACTTATGCCAAATATAAAATAAGACCTTTGGCTATAACATACAGACCTTCAACTTTAAAACTTTGGCTATAGCAAAATATATTTTATATCATAAAACTGCTATACAAAAAAATATAGCATACCCTAACCCCTATCAAAGTTTTTCTGTAAAATTTGAAAAATGGCAAAAATCACAATTTCTGACTTCACAAACATAGCCTAACCTAGGCTAACCTCCTTTTAAAGAAAACTAACTGAACAACTAATTTTTTAATATCTTCAACCTGAAAAGTGTTCAAAATGTTTGACAAAAAACTGATCTAGCCTAGCAAAGCCTAAATGCTTTGTTTAGTTTACAGAGGTAACATTTGTTAACTTTCCTTGTGTAAAACCTTAAATCACAATAGTACTGGATGGGCTAGGTTCAAAATGCTGAGATGGATTAGTTTTGGTTAGGTTATTAACACAACTGTTTGTCACAAACCAAAAAATACACATTTTCTGCAGGAATTAATGGTCCCATAATTTCAATCATGCTTAGAAATGTGGCCATACACCAATTTTCTTGAAATGTCAAATTGGGTCTAAAGTAGGAATGTTCCACCTAACCTAGCCTGGTCAGCATTTTTGTATTTCCAGATTAAAATGGCACTTTATACAGAAGTTGGATAATGTTTATGAAAGTGATTCAAATGATATCACCATCCATTCATGTTACAAATGTGTACTTTTCAGTTATGGATGAACTGATGAGGTAAGTTGATAACTATGCATACCTGTTCCTTTGGTGTCATAAATGTGTCAAATATGTCATAAATGTGTCAATACTCACCCCTGATGCAAATGGTACCTTTGATTATAATCTCACAATAACCACTCAATGTGGCAACAACTACTCAACAGCATACTGGTCATCTTTGACAACTTTGACTGAGAGTGCCATCCTATGGCATTTGCAGGGTGCAACATATTCCAGCTGTTAAGCTCTTGTATTGCATACACTGCTTGTTTACTACATTACAATAGTTTTTCTTCAAGTGTTATAGGGGTATGGAAATGCAAATTTGCCATCCAACTTTGTCCAGCTTAACCTAGCATCTCTTGAAGAAGAAAATGAAATAGGTGTTTTGTGCAATTAATTGTTTCTTCTTAAAGAAATTTGAATAAGTTAACCACAGCAGAACATGCTTAAGACAGACTTTCTTCACCAACAGGGTAGTAGAACACTAGAACCAGCTGCCAGAAACCATCATCAGTAGCAGCACATTGAATATCTTTAAAAACAGCATAGACAACCATTATAAGAATAGAGGGCTGGCTTTTCAGTATTACAGGGAGGGCTGATTGGCAGATTTGGTGGGCAACTGGTTGAGTGTACAGAGTGCAACCACGAAGGCCCTTGTGGCTCATAGTTGCACTAATATTTTATTTATTGATGTCTTTATGTCTAATACAACCTGGGAATAGGCATCGTAATGAGCATCAATATCAGCATCAATACATGCACGCACTTACCTTCACAGAAATTCTGCCAGTCGTAAAATATCTGATGGAGTTAAAAATTTGAGACATGTTCCTTCTTATAGCATGTCTATTGATAACAAATGCATTAAGGTAACTTAAACTTCAACACGAAGGTCATAAATCTAACAGAATGTCTTGCCCAAGACCCTTAATATACAGCCCCGCCGCCACGGTCTCCCGCCCTTTCCATACCCTCCATGTAACGCAAACGCGGCACCGAATCCTGACTATTTTTGGCGCAGGTGATACGTTTAGTGAACTTCCCATCTGACATTCCCTCTACCTTTCCAAATATTTGGTAAATATTTACATCCATTGGATAAGTGCCGATTTTTATGTTCAAAACTAATCTACAGGAAGCAATTTTCAATAGAAATAATGAGTCCGCTCAGATGAATAGTGTGCATATTTTAAATATAGGTCTTGAATCCAGCTCTGCATTCAAATGCCCTTGGCTTGATTAAAAATGTAATTGTCGTTCGTATATAAGATTTTTTAGACGAAAATCTAGATTTCCGTATATCAGATTTTCCCTGAAATCTACAGGTTTTGGCCATCCGTTTCACGGAAAATTTTGAAACCAGAGGTTTTTCGTTTCTAGAGGGAAATCTAGAGGTGTTAAAGCACCGCGCATAGAAGTGAATTTGTACTGATAATTTATACTGATATATGAATTTATTTCATTGATAAATTTCATTTCATTTTCAGGTTTTTTGTTGCTTTTCTTTTATTCATTTGTACTCGCAAATATATCGCCCATGCGGAGCCGGGGAGAGGGGGAAGATCACGACCCCCTGAAATTAGAAAATTTCACATTACGGAATTTCACATCACATAGGAACGCGACAAAAATAGCGTTTGCCACATGCCGTAGTGTTTGCCCCATCCCCCACCACCCCACCCACGCCAAACAATCTGCTGTGACGCTTCGTCGCTTACGGCCACACAAGCGGGCTCCTGAATGCGTCACGCCTCACATACCTAACTGTGATAACTATCGACTAAAATCGTGAACAGGAAGAAGAATATGCAAGCGCCTGAAGATCTCAGCCACTTTATTTATCACAGACGAGCCAGGTGCATGTCCTTTTATTCTTTATGTATGTATGAATCGGATGGGGAATGCACCCCCCCCCCCCCGGTCACGCACTTTTTAGTATCCTTAGCATGGGTTTGTATACCCCGGTTACCCTCGGTCCAGCCCTCCACCCCACCCCTCCATGCAAAACGTAATTTATGGACGGCCGCTAAGGCGCGGATCCAGGAATTCCCCTCAGTGGGGTAGGGGCGCAGTGTTAACTGTCGAACCGCGTTCCTGCTTGGCGCGGTCTTAGTGCTTTTTTGCACGCCCCGGAGCAAAACCCTCCCCCCCCCCTCCCATGTATTCGCACCTGGATATCTCGACCCGGCTGGGGAAAAAATTGCGATCTCTAGCGAACAGAAATTTCAGAGGGAATTCTAGAGGGTTTTTGAAAACATCAGAGGTTTCTAGAGGTATTGGATACCAAATCTAAAGGTTTTTCATCACGATTGTCTGGCAACAGTGAGCAGTAGCAGCTCGAACGTAACTGGATAGTATTTTTGTACGGGTACCTATGCTTTATATACTTGAATACCTACCTCGCGTGTCTGTTTTTATCCTATGTGAACGTCGTCCCGTTATTTTTAGAAGCGTCCTCCCCTCTATTGTTGTAGAGGATTTTAACTCACACTGCACTATATGGGTTCGCTAAAATGTGAATATATCTAGGTAGCATCTAGCAGTCTCATCACGGAGGTGTCATGAGATTTAAACACTGGCACTCGCACCCACTTCACGGTGCCGACTGACATACCTCGGTGCTAGAGTTATGTCTGTGTTGCACACTGCTGGCACATTTCGATCGGTCGGTATCTGGTGACCCCATGTGTAGTGACCACTTCCCGCCTAGCTGACATGTGGAGGAGACTGACTAGATTTGGTGCCAGACCCCAGTGATGGAACCTACGCAAGGCTGACTGCGCAACACTCGCCGATCAACTCAAGGAAGTGTTCTCCGCTCCAACTGGACAAGAACTGCACTCAATAGATGGATGTTCACCGCTGCCGTTAGAGGAAACATCAGGGTGCATGTCGAGAACGTCCGAAACCTCTCGTCGAACCCCCGTTCCATGGTGGACCACGAAATGTCGAGATACCATTGGGGCACGACGCCGTTCATTCAAACATTCAATCGTAACAGTACCACAACAAATCTCATCTTGTTTCAAAAGGCAACATCGATGGTATTTCGTACCATCTCGGAAGCCAAACGTGATCACGGGAATAACCATACGCCACAAAGCTAGCAGGAGCATTGTAGACATAACATCACCAACACCCACTTGAACGCGCAATGCATGTCCGCGATGCACTTGCAGGAGATACGGGAATACCCATTCAAGGATGACATCGGACGTACATGAGCCGATTTGCTTTCCCATTAGAAATAAATGGCTACCTAACGGTACCGTAGGACGTTGATGAGTCGACTTGCTTTAGACACCCCCCTCCCCCCAAAAAAGAAGAAGATAATAAGGAAAATAGCAGCGTAAAACAACTACTAGAAAAACCATTGGACACATAGCCGAATTTACTTACAACTCAACGTAAAACGGCTACCCAGAGGTACAACGGACATAGATGAGCTGAATAGCCAAGCACGATACTAGGTAGCCATTGATACTAGGTAGTCCACTGGCAACCCTGTATGGTATGCTTAGACTAACCTGCAACAAACAACCGACACGCCGTGGACGGCGTGACAGCCGGTATGGACAGTTGGCTCCTTGTTCGCACTGTAAAGACCCCTGAGTGCCCCAGAGAAGGCTAATACCGGCAGCCAGGCAAAATCAACTTTCTCGTCATTCTCAAAATCACCATCCCAACACAGATGCAAATTATCTTGTGAATGAGTTAAGTAAAACTAAAGCCATTTATAATCCGGGAAATGCCCCCACCCAGCCCCGCTTTCAGCAATAAAACCTCGCAGACACACACACGCTATGATGTAAGACTATCTTAACGTAAATGTGCACTTGCCTTAGTTTTGCTTGGAGAGCACACTCGCTTTAAAGGCGGCGCAGATAGCCTTCATGGTCCGCACTCCTTTAAAAATAACTTTCCGCCCCTTCCCTTACTTTTTGAGACCGGAGGCGAGACTACACTGTTCCAGATTTAGTTCGCGTGTGACGGTTCTACACCTGCTGTTTGCTTGCCCAAAATTCATGGTGGAACGAAGAAGTCATTTCGGTTCCGCTTTCAACGAAATATACTGTGATGTCTTAGGTGGAAATTTGGAAATCGTCCAGACAGTTCAGATATATCGATATATATATATATATATATATATATATATATATATATATATATATATATATATATATATATATATATATATATATATATGTTTATATATATATATATATATATATATATATATATATATATATATATATATTACATCGGCAGACAGTAGGACGTAATCTACCCATTCAAAAATAAATCCATGCCGCTAAGCGGAATGTTGTGAAAAAGGAAACATTGGTGCTATATAATCAGTAGCAGTTGATGCGCCCCTAATCCCAAATAATCAATCAATCAATAAGCCCATCACCAGTGGTCCACTAGTTTTCCTTTTTATCATGTCCTTTGCAAATGAACACCCATTCATCTAAATCAAGTTCAGAAAAACGGAACTCGTAAGATCCCACCATTGTCACCTTCAATCTGAGCGTTCTTCCACTTCCACGGGAACAAGGTAACAATGGGATTTCCGGTGTTTGGCATTCGTGTATGCAGTTACTACAGCCATACTTTTAAGTATTTAGTTTTGTGTACCTTTAAGGTATCAAGCGCCCCCTTGATGTTTCCTTTAGCCTCTCTCCCCCCCCCGAATTATTTCAACTTTTAACATGAAGCCCTATGGAGTACCCCCACCCCCGATACAATTTGGTCCGCCCATCGCCTTCGTGTATTGAGCCCCCTCCCCCCCCCCCTCCGCCAACAGTTCTCAGAAATCAACTCCAACTATTGGAAGGTAGAGTTCGCTGAATATCCTTGAGTAATGATGGCCTTTTCGCAAAGTGTCACCGTTTTTCTCGTCCATGAGGTCAAACTGAGCATTCGATCTTAGCCGTAACGTAACCATTCGTATGTGACGTATGATACGTTGAGGAGTGTACGCAAATGTGTTATTTTATCAACAAAAATGTGACAGGAATCGGCGATATTTGACCATCCTTAGTCAACTCCCCGAAAATAAAAGTACAAACTCGAATTATGACCACTTCACGCTCAGATTCCAGAAGTGTTCTTTCTTCTTTTTCTGAATTAAACACTTGTCTTTCAAAAAATAAATTTGTGGCATGTGACTGTGGGTACTTCTCGATTTTGTTTCTTTTTCACTTTCAGTAACGTCGATGTTACTTTCTTACAGAGAACAGAATCCAAAGTAAAGCTGCAAAACCAGCATTGATGTGCTTAGATAATACGTTGTTGGCGAGAAATGTGCTCCTATTTATCTGGAGGGAAAGCGCAAGAACTGTGTACAATTTCATTTCCAACATAGATGCTTAATCCGCCACGTCTTGAGATCTTCTAACCCCCTCCCGGAAGGTTTTTCCGTGGCAGCAGAAAAACAGCGATTCGTGCTGCAAAATTGGCACTGCTTTTTCTTGCTCACTGTGTCTGATGGGAAATTTCACCTTCAGGTCATGTAAGGTCATTGGCCAAGCTCAAGTCAAAGAGGGCCACCTCCAAAAATGTTTGAGGATCGATTACTCATATACATAGAGAGATATTGAAATAAAGCTTGCAACACTGTTGCAATTTGACAGTGCCTCCAAAACGTATATGTCGGTTTTTCGTTTTTTGAAGGTGATGACTGTGACCTGAAGTTTCGCCTAATTTTCGCCAATTTGGTGAGAATTGTTCTATTTTGCAATACGCATGCTCTTCTAACATCATATCTACATTGGTATGCATGCAGGTGCATCGAGAGAAGCTATTCGTCTGGGGCTTTCCGATGGTGCCCTGGTCGTGTTCGTACAATGCTTAGTTTGGAAGTTAAACTGTGGGTCTGGACTTTTCAGGCCACTTGTTGGATGAAACACGTTTTGTGGGTATCTTACTAATCATCAATATCATACGGTGACATTCTCTAGCTGATTGGAAAATACGGTCGAAAGTTACTTTGCTCTTGGTGTATATTCGGGTACCACCCTTCGTCAAGCCACAAAAAGCAAGCAATTGTTTTTGCTTCCTTACTGCTTCTTTTTTAATTAAGAAGAAAGGTCATCGTATGGTATTGATGAAATGATATGTTCCTCGCCAGGGCGCTAAAAGAAATAGTATTTTACTAACCATGATCGTTGGCTTCAAACTCATAATTTTATCGGGTCTTAGGCTATTCCGCTAGGCATCGCCATAACAAGTGGGCTACATCTTCTTTCGCCTATTTTCGTTTGCGTCCGACTTATGCATCACATGCACAAATTGCGTATTTGATCCCAGTGGGACATGAAACAGCACATTGATGGAAACTGTATTGCTCGCACGCACAGATGTACTGCTGCCGCTGGCCTATGGCCTCCCATGACATTCATCGAGATCCGGACATGGTACAATTTGACGCCAGATGTTCACACAACCCATAGTAATTTGTTCAATTCAATCAGTGATCCGGAAACGTCACCGCTTTCCACATTGGCGATCGTTCCATTCCTTATCACAGGAAGTAGGTGCACTCTCACTGCCGCTTGTAGAAGCGAACGCAGGTGACTCCATCACAGGAACATGTCTGAAATCAAACGGAAGAACTAGTCAAAATCCGTTCAGTTCATGCATAGTGCTCCGCCTTCGTATTTACTACTGCTGTCTGCCAGTTCAGTACTTGATGTGGCAGTAAATCCATACATTTGTCGTGGGCATTGGCGAAACATACCACTTACCGAATACTGAATCGACATTCTTCCCCCGAATTTTGGGACGCGACTTAGGCGTGCTGAGGTAGTCTGCATTTCATGTTTAAAGCGTGGCTGAGTTTGCAACTTCAGAACTCTCATGCCCATGCCAACTGTTATGGAAACCCACATCTTATGATACAATTCCAGGTACTGGGATAGTCCATACTGAGGTATGTCCTACAGCTACTCCTCAACACAACGAATACCATTGTCAAAGCATTAGTTATTGGATATCGAAGTATCCCATTGTTTCCTGATAGAGTCAGTGGCGTAGCCAAGGGGGAAATGGGACAGCCCCCCGTGGAGGGTCAGAGGGGCCCCTCACTACGGTGCAGGGTGTCCGTTGCAGGGGGCCCTCTGTAGGCCTGAGTGCAAACTGCCAGCTTTGGTTTCCATTTTTGGATTTGAGATAAAAATATCAAAATCATGCAGTTTCTGTTTGGAAGAAAATCCTTGAAAATCGTGAAAGTATGAGAAAACATTTGACTTTGCTTTGATCAAATTGATTTATTTTTTCCTCAGCAGTCTATTTCACAACTCGTCAGCTTCAGTTCAGCATGTTCATGTTACCAGGCACCTGACGATTCACACCTCGATGTTTGTCGTCAGTTCGCATGACGACGAAAGCAGTTTGCATTACATCGATATTGCAGCACGAAGTCGCATATGTTTCACCAGCACAGTCTGAGAACTGCGGCGAAGAACGTGCGACTGACTGCGCTCCGACATTGGCCCGTTGGACTCCACCTGGAAGGTGAGCCAAAAGCGGCGGCTGCAAATTCTCCAAGTAACCCCGAAAGTCCAAGAACGGTGCTGCACCATGTCGTTTAGCTACATCTCTGACTAGCGTAAAACAAAATTTAGCGACAGAGAGCGTTGTAATGAACTTCCTCCCACTCGCATTGTGAGCAGTGGAAAATCATGCCGCTTGTGAGGGTTACAATAGGGCCCTATATCGTATAGAATTCATTGGGCCGAATAGAAAGCTGAATTACTGGATATTCGCGAAATTTCTACAAAGTAGTAATCTTGGAGTCTGGGACGCAATAAATGATACCACTGTTCATACCAGTACCACGTGCTAGTACCAGTGGATACATACCAGTACAGTTCATACCTATCAGTACGACTACTGACACACCAGTATGACGTATCTCAGAACGTGATCGCGATACCGGAACACTCCCCATATCCCCACCAGAGGAGGCTCGGGTGGATGATATTAGTCTTCATCGAGCCTGCTGCGTGCTGGTGCACCTCTCGCTGCGCCCCCATGGCGTGACAACGAGCGAACAAACAGCAATTTTCCAATTGAGCGCAGCTGGTGCTCATTGGTGGCTGCCCCAGCTGTGACTTCGGTCCGCTGCGGCTGACTGTGCCGTACGGCCCCGACTGTGACAGGGTGGAGCGACAGACGCTGAACAGCGCGCAAGCGCACGCCATCTGTGCTGGTCTCAGTCAGCCGTGAAGTCGACACGCTGGTTAGCCTTGTGTAACCAGCCGATATCACCACACGGTGGCAGGCTGGCAAAATTCACTCACACACACACACAGCCTTGTGTCGGAGCTAACCTGCGCTTTTGCATTGTCTTTAGGGACCGTGCTTTGAGATGCTCCGGGCATGTACCGAGGGTGAACTTGATATTGGACATCGTGGTTGAGTGAAGGCAGTGTGAGCTTGGGTTGTCGTCGCCATACTTTTTAGTTTCCAAATTTTGGCTGCTTAATCGGGTGCCACAAGTTGTCTGGCACATAGTGTCGAGACCTTATGTCGCCGACATGGCTGAATAGACCGTGCCTGATAGTCCTTTGTTGGTCGTTGCTACGAACGGATACCTTTCCTCCAGTCGGAACACGTAATTAAGCACCCCCACACTCTCTGTCCCGAGAAAGCCCTCGACTATCCCATCTTCATGAGCACCACTTAAAACTGACACTGGCTTCGCCGACCGATGGCTGGGAGTGAGAGGAGCTCCTGCGCTCTGTCGCACCATGCGACAGCTGGGTGCAGTAGCACCTTTTGGTCTCTAAAAGAGAGCGACATCAAACTGTACCTGGCCGGCGCAGCCCCACCCGCGAGTGCATCTCTGCCCGACACTAGGCGGGCACCTGTTCAGACATGTGCAGGGTGGTCGCGGTCCAGGCTACATACCGTTTTCATGCCGTCGTTGGTGATGACGCGCACCAGGGTGGCCACCTTGTCTCCCGTCTGCTTCTCCGTCAGAGTATCGCCGTCCTTCGTGACGATGCTCTGTCCGCAGGGAAAGGCCAGGTCACTGTCACACACACACACTTTCAGTCTTGTGGAGTTGCACTCGGTTATCGTCACAACCCAGTGGCATATCCGCCCAAAGTATGCAGAGTTCGAGAAATTGCAGCATACTGTCCGCATTTGTTTATATGTATGTATACAGCAGTATAGTCCTGTGTGATGTATGATCCAGTATGATCTTGAATCCTCACAACTATGATGTGGGTGGATTCAAGCAACCCCTCTTCAGGCTGACACTGGTGTCGTGTGGCCCCTTTCGGACGTGTATTATCTCCTACTATTATCTCCGTGTCCTTCCCCGTGAGGTGAGATCCTAGCAGTGGATATTATGTTGCATGCTGGTGATGTGTCCGCAGTGGCGTATTATTTTCGGTGGATTGAAGCATGAGCATGCTTCGATCCACCGAAAATCAGCTGAAAAAGGGAGCACTCCCTTTTACATGTCGAATACTGCCTGGTTGTGTAAGACTTCGGCCCACTTTGTCTGCACTGGACAGTGGTTAGGCGTGATGAGGTATCCATGGCAACCAGGTGGGGTATCACGGTCGTGACAGGTCCTGACCGCCCCCAGCCGCGGATTGAAGCTGCATACGCCTGAGCCGGGCCGGGTCAGAACCTCAGCCGCTGAGCCAGGTCAGGATACAGCCCCAGGCTGCCGAGCCGGGCCGGGTCAGAGCCTCAGCCGCTGAGCCAGGTCAGGATACAGCCCCAGGCTGCCGAGCCGGGCGGGGTCAGAGCCTCAGCCGCTGAGCCAGGTCAGGATACAGCCCCAGGCTGCTGAGTCAGGCCGGGCCAGAGCCTCGGGACACTGAGCCGGGCCGGAAGCACATCTGACACCGGCCTGGAATGCCACCTCTGGTACCGTGCCACAAACGTGACGACCGGGGCGCGCCCCGGCAGCACAGTGGCGTGCACGGCCACACCAGACGCCCAACACACATGAGCGCTGTGCATAGGCTCAGAGATTCCGGTCCAATGTGTCATTTTGGTGGCCGAAAGGATGCTCCAGAATCAAGGCTCGTCAGATGTGCTTCGGTTTGGTTGGGGGCAGGCGCGCACCCATGATTTTTTCATGGGGGACCCGGACCGAAAAGGGCACTTGGGCGGCTCCATAGGGGCACTTGACCGGCTCCAAAAGGGCACTTTGCGGCCCGGGGCACACTGGAAGGTTTGCTGACCGGGGGGGGGGGGTGCGTGAAAAATGTTGGCCAAAAGGGCATTTTTGGGCCCGAGGGGCACCTTTGGCACAGACGGGGCACATAAGGCAGGTGATTTTTGGGCTAAATTTGGGACATTCCGGCCAAGAGGGCACTTTTCGGTCAAAAGGGCACTTTTGGCCAAAAGGGCACTTTGGTCTCATGGGGGGGCGGCCGGGCCCCCTGCCCCCTCCGGTGCGCCTATGGTTGGGGGGGTCCCGTGTGATTGAATGAGCGTTCCGCATGAAGCAGAATCCTCTGCGACATCGAGGAATGTGTCTGGTCGAGTCGGTGGTCAGCAGACAGCCAGTTGTTGGCATTCCGGGACGCGGCTGGTTCGCGAGCGTGACGTCCGTGTGACGCCCACTCGCGGACACGCCCCTGTATCCGAGGCTATGTATAGCCACTACGCCGTCAGCGGCAGACTGCGGCCGGCGACACAGGAACGTCGCCGCATGGCCGGAGGTTGGAAGTTATGTATGAGTTGAAGCTGAATGAGCGAAACCACGCCCTCAGCTCACGCAGAGCATCAAGTTACACACCAATCAAATAATTCATGTTGTCTGACATTGCTTCGTCATGACTATAACCAGAGCCTGATAATGGCTTATTGGAACTTCGGTAGTCTTGTCATTTAGCCGGCATGGATGTTAAAGTGCATGAGATTCAAGTAGATGTTGAGCGCCTAACCACGCTTAGCGTGATCTACAAATTAGAAGAACAACAGAAACACCATTTTGGTAAGGATATTTTGGCGAAGGGAAATATTTTACCTGGTTGATCAATTGGATCGAATAAGATCCAAGAACTGCATGTAATGTATGGCATTCAGATAGAGTTGGTCCTCACGGCTGTATCAGGAATCTCGGCGCCTGCTGTTGCTATGCCACTGATAAGTCACGGAAGCGCCGTGCGTCTCGCTCCCCGTTATGCCAATGCTTAATATCGTGCATCAGGTCACGAGCAACGTGCGAGGGCGTCTCGTGTCCGGACAGCGGACAGCGTCGGCCGGAGGTCAGCGGGCCGCCCGTCCCCAGACAGCGTCAGCCCGGGGGTGTTACGTGCTGCTGGCGGTGGTAGTGTTGCCGTACTGATGGCGGTGGTAGTGTTGCCATGCTGCAAATGATGGTATCGTTACCGTACTGCTGGTGGTGGTAGTGTTGCCATGCTGCAAATGATGGTATCGTTTCCGTGTGGATGGCGCTGGTATTGTTGCCGTGCTGCTGGCGGTGGCAGTGTTGCCGTACTGATGGCGGTGGTATTGTTACCGTGCTGCTGGCGATGGTAGTGTTGCCATGCTGCAAATGATGGTATTGTTTCCGTGCCGATGGCGGTGGTATTGTTGCCATGCTGATGGCGGTGGTATTGTTGCCGTGCTGATGGCGGTGGTATTGTTGCCGTGCTGATGGCGGTGATATTGTTGCCATGCTGATGGCGGTGGTATTGTTGCCGTGCTGATGGCGGTGGTATTGTTGCCATGCTGATGGCGGTGGCAGTGTTGTCATGCTCCTGGTGATGGTATCGTTTCCGTGCTGCTGGCGGTGGTATTGTTGCCGTGCTGATGGCGGTGGTATTGTTGCCGTGCTGATGGCGGTGGTATTGTTGCCGTACTGATGGCGGTGGTATTGTTGCTGTACTGTTAGTGATTGTAGTGTTGCCGTGCTGTTGGCGGTGGTACTGTCGCTCTCCTGCTGGTGGAAGTGGGTAGAGTTGCGGTACAACCAGGGGTAGGTCGGGAGCGTGTTGCCACCCCTGGTTGTACCACCACCGGGTAGCTCCCCGCTATACTCGGTGGTGGTAGTGTCTAGCTTAGCTTATTTGCATATCATCGCCGGACATGGGAGGTCAATGATAGATGAAGTGATCGACGTAAAGACCACTACTCGCTTTTTAAACTCCGACGTACTGATCCTAAATATCAATATCCCGAGTTTTATCAAGAAAGCACGGTCCTGGAATTCTAGGAAAGAGGTCATTTCCGTCTTGACCACTGTTATGGAACCAATGTTGCCGTGTTGCTGGGAAGGTGGGTAGTATTGCGGCACAGCCGGACGCTGGCCGGGGTTGTGTTACTGGGGAAGTGGGCAGTATTGCAGTACAGCCGGACGCTGGCCGGGGGTGTGTTGCTGGGGAGGTGGGCAGTATTGCGGTACAGTCTGACGCTGGCCGGGGGTGTGTTGCTGGGGAGGGGGTAGTATTGCGGTACAGCCGGACGCCGGCCGGGGTGGGGTGTGTTGCTGGGGAGGGGGGTAGTATTGCGGTACAGCCGGACGCTGGCCGGGGGTGTGTTGCTGAGGAGGTGGGCAGTATTGCGGTACAGCCGGACGCTGGCCGGGGATGTGTTGCTGGGGAGGTGGGCAGTATTGCGATGCAGCCGGACGCTGGCCGGGGGTGTGTTGTGTTGCTGGGGAGGTGGGTGGTACAGCCGGACGCTGGCCGGGGATGTGTTGCTGGGGAGGGGGCAGTATTGCGGTACAGCCGGACGCTGGTCGGGGGTGTGTTGTGTTGCTGGGGAGGGGGTAGTATTGCGGTACAGTCTGACGCTGGCCGGGGGTGTGTTGCTGGGGAGGGGGCAGTATTGCGGTACAGCCGGACGCCGGCCGGAGGTGTGTTGCTGGGGAGGGGGCAATATTGCGGTACAGCCGGATGCTGGCCGTGGGTGTGTTGTGTTGCTGGGGAGGTGGGCAGTATTGCGGTACAGCCGGACGCTGGCCGGGGGTGTGTTGCTGGGGAGGTGGGCAGTATTGCGGTACAGCCGGACGCGGGCCGGGAGTGTGTTGCTGGGGAGGTGGGCAGCATTGCGGTATACCCGGACACGGGCCGGGGGTGTGTTGCCATGCCGCCCGGGCGCCGCACAAGATGCTCGATGTGGGTCGTCCACGTGACACGGTCTGTTGCGACGGCCGTCGCCAACCGGCTCGCCCAATGAACTGACCAATCAAATACCAGGTAACAGCTGCTCAGCCCGACCGGCCCGAGTCTGAGCAAACCGGGCCGCACACGTCCATGATAAGTCCATGATATATCAGTGCACTGTGCAGAGTCCATGTTCGTCTATTGTGCATGCGTCCTGTCAGCAGCGAACTGCCTTGAGTTGTTCGACGTAGCGTTCGGTGCGTCTCTGCATGGGTGGCTGGGGACGTGGGACACGTCTTTCGAAACTAAGTGGAATTTAGTATTTCAGTGGTAAATTTGAATATGATGTTAATTTATTCCATACATTATTTTAAAAGTATTGGTATATGCAATTAGTATACATTACACGTCAAAGCCGTTGCGTTGAATAAGAGTATTTCAGAAAAATCTGCCGTCCCCCTGTCCAGAATCCGTGGAGAAGTCCATACATCTTTGTTGTTCATCGCACTAGCCTCGTGCATGCTAAACGAGCACGTGAGAGTCGTGTCCGTCCCTGGTGAACGTTACAGTCGTTCGGCTTGATTATGACTTGACTAGTGCTGGTGACGAAGACAGGACCAGCCGGCGGGGGAGGTGGCCTGAGGGTACCACGACATGTGGAGGTAGGCTCGGGTCAGCCGTCGGTGGAGGTGGCGGATGGCACCGCGACATGTGGAGGTAGGCTCGGGTCAGCCGGCGGTGGAGGTGGCGGATGGCACCGCGACATGTGGAGGTAGGCTCGGGTCAGCCGGCGGTGGAGGTGGCGGAGGGTTCCGCGACATGTGGAGGTAGGCTCGGGTCAGCCGACGGGGGAGGTGGCGGAGGGTACCGCGACATGTGGGGGTAGGCTCGGGTCAGCCGGCGGTGGAGGTGGCGGAGGGTACCGCGACATGTGGGGGTAGGCTCGGGTCAGCCGGCGGTGGAGGTGGCGGAGGGTACCGCGACATGTGGGGGTAGGCTCGGGTCAGCCGGCGGTGGAGGTGGCGGAGGGTACCGCGACATGTGGGGGTAGGCTCGGGTCAGCCGACGGGGGAGGTGGCGGATGGCACCGCGACATGTGGGTGTAGGCTCGGGTCAGCCGACGGGGGAGGTGGCCGGAGGGTACCGCGACACGTGGGGGTAGGCTCGGGTCAGCCGACGGGGGGAGGTGGCGGAGGGTACCGCGACATGTGGGGGTAGGCTCGGGTCAGCCGACGGGGGAGGTGGCGGAGGGTACCGCGACATGTGGGGGTAGGCTCGGGTCAGCCGGCGGTGGAGGTGGCGGAGGGTACCGCGACATGTGGGGGGGTGTAGGCTCGGGTCAGCCGGCGGCGGAGGTGGCGGAGGGTACCGGGACACGTGGGGGAGTAGGCTCGGGTCAGCCGAGGGGAGGTGAGCAGTGGTCGGTGGACACAGACCCGTAGCACAGGGGCATCACCACATATAGAAATCACTCGGTGTGCCATTTTGTATTCGCCAAAGAGCCCACTACCCACCTCAATCAATAGTGGCATTGGAAAACACTCGATGAGTATGGCCAGAACCTACACCCAAAGGAATTTCACTAAAAAAAATGATGTCACTAGGGTTTATGAGACCATGACTCATGTCATGTTTTTGTCTCCGAGGAGTTCGTTTTTAGACTTTTTAAGCAAAATTATTTGCAATCAGAAAAGGAAGTCAGGCGTATTCAGCCATGATCACCAAGTGTTTCACACCCAGACATGAAAACAGCTGTTGAAAGCTGTACGATTCCGAGCTTTATACTTTCTACGTTTTTCTTAATGGACAGATCGCACAGAGTAACGTTGCTTTAAGTTGACTTAGCCTCATAAAAAACGCTGACTTCTGCCAGTCTTCAATTTTGACCCTAATGGAAAATATGGAAACCAAATGACATGAAAAACACAACAAAAATATAATTCCTCTGGTGCCATTTCTTAGGTCCATAACGATGAGTAAACGCTGAAAGTATCATTCAAGTATCAACCCGTTAAAGGGTGACGACTGGTTGGACTTTTTTGGAGGTGACCTCACTTGACTTTGACTAATTCGGTGACCGTCGATGATCTGATCTCAAAATCTTTACACAAGTCAAATGGATGTGGGAAAAGGTATGCGAAAATTCGGCGCGCGGCAGCGCGCAGTTTTTCGCTATCCGCAGAAGAAAAAAACTTCGGGGGCGTGTACAAAACACCCCGTGACGGCGCGGGTTCGGGCTATTGACGTATATTAGATGCAGATTGTTTTCGAGGAAGCTTTGTCAACCAAAAAAGTAATTTCACCCAATAATTTTACAAATTGACATTCATGCAACTACGCCGAATCCACAGGCTGCCATGGTCGGGATTTGACCATCAGAAGCCAGTCTTCCAGGACTGAACCATCACACGCTGTCAACCCCCACCCCCCGTTCGCCCTCCGCGTGCACTTCTTTACCAATGATCATACATGTAGCATGACGTTCAAAAGCCACCCAAGTCAGTTTGAGGTGGGCACCACGGAGTCGCACCTCTAGTTCATATTGATCAGCTGAACGTACCTGAAAATATCTGCCAGAGTGGATTTGCTCGAATCGGAATGCTGGGACGTGCTCGAGCCAGCTGTGGCCGATAAGGTAGGTAGGTGAAGTACCAATCGCGAGTCCCGACCGAAGATGATGAGCTCTGCACGCCCCAGATACTCGCCAGATCAAGCAGGTACTATCCAGATTATCCGACTTGAGCTGTACTATATATATACCTTAGCTGGGGAAGGCGCCGACAGACAAGCCCACTGCCCATATTCTGTGGAATGGATGTAATCAGAGACACGACCGCCGATCGATCGTGACTATGTCGCTACTATGACATCTGACGTTCCGAAATATCGCCCAGCCGGCGACACGTGCGTCGGTCTGCAGGCGGTCCCACGATCCGACTCCCGCCGGCGTTGTGTGACGCCGCAAAACCGTGTGAAAAGCCGGTGACGCGGCGCCGGTATCCGGTGGCACCGCGCCGCCGACAGCAGCCTTGTTTATCAGGGCGGAAGGCGCTGTCTGACCGTCGGCCGTGGACGACGCGTCCACCACCGTCCTACCATTGGCCGTGGACGACGCGTCCACCACCGTCCTACCATTGGCCGTGGACGGCGCGTCCACCACCGTCCTACCATCGGCCGGGGACGGCGAGTCCACCACCGTCCTACCATCGGCCGGGGACGGCGAGTCCACCACCGTCCCACCATTGGCCGTGGACGGCGCGTCCACCACCGTCCTACCATCGGCCGTGGACGGCGAGTCCACCACCGTCGGCAGTGGACGGCGCGTCCACCACCGTCCTACCATCGGCCGGGGACAGCGAGTCCACCACCGTCCTACCATCGGCAGTGGACGGCGCGTCCACCACCGTCCCGCCACCGTCCCACCATGGTCCCACCAATGGAACGGCGTGATGGAGGCTGTTACACTGAGTCTCTTACATTGTGCAATTTGAAATAGTCGGAGGGCGAGCAACTGTTGGTAATATTCCTGGTTCCTGGAGACTTCCTTGTTTAAGGCGTCTGAAGCTTTTCGGCGAGAGGGCTTTTGTTTTTGTTTTTTGTTTTTTTTAAGAAGCTTGTGTGTATCGCAGATTTTAAGGAGCGCTCCACTGTTACGGGCGAGATTGGGTGCGCTACTCTTGATGATGGACAAAACACCTAATGCATGGGAAACTGGGAGGGCCGGCAAGCTGAACCACAGGTGAAAACGCTGCATGGAAAACGCTATTCTTGCAAGAGCAGGTATGCAAAGTACCCTCGATCAGTTGGAAGCCATCACGTGCCCTCGTGTCGTTATCTTGCAGGCGGTCAACATTGCATCATGCTGTGCGATAGCGGGCATAGCGGTGTCGGTTTCCAGGAGTTGGCGCACACGTGGCCTGGGGTAAGGCGAGGGGATGCCGGTCGGGCCGTTGGGGTGGGGGGGGGGAGAGAGCTGCCACTTCACAATGGAACGGAGGCTGGACGTGCTGTCCCGTGCGACGTATTGTGTGCTAACGTAGGTTGCTTCGCGGTGACTTCGAAGTGGGTTTCAGCAATTTCACTTCGGTATGCAGCCTTCATCAGTGGGTAAGTAGCAATGATTGACGACGGCTTCTTTAATGCAAAATATAAAGGATAAGATCAATATACAGAAGAAGAGGCGCAGCCTTTTTGAAATTCTTTGACCACCAGAAAAACGAGCGAATCCAAAAAGTAAGGCAAAATTGCCTGGGAAGTGCAAATATGATATCTCCATAGCACAATATTTTTAACGTGTGCTGCTACTTGTGTTATGTTACTTAGCTTAATAAGGTTACGTCAAAGAGGACAATCAATGTAAAGTTTGATAGCTCATAGTTTGTCTTAATGATAATGGGAATCTCGGACAGCTTCATTGTATCAATTGTGACCCATATTCGAGATTTGACAGTATTTTCAGCAGACTTTCAGGCGTTTCTAGCTTGAAGCTTCTTCGCCTGCTTCCCCAAAACATATTCCATGGTGTAGCAAAGCTTACGTGATATATGGCCATGTCATGGCTCCAGACTGTGAAGTGAATTTTCGCTGTGTTCTTGGGGCTAGAATTGCTTTGCCTTCACCTGATACATTCTGCTAAAGGTGAATGTAATATACCTGAATTTCCAAAATGCTGATCTACAGTAACGTCATTTTTTATCCTAAACTAAAATCCTAGTTTAATTTTTCAAGTCTCAAGACGAGCTATCTAACGGTAGTATAGTTATCCGTGGGCCGTATAGTTTCCGAGGCCCTGGGATGCGTATCATATCGTCGGCACCCTCCTCACCTCGCTGGAAAAAAAACGGCTCGGAGGTAAGAAAAATGCCTCAAAATGTAAATTCTTGCGATCCTAGGAATCAAACTTCAAACTTTCTAATAATAGAAGCCGTTGCCCTAAGGTAGATAGCAAGGATTGCACTTAAAAGGGGCCATCTTGTGTTCCAACACAAACAAAAGCTTTGGTGAGAAAATAGTCTTTGTCTCCGCCGGATCCTCAAGGAAGCAGAGTCCATATACTCAACTGTCTACCACAAAAGAACATTACGTGTGTGTCTGGTCCAATTATCGATTAAATAGTCTTCAAGCCGATCCAGGAAGTAGCAGGAACTCCGAGCCCCACGGCAGGAGGCGAAATGCCGAACATCTTCGGCGAGCTTTGCTCCGTTTAGTTTGCCGACTGAATATTTCGTGCACTGATAAGGGACCCAGTACTTCAATTTGAATCATATTCTTATATTCTTTGTCCCAATTGCACTGGTGTAGGCACTATCTATCCTCCTATATCCGTGATCAATTTAACGGGTTTTCGGTATCTACCCACCCAGCACCGCTTAATTCTGTTCACTTAGCTGTGTTGGATGCACCTTGACCGTTCTGAACAGATGTAATTACGGAGTATGTGGCTCCCAGTCTGTCCTCAGATCAGACATGTTCGTCAAATGTCATAAAACGTCTTGTCTTTACCTTCACGGATATATAATGCGACGCTACAGCTGCGGCAGACGTACACCAGATGTCGCCGGGAACATGCTTTACAAATGCTGAACGGTAACACTAGCATTTCGGTCCTTCTGCCGTCTTCATAAAAACGTCCCCCACCGGCGAAACAATGTGGGCGGCGCCATTAGCCATGATCGTGCATAAAAAGTGCGTCGTAAACCACCCAAAATACAACAGCATATAAAATCCGTTTCAACCTGCCGACATTTGAGTAAGATTACTTCATTGGCATGCTGCCAACAAAGCAAAGCGTATTGGAGTTCTGGTGGTGTTTATCTTCCAAGTATAGCCTCGGATATGCGTGAACCTCAACTCGCGACTCAGTCATCGTTTCCACCCGGAGGTGAGTCCGGTTATTTGACCACTTGGACACACACCTAAATCTTATTTATGATATTCTGTTCATGCTGACATTCATTGTGATATTTAACTGGCGACCACAATCTTGAACAACTTCAGCTGTGTGGACTGGACTGCACCTGCGATGGCGTTGACTGACCTTGATTTTCCGGCCGTCGGGGGTGGAGGTCTCCTGCTCCACCCCGATGTCGAACTCCTGGACGTGCGTCTTGAAGGCGGTCTCCTGTTTCAAGGTCCAGTGGTTGCCGTTGACCGTGACGGTGATCACGGGTGTGGAAGAGTTGGCTGCCTTGCGGGTAATTAGACCCACGCCTGGGGATGGCAGAGTCGAGGTCAAGGTCACAAAGCGACATTCCTACGACAGCGTGGCCCGCTGACAACAGGCGTTTCCACTCAGCAGCAAGCGGGAGCCTGTGCTGGAACGTGTGCAAAGTGGCGTCGCTTAATAAGGAAATGTATGTTATTATATCTGCCGGCAAACTAGGCAGTATCAGATAGCATTAGAAATCCGACTAAAAATATAAATGCTTTGCATTGGAAACTCAAATCCCCGAAGGAGTATTCTCTATCATGAACTGCTCATTTTCGCTAGCACAATGAACTGGATTGGCAGCTGGAGTAGCCATCATACCGAAGAATGGCAATTAATATTAGATCACTACCGGAGGATCCAAATGGCTCATCCACACTAGCATTTATCTTCACCGCGGCTGCTTAAGCTTTCCAGTAGGGTATGCCTGCCTACCATCCCTCATCGTTCCCCTAGTGTGCTGCTAAAATACATATGCGCGATGTTCCAGCTCCAGCGATACTATAACGTTACCAAGCCAAGGTTATGCCAAAGCAAACAGAGATTACCAACATGCTGAGCGGCGCATACCAAAAGCGCCCTACATAGTTTCTTCTATAATCATTCACTACTGTTCTTCCAAATTCCCCGAGGTTTAACAATTGCCGGCTCTTCCGAAACATGACCAGGTCCCGGTTCAGATTTGCCAACACTCTTCCCAGCATCTGGCGCGGCTGACAGCCAACAACCCCTCCCAACGTAGCGCACAATTCCCTTCTGGGACTGCCACTGACTGCTGGTGCGCTCAGGCTCCTCAGCCGAAGGCCAACGCTGGACTCCGTGGCCGGCGCAGCACGCGCGACCCGCCCCCGACTCACCGACGGCCTTCATGTACTCGTCGAAGTTGTTGGTCGACGCCGACGCGTCGAACTTGTACTGGCCGTCGTACTTGACCATGTTGACTGTGGTGCGGCTGCCGACGGGAGGAGCGGAGGCGACGGCGAACGACCGAGTGCAGCTCGCTGATCGGCCGCCTCGCACGTCGGCTCGGACTCCGATAAGATATCGACAGACGCCGGCCAAAGTCGAATCGCGTTCGCCGGCTTCCACTTGCCCTTGGACGCCGTCAAGTGCAGAGCAATCGTGATTGTGCTGTCTTCTTTTGGCCCAGATAAAGGGTGGCTGAGCCGTGAAGTCTGCATACAACCTGAAGTTTGCCGAGAGATTAAACGATTGTGTGTGCTGGCGCCGTCTGTCCAGACTGCTGATATGTATATTTACTCGTGGGCGATTACACATTATATTGACCCGACAGTTTTTGAATACATTCCCATTGAGTTCTACCATGAAGCACTACAATGTGAGCCGACAAAACATTGGCAGACATACCGTCGACAATGCATGCAGTGCAGGTAACGGGAAGCACATTGATAAATGACAAGCCCCTCTGCGGATATCGCGCGTCGTCGACACCTTGTCCAAGACCAGATAACGAAGTGGTCCCACAATTATCAGGTTCGGTGTGGGGATCGTGACAGGACCTCGAAATTCTGCTTCACGTGTAAAAATTGGCAATAATAATTGGAACCTGCTTCCAACTATAGCGCATAAGACTGATTAGATATTCGTATTGACATTCGTTTGATACAGATAACGGGTTTGATTGGACAGACTTGGGCTGAAATGAAGGGATACGAATTGTATGACAGACTGACCCTTAAATTTCTTCAGCAAAAACTAAAATTTGACAACATAACAATATTTTCCTCTGTTTGTCAACAACTCCAAAGCGTAAGAAGTTCGAATGAGTTGACACTGGTCGTTTTTGCACAAAATTGTCCTTAAAAGATGCAAAATATGAATTATGAGAAGGAGTGAAGGTGTGAAATAAGCATTTCCATACAGCAGCGCAGCCAGATCTTCTTACGGAAGCCTGACGGAAGGACACGATCAGACATAGACCGCTTTCTGAGCGTGAAGTGTTCTGATTTGCGCGTCTCGCATTTATTATTCTTTATCTTGCTTTTTTTATAAAGATACAGTTGCTGTATATTACTGCAACCATGCAGGGTTTAGCTAGATTGCATTTCTGGAAACGGATTGGATAACGAATGGATATTTTTATGTGGTACGGATATAGATCGTTCCATCGCGCATAGGAACACTGCGTGGCGGACCACAATGTATAAAATTACATCAGTAGTCCGTCATTGTAATGGTAGTGAGACAGGTCTCGGATTTTATATGGCTAGCACTCACACTAGTTTTATGATGTGCTATTACGGTCGATCAGGAAGCGTGTTGCAGTAATATATATACCAGGAAGCCGGTTAAGTACCGGTTAAGTTACCCACTTAAGTACCAGTAAGAGTGCTACATTTTCCGCACTATGCATAGGCACATAGGATGCTAAAGCTCTGGACAGAACTATAGTTGTGTCCAGAGCTAGCAGTACAGGCTACAACACAACACATACGTTGAGTTGTATGGCATTGTTTTACAGAAGCAGGCACGCTTCTGCCGTATCCACGGCAGATACGGTGGAGACAAACCCACACGCCATTTAAATCAGTGTGCATACGATAGTGCTCATTACCGATTGCATGTTCATTGTAGGTTTTGGCAGCTCGGACGCGAAATGTTCTATCGCCCACCGGTGTCGTATAAAAATGATCGGGATGGCCACAGCTGCATCGTTTGGTCAGTGATCCATATATACCAATTACGATATATAACATGGCCAAAGTGTGTTGTGACAATACATATATTTATTCTCTTGAAACTCAAGGTTTCAAGTATAGTCGTTTTCATTTTTATTAGTCATATAGCTGAGTATAAGAATGCCAGTTAGTAAAAATTATAGATGCGCCACATTTAGATGTGTTTTCCATTTCCAAATACAGGCGAACCTCACCACCGCGAGTGAACAGGATTTTCGGACTCAAAATACCTGAATACAAAATGGAAAGCAATGATAGCCTTCCATGATATTGACCCAAGGAGTGTTTGCAAAAAGTACACCCAATCATGATCGTCCACATCGTGCCGCAGAATCGCTGATTGTCTGCACAACTTAATGAGCACAATATGTATTACCTGTTCATGCCTGGCTGTCGGAGACAGTTCATGCCTGGCTGTCGGAGACCGCCAGGCATGAACAGGTATGGCTGGCATGTAGGAAGGCATGTAGGAAGGAAGGTAGGAACTGGCTGGCATGGCTCAGGCGTTCAACATTTTATTTTATTTGGTGTAACTGCCATTAGCACTCGCCGTGGTAATGCTAGCCGAAGCGTAAGCCAATGATAACAAAGCACAATAGTTGAAGGGATAATCATTAAGAGGATCCAGATAAATGTACAGCTACACCGTACGGGAGACGCATAAGCTGGAAAGATTAACTGTTAATTCATCTCTGGACACGCTTGCATTGTGCACTTTTGCTCCAATCGTTCTTATTTTCTTCTCCAAAACCATTGGCATGGTGCAAATCCTTATTCGATTGGCTCAAAAGAAAGTCGAGATGGCTTGCGCCGTCCCAAAAGTACACAAAGCGACACCACAGCTCGTGTCATGGCCAGCTCTGGCGTGCGGTGTATGTAGCACACGTGACCGACACTGCGCAGCATCGTGACTGAAGGGGACGCCACCGGGTGCAGCTGGTGTCCTGCCAATGCCACTTAGCACGGAGTGCAACAGACGCAGACCAGCATGGCAGACCAGCTGGCTGGCAGTGAGTAGTCCCAGCTGGCTGTGTGCAGTGCTAATTGGATCGTATTTCCTTGTCCCAGTAAGGACTCGAAGTGTATATGTGGGCCGATGAACTGGGACTGGGCACCGGCGGTAGTGTGCCTGCGAGCTGATGATCTGAGCCCATGTCCGGGTGGTAGCGTCAAGAATGGCTGTGGGCTAATGAACTGGGCAGTGTACCGGGCCGCATTATGCATGCGGGCTTGTGAACTGCGCGTGGACTCTGGTGATAGTGTATCTTTTGGCTGATGAACTGGGTCTGAGTCCGGGTAGGTGATGTATCTGTAAGCCAATGAACTGGGCCTGGATCCACGTGGATATTTTGCATGTGGGCCGATTAACTGGGCCTGGGCCAGCGCGGGTAGTGTGTATGTGGGCCGATGAGCTGGGCCTGGGCCAGCGTGGGTAGTGTGTATGTGGGCCGATGAACTTGGCCTGGACCAGCGCGGGTAGTGTGTTTGTGGGCCGATTAACTGGGCCTGGACCAGCGTGGACAGTGTGTATGTGGGCCGATGAGCTGGGCCTGGGCCAGCGCGGGTAGTGTGTATGTGGTCTGACGAGCTGGGCCTGGGCCAGCGCGGGTAGTGTGTATGTGGGCCGATGAACTTGGCCTGGACCAGCGTGGATAGTGTGTATGTGGGCCGATGAACTTGGCCTGGACCAGCGCGGGTAGTGTGTATGTGGGCCGACGAGCTGTGTCTGGACCAGTGTGGATAGTGTGTATGTGGCCGGACGAGCTGGGCCTGGACCAGTGTGGATAGTGTGTATGTGGGCCGATGAGCTGGGCCTGGACCAGCGTGGATAGTGTGTATGTGGCCTGATGAGCTGTGTCTGGACCAGCGTGGATAGTGTGTATGTGGCCGGACGAGCTGTCTCTGGGTGCGGGCGGCGGTGTGTGTCTGTCTGCGATCCCTGTGATTATGCGCACCAGCGTGGACCAGGCCCGCCAGCGCCGGGCGGCCGGCGTCGGCAGCAGACCGGCACAGCTGATGCAGCGCGCACTGTCCACAGCTGTCATCGCATGTGCAGCGCGCGCCAATGTTGCTGAAGCGAGCCGGCGCCACCATGAGTCACGATCTGCCGCTCCCCCACCCGTCGGCCAGCGACAAAAGCTCGGATCGCATGGCAGCCGGCGGGGAATGAGCGACCGCCGACGGCCGGCCAGGCCGGGCTCGGCTGTGGGGCAGATGGTGGCCCGCTGTAGGGGGCACTCCACCAGCGGTGGGGGGGAGGGTGATCGGGTGCCGACGGCCGGCCAGGCCGGGCCCCGCTCTGGGGCAGACGGTGATCCGTGGTCGGCGGCGCTACACCAGCGGCGGCGGATTCAAAATTGCCATGGATGTCAAGAGAACACGGCCGGCGCTACTGGCACACTGATGCACTTTATGTGCCTTTTGTACGACTTATTTTCAATAGTATTGGATGATATCGGAAATCTTTCCTAAGCTTCCAGGGTTGAACCTGGAAATTGACTCCATGTTACTGGATAAATTATAACAATCCGATAAAACATTGTGATATGACAAATATCGGTGTACTTTGTAGCCATCCATTATATTTTTTACAATATACGTGGGGTCACTCGAACTCAACAGTGCAGAAAATAAATGCTTAGTGGCTTCTATCCAAGCATCCAAGATTGCAGTTTCCCATGCTCTTGGTGAGGCTTGCGCACCACCATCTATGCCTTTTTCCCACCAACTTCTTGCTCTGAATATGGAACAATTTGAGCATTCATTGCTTTCATGCATTAGGTCCCACCAATAACTTTCAACTTCTCCACCAATCCCAGCATCCCTAGCAACTCTGGTAATTGGTCTAGATATAAAGGATGAACAAAACAAATCATATTGCAAAGAAGCAAAGCTGAACTAAGGAGAAAACGGAACACAACTTTCAGGTGTAGGAATGTTAAGTGATATAATTTATTTTCAGATCTCGCCCTCCTTAAGCATGTTCTCCCGAATGCAACAACTCTGTTCTTGCCAGGTGCCAGGTGATTGTACTATTGAGCCAATTGCAGATGGAATTTGGCATACTTGCCTCCAATGCAGATTATTTTTTCGATAATGATCATTGATCAGAGTTGAAGGGAGGAATACTCACGTTTCGAAGAATCTGCAAGTTGATGAGGCAAACTAGATGCGATTTTTTCGCCCGTGCGACGTAGGTAGGCGAAGGAAGTACTCGCCCGTTTTCCACGGAATCAAAGAATACCGTGGGTTTAAAAAATGCAAACCGGAAGTTGGTTACGTTATTTTCTCCGCCTTTCGCTCGTCTAGTATTTATTATACAAGGCCCTTATTCGTGGGTTTTAATCTCATGCTAAAATAATTAAGTATTAGGAAGATGTGCATCATTTGACTTATTCGCGCCGCTTAATCCTACCATACTTGGCTCCAATTTGATGACATGAGACTTCCTTTCTGCTAGCGTTCATATCTTCTGATAGGTAATTATACTTACACATGTTCATAAAAAGTGAAAACGATATTCCCGACAGCCATGATTTTGACAGGAGGCCAATTAACTGACTGTCACCCCCTCAATTTGACGCCCCTGGGCTCAACGACGAGACGCCTTGCAGCAGACTCGCCTCGGAAGCGGCGCAGTCGACGACAGACCCGTCGGCCCCACTCAGCGACGCCCAGCGCACTCGAGTTTCCCGCGGCCGACGATAGCCTGTACAGGGTGCAGGAGCGAAGTCCGCCACTTACAGGCTCTAGTGGTCGGGCGCCCGGCGCCCAGACATGTCATGTCTCACCCCACTTACCTCCACCAACACCACCCCACCACCACCACACATACACACCTCCCTCCCAGGCACTCTGGGGAGAGAACGCCTCCCCGTAACCGGCTCAAATTAGCTTCCTCGTTATGCGTTTCGCCTCCGTATTCCTCCATCGGTGTCATAGCTCGATATCCCCCACCAACCTCCCGTGGCCTGCTGAGAGAGGGAAACCCCTCTCTCAGCATGGTGGTGTCCGTCGGCGAGGGTGGCAGCAGAAATGAACGACCGGTAGCTGGACGGAGCGGCCGGTGGAAGGAGCGGCCAGTAGCGGGACGGAGCGGTCGGTAGCGGGACGGAGCGGCCGGTAGCGGGACGGAGCGGCCGGTAGCGGGACGGAGCGGCCAGTAGTGGGACGGAGCGGCCGGTAGCGGGACGGAGCGGCCGGTAGCGGGACGGAGCGGCCACGGAGCAGCCGCTAGCGGGACGGAGCGGCCTAGACGGAGCGGCCGGTAGTGGGACGGAGCGGCCGGTAGCGGGACGGAGCGGCCGGTAGCGGGACGGAGCGGCCAGTAGCGGGACGGAGCGGCCGGTAGCGGGACGGAGCGGCCGGTAGCGGGACGGAGCGGCCGGTAGCGGGACGGAGCGGCCGGTAGCGGGACGGAGCGGTCCGACAGAGGACGCGGCGGACCGGCGACCTCGTTGCCGCACGTGTCTCGTTGCGTCAGCGTTTCGGCAGCAGACGGTGTTACCACCGGCCACAGTGACCATCCCCGTTACAGACGGGGACGCGCTCCCGTGACGCGTGACTCACGCGACGTGATCCGGCGCCGTGGCGTTATCGTCACGTTGCGGTCGGCCGGTCGGACATCGTGCACGTGGCTGCCAGCATGGCCGCCGTCACAGCAGACTTTTGATAGTGGAGGGGAGGGGACCGGAGGGCTTCTACGCCAGCTTTTTCATGCGGAAACATTCACGCAACGTTAAACTGTGCGATTTTTAGGGGAGTGATGAGAGGCAGCGTCCTCTCGTCCTCCAGTGTGGCGATGGCCATGGCTGCCACACTGGCCCCAGTGGCCGACCGTCGGCGGGTCAGAGCGTTGTGACGGTGTGACCGTACTGGTGGGCACAATGGTCATTCAGGTCGCACTTCTCCAGGAACCGTCAAAACAGCACAAAACCAATTTCGTCGAACACATTTGACATATTATAGCAAAATATCATATGATAGCGAATTATCAAAAAGAAATTGTGATTCTTCACTTGTCGGACTATTTTTTCCCTTCCGGAACTGTTCAGTTTTCTCGGCTGGGAACTGAATACATATATATGTATATATATATATATATATATATATATATATATATATAAATTTCTTCGGAAGAAAAACGTTGGCAACATCCAACACACCAATGGACCATCCTGCACCGCAAAGGTGACATCAGGGGCTAACAGAGGCATCAAGCGACCGCGACAATAGCACGGCTGTCCCGTCCCGCTCATGGCGACATCAGCCATTAATCCGATTACCTATTCAAAGTCACAGTTCTGGCACACGCATGACCACTTACCAGTCGAACGGGCCACCTGTTCCACATGCGGCGGCCCGCCTACTGTACTCACTTGTTCTCGCGGACGGCTATTGCTGTTCGACTCCGTGCAGACGAGACAGATCCTTTCTTCTCATCGTCTGAAAAAGTCAGTTTTTTCGGCCTTTGTGTTATCCCGCGCCGCTTTGGTCCTCCTTCCGAACCATCTGCACCGCTTCTTGCCGTGTCGGCCTTTGTATCCGCCCGCGCCGTCGCTTCTTCCTAGTCAGCTGCTCCTCTTCTAGCCGTTTCTGTTCAGGTGTAGCAATCAATATTTGCTGACCTCTTAAGCCTGCTGAGTGGCGTCCTTTCTTGGCGGAGTTAGCGGGGGTATGTCCTGGATTGATAATTGGGGTCATTTTCGCCTTTTTGAACTTTCTGCCCAGCCTAAGCGGCCCGGTAACGAGTTCTGAGAACAGGGATGGGGGCGGGGATGGCCGAATGGTTAAGGTGTCGGGCTATGGGTACCAAAGGTCCCGGGTTCGACATTAGCGCCACTCAGGACATTTCCCAATCCCGTGGCACACCGGCGAAAGTTTGGGCGGCGCCATTAGCCGTGAATGTGCATAAAGTGCGTCGTGAACCACCCAGTAAATAAATAAATGAATGAGAATAGGGCCGGATACAAGGGGGAACTGGGAGCATGTGCCTCCTGGGAAGGTGCTCCCCTTCATCGAATTTATCAGCCGGAGACGCCCCTCTGAGGCACCCCTCAGTCTCGACTGGTGCCGGGGTATAGCGTTATGATGCACACCGAACTGTCTCGACTGGTGCCGGGGGTATCGCGTTATGATGCACACCGAACTGTCTCGACTGGTGCCGGGGTATAGCGTTATGATGCACACCGAACTGTCTCGACTGGTGCCGGGGGTATCGCGTTATGATGCACACCGAACTGTCTCGACTGGTGCCGGGGGTATCGCGTTATGATGCACACCGAACTGTCTCGATTGGTGCCGGGGGTATCGCGTTATGAAGCGTACAGCACTGCCGCCCCAACTGTTTCCACTGGTGCCGGGGGTATTGCGTTATGAGAACAATCGGGTAGGCACCATAGGTGTAGGAACGTGGGTCGGGGCGATACCATGTATCGCCACAGCCGCCTCACGCAATGACGATACATGGTAAGAATCAACTTCAAAAGGGATTTGCCCTCCCCTCCCAAAAGGTTTTTAGGCCCTTGGTAGGCATATTGCCATAACTTTAAAATGATGAACTGGATGCTGAAGGTACTTGAGAATACCGCTTGCAGCGCTCGAAGAAAACTCCGTTGAGCAAGGGCAGGGGTGCGCTTTGGATTTTTCAAGCTTAACGTTGGATGGACACCACTTACTAGGGGAGGGGTGCAACCCAACATTGAAGGAACACGTGCCCCTATACATATACAAAACGACACTCATGACAGTCGTCTGTAGCCACTATTCGATCACTATTCAGCCGACATTTGAAGTGGCGTCTGTATGGGGTGCGACTCGCATCGGTGTCGTACGACGCTTGCATTCTGCTCTGTAACGCTCTTCACATAGCTGTTGTGAATCCTTGCCAGGAGCTCGTTCAAGTTTTGCTACCGTGGGAGTAGGGGCCTGCTAGCAATATGTTATTCTTTTTTCCAGATTTAGTCCACCTTGATATCACTTTTCCCCTCTCAGTTGACTTTGGCATCACTGGAGACAGAGGCTGCATAGGCTGGGCTGAGCCTCAGCAGTTAGGATGTGAATAAAGGTTAGGGTGTGTGCTGACCTGTATATGCTAAAATTATTTTTTCCAGCTTCCATTTTATATTGACCAGAGGCGATAATACTCAAAGGTCCGTGATGGATTGCCTTGATACAATTTTGTCTATCGAGCTACTGCTGCTGAATCCACCACGTCAAAAGTAATCACACCATGGCAACAAGATCAGCCGGGACGCGGATGGGCGGGCTGAATCCATGCGGCGCCTGTAAATCCTGCGGATCCGGCCGCGCCCCGTCGTGCGGAAATCCTGCAGCTCTGCTCGACATTCATCGGCTCTCTGGTAACGCCTTGGCGGGCGCGGCTCTGGAGCAAAATCAATACGAGGCCGCGGCTGGGGGACGCGGGCCGCCCCTTCTGTGTAACTCGGTTGTCGGAGAGGAGCAGCACGCCGGCGGAGAGTGCTTGCCGGGAGGGGAGGGGGCGGGGTAGTCACGCCACCCGGCCTTCTCAATGATTGTCGCGCAACACATCCGTCACCATTCACAAGTCGGGGCCGTCTGGCCGGGCAGGGGCAGGACGGGTGTCGCCGTACAGGGGCAGAACTGTTCCCGTCGGACAGGATCAGGACTGATCCCGCCAGTCAGGACTGATCCCGCCAGTCAGGACTGGTCCCGCCAGTCAGGACGGGTCCCGCCAGGCAGGGGCAGGACGGGTCCCGCCAGGCAGGGGCAGGACGGGTCCCGCCAGGGGCCCAGGCAGGGGGCGCCCAGGGGCAGGACGGGTCCCGCCAGGCAGGACAGGACGGGTCCCGCCAGGCAGGGGCAGGACGGGTCCCGCCAGGCAGGGGCAGGACGGGTCCCGCCAGGCAGGGCAGGACGGGTCCCGCCAGGCAGGGCAGGACGGGTCCCGCCAGGCAGGGCAGGACGGGTCCCGCCAGGCAGGGGGCAGGACGGGTCCCGCCAGGCAGGGGCAGGACGGGTCCCGCCAGGCAGGGCAGGACGGGTCCCGCCAGGCAGGGCAGGACGGGTCCCGCCAGGCAGGGGCAGGACGGGTCCCGCCAGGCAGGGCAGGACGGGTCCCGCCAGGCAGGGCAGGACGGGTCCCGCCAGGCAGGGCAGGACGGGTCCCGCCAGGCAGGGCAGGACGGGTCCCACCAGGCAGGGGCAGGACGGGTCCCGCCAGGCAGGGACAGGACGGGTCCCGCCAGGCAGGACAGGACGGGTCCGCCACGGCCTTCACAGTGACTGGGTCCCACCAGCAGCAGCGGGTCCCACCAGGCGGGGGCGGGTCCCGCCAGGCAGGGCAGACGGGTCCCGCCCAGGGCAGAACTGGTCCCGCCACAGGATCAGGACGCGGACGGTCCCGCCAGCAGGCGACTGATCCCGCCAGTCAGGACTGGTCCCGCCAGTCAGGACGGGTCCCGCCAGGCAGGGGCAGGACGGGTCCCGCCAGGCAGGGGCAGGACGGGTCCCGCCAGGCAGGGACAGGACGGGTCCCGCCAGGCAGGGACAGGACGGGTCCCGGCAGGCAGGGGCAGGACGGGTCCCGCCAGGCAGGACAGGACGGGTCCCGCCAGGCAGGGGCAGGACGGGTCCCGCCAGGCAGGGGCAGGACGGGTCCCGCCAGGCAGGGCAGGACGGGTCCCGCCAGGCAGGGCAGGACGGGTCCCGCCAGGCAGGGCAGGACGGGTCCCGCCAGGCAGGGCAGGACGGGTCACGCCAGGCCACGTTAGAGGTAACAGCCCCTCAGTGCAGGTCTGGTCACTGGCCGCGTCATGGACGCGGATTGCGGAGACCGTCAGAGTCGTTGAGTTGATGCCAGAGGTGCCGTCAGTCCGTCACAACGGCGGCTACGCCAGCTCGCTGCCCCTCACCACTCCCTTCGACCCCATGGCTCCAGATGTCGCCCCGTGTTGTCCAAATGTGTGCGTCCCGTGTTGTCCAGATGTGTGGACGTGTGGTCACTCCACACGGTGGCGCATGCGTGGTGTGCACTTGTCGGCCACCCACGTCCAGTTCGGCCCCCGGACGGCTGTCCCTGGCCACCCACGTCCATGCGTCGTGTGCAGCCCCGGACGGCTGTCGGCCACCCACGTCCACGTTCCAGCCCCCGGACGGCTGTCCCTGGCCACCCACGTCCACGTCCAGTTCGGCCCCGGAACGGCTGTCCCTGGCCACCCACGTCCACGTCCATCTCAGCCCCCGGACGGCTGTCCCTTGCCACCCACGTCCACCTCCAGTTCGGCCCTGGGGCGGCTGTCGCCTCCGCTCGAGTCTCGCACAAAATGCAATCTTTGCATAAACCAGAATGCATCGATCGGCTATTTTGGGAAGTTCTGATGAGCTTGTGCCGTAAGCGCCATTGACCGTCGGGCCGATTAAATTACACCCGGAGGCGGTAGAGGACCAGTGGAGCGGATCTCAGCAATGCACGTCTCCGGTGACAGGAAACATGTGTTAACCATGTGTCCAATCAAAGGAGCGCAGAACCATGGGAGGCACCGTCAGGGAGCAGAGAGGACATGTTCACCAACAGCTTGAAATTTCACCTTAGACGTTACATGGAAAGAGTGGACCCCTAGAACGCCTCCCGGCCATTTTTGAAGTAACACTGCTCTCGGTGTAGTGCCCAAACATGTTCTCGGACAAGATACGTGATAATTACTTCAGGTCTGCTTAGATTAATCTTACATCCGGTGTGTTCAAGACCAGGATGATTGCTCGGGATATTTATGTCAAATCACTGTTTGTCGAAGGCCCTGATGATGTGGTCTATGTCTAGAATAGTCGCGGAGTGGAGTGAGTACAAATCGGCGACCAATAAATCGTCGTGCGCTGTCGACAGGTCGGCTATTTGGCCACTCTAACACAAACATAAGTGGCAAACTTTACATCTTGGCATTGCTGGGCCGGCAGTTTTCCTCCGGCCAGGCGCTGGATAGTTATGGGGTGGGAGAGGGGGCGTCCACGGGGCGATGGAAATAGCATGACGAGTCGACATCGCGACAACGCACTCAACTGCTGTTCAGCTCCTCGACGGACTACCGTTCGGCCCGCGCCACACCCGGCAGACCAGCGCGTGCACAACATGTTGGCGAGTGTATTTGAGATTCTCCCGTCTGAATAGGTCCGCGAGTACAAAACGACAATACATGGAGCGCCGCAGTGCCGCCGTCGCCGGGTGGACGCGTACAGGACCGCGTCGCTGCCGACGAGACCGGCCGGCCACGGACGCCGACTGCGCCGTCTCAGACTGGCGGCTCGCGGCGCGGGCGGCCGGCCGGACGGCGGCGGAGCGCTGGTTACTCGCACTGACTAGCTGCGGAGACTCGGAACGTCACGACACGTGACACAGGCGCCGCCATTGCTGTCTACTTGGCCCGCTTGTAGACCCGAGTAGCCGTCACGTCGTCCACGGTGCACACCTGAAAACGGAGGTGTCGTGAGTGACGGAGCTCGTGCCAATACCGACTGTGCCGCGACTAGCTGCTAACTGAACGCGGGTCGCAGCATCATGAGCGTGGGCGGGGCATTCGTGTTAACACACCCAACACTATACATTTGCATCACCTTTGCTCGGGTAATTTGAGTCAGCGCTACAAAAGTACGGATTAAGGATCACTTCCAGACCGATCAGTCTCTTCAGATACAGGCACAGCAAGTATTTCTTACGGGGGATCCAGCAAAAAGAAAATGTCACGAAAAAGAGACGCTTTCGGCAAGCTTCGCGTGCCAAGAATTTATGATTTTGCGTGTTTAGAATTTCAAAACGTCTCAAAATGTAGTGTATTTTCATTGTTAAGGGGACCATGCCTGCCCCTCCCACTTGGCTACGCCTCTGCTGTAAGTACACCGCTGAACATCTTCGGAAGACTTCATAAATCTTTCCCAGTGATCACCAGGCAACATGGGAACGATGCTAGCTTCAGTTACGGCTTGGGCGTGACGATGCAGACGAGTAAAGGGTTCTGGTTGATTCTGATACAGTCAGTTGCTGGCTTTGGGATATGACTGCCGTTTCGTCTTTGGAAAAAAATGTTGGTATGAGCTTCGAACCCGAGTGTACCTTCAACATATTTCCTGGGTGCTAGTTAAACATTTATATTTATACAGCACAAATCTTCCTCCCTGCGCTCATCACTTTATTACGTAATGAGAATATAGGAGCGTGCTCAGGATGATATTAAAGGAGCAAGCCAATGATAAAGAGGCAGTTGCTGGTGAGGGTAGTTTATGATAATAAAAATAAAAATCATCCCGTGAACGAAGGGGAATTATCTATATTGCTCCCTCCCGCGGCTTCACTACTTAACCGAAACAGCTTAATTTGGCTGTCAGTTTTGTGATCTTTCAAACAGCCACACAACTGAGGGTTAAATGTGTGTTCTGTTCGACCAACCTTAACTCCCCCCTCGAATTCAGTGATTTCCACATGGCTCCAGTTTCAGTCCCGTGCGATCCTTAAGAATCCGGCTTCGGGCCCACTTGCCTCACCATGAGTTCACATCTATTCAACACCTTCAATCTTCCTGTTGTCAATGTGTTAATATAATGCACTGCATAATGCCAGCGGTATCCAGCCCACATTAAACTGTTGGTAGAGGTGACTTATTCTGGAGATACGTCCGCCGTCACCCGTTATCATTCCTCTGACAAAAATGGGGCATTGATATTGGCATACTGGATTGGGTGCGGCATTGCTCCTCCAGAGAAGGTGGCGCCCCTCCGGAAGGCTCGAGGTCACACCTCCGCCTCGCTCAGCGGATTTTTTTTTCCAGCCAGACACCCATCTGAAAGGAATATGCGCCCCATTAAAAGAAAAAGGCGCCCCTTTAGTATGCTGAAATGCACACCACCATCCCCTCGGGTGTTCAGCCGAAGGAGCTCTTCCAGATGGATGCGCCCTGAAAGTCCTTGTGTCCGGCCCTGTCCGAGCACAGTGACATTTCTGGTTTCAGTCTGCCGATGTTAATGGCCGGACATTGGTAGCTCAAAGGCGGACCAATCATTATGAGAGTTGGTCGATGGTTAGCTTGCCAAGCCGAGGTTGTCTAACGATTGGCTTGGCGTTTTGATGTTAAGCGTTACCATAGCGTATTCCCGATCACGCGCTGAAATTGTTGAAGCACGCCTTCTACTTCCTAAATTTCGGTGCGATTTGGATAACCATAGGTATGGTAAACTGTTACTTCAAAATCGAATAAACGGTACGGCCTTTAGGGTCATAAATCATTGGTTATTGTGATGACGCGTTAGGCCCTTGAACCAATGCCTATTGCACAAGTCATGTGCTAACATTGCTCACAGGAAAAAAAAGAGCAGGCTGCTGATAGTGCTCGCACACCTCTGAAACTTCGGGAATATTCTACATCGAGTATACAACTTGCGAACAAATGGAGACAATCGACCTGGAAATGATATATCCAACACCAACATGATATGCGGTTGAAAAAAAAAGGTGTTAGCTGCAACCCGAACGCAGTTAGCATTGCACCTCAACTTTGACATTCAAAAGTACGAAGTCAGTACAACTGAATGGAGGCAAAAGGAGATATATTCATGTAGCCCCAAGCAGCTCTGCGGGTATTGAAGCAATCTAAGATCACCTAGGCTCCTCTGGCTGAGAGCCTATTTCGCCCGCCCTCAACGCGGAGTCCTCCCCATCTCAGCTGAAAATGGGGATGCATGCTGCACGTGCAAATTACTTTCCAACATTGAAATTGAACACATTCATGCAATGCAGCAAATTAACAGCCAAAACTCACCGCACTAAAGTAGGCTCCTGACCTCGTAAGACCCAGACTATGAACTATAAAATTACCGCGGAAACATATCGCCCTGGTGATGGCCTTTAGAAGCGCCTACATGTCATAAACATGTGGGTGTCATTGCGCGCGAGACATTACGCAGTCAGCTGCAGACGCGCCAGCTGGCAGTACAGGCAGCAGACCAGCACATCACCGGACGTCCATTACGGCGGGCGGCACGTCGGCATCCGGCCTCATTCGCCTCCCAGGGGCAGACTAGGAAGTCATCGAGACCACAAACTACGGCAGCAGGCCGCAGCCCGGCACAAGCTTCGCGACGGCGCAACAGGAAACCTGACCAGACCGGGCGCTGGGCTGCCGGGAACGGCGGTGGAGGCGCGACACCGCCCCACGCGGCCGGGTCGCACGTGCACCGCTCCGCACATGCGACCACCGCCGGCAGACGACCGGGTCGGCGTGGCCGACGAACGCGGAACAGCCGCCACGTCCACCGCCGACCCAGCCACGCCTGACCACGCTCAGCGACGCGACGCGAGACGCGTCACGTGACCGGACGTGACGTCACGGCGACGGCAGCGTCGTCGCCGGTGTAATTGCCGGCGCGCAGGCCGCCCCCTCCTGGTTCGCCGAACGCCTCGCCGCCCGCCGATCGCCACCTGGCGTGACTCGGGGAACGGCGTGTTGAGTGTCGGACTCTCGTGGTCGATCACGCCACGCTGGTCCACCAATCAGCGCCGGCTGCCGGCCACGCCACGCCGGTCCACCAATCAGCGCCGGCTGCCGGCCACGCCACGCCAGTCCACCAATCACCGCGTCGGACACCAGTGACGTCACGTGTTTGACCTGGCCTGTCAGGGCGGGGTCATCGCGGCGGGATTCGAGCTAGGAAGCAACAGACCTGTGGGGTGAAGAGAGTTCTGATGCAACCTCCGGTTCTGACCCGCCTCGATCCTCGATTGCCGACTTCACTGCAACGGATGCATCAAGAGAGCAGCATCTCGGTGTCAGGTTCGCACTGCCGCAGCAGCACGACGGAGTCTGGCGCCTTGTCCAGTGCGGATCAGGATTCGTCTCTGGCACGTGGTCCAGGGAAGCTGTCGCGGGCAGCTGGCAAGTGCCGACTACACCCGGCAAGATTTCTTAGCTGCAGCGTAATTGCCGACCGCAGGTCCTTGATCTTGACCTCGAAGTCGATGAGCGAGATCGAGAGCTCTCGCTTCGCTTTGTCGCGAGCTGCAGCTGAAGATCCATCTAACGAAGACGCCAAGCTCAACACTGCCATCATCTGCACAGTCTCTTCCT
The DNA here is from genome assembly GCA_034440575.1 of Imbricaverruca yamaguchii. Lineage (NCBI taxonomy): Eukaryota > Metazoa > Arthropoda > Thecostraca > Neoverrucidae > Imbricaverruca > Imbricaverruca yamaguchii. The sequence continues at coordinate 1,890,265 of JAOTOL010001580.1, read as the reverse complement.
TGTGCCGGTACCTGTCATCGATGAACAGCGATCATCGCCCTCACCTCTTCTCGAGACGCCACCTTTGACATAGTTCGCAAGGCAGCTGATCAAAACCTTGAACACAAGCTCAAAGACGTCACATGCGAACTTCCGGACACAAGTTCAAGCAAGCCACAGTGCGAGTCTTTTGTAACGATCGAGGTATGTTCGTATTTGACGATGGTCTGCTCGTCTTCGGACAGCGTTTCGTCTTCCCGAAAACCATACGAAAAGATAACCTGGAGCGAATTCCGGACAGTCATCATGGCATATGCCGTATGAAACAGCGCGCCAGACAGACCATACACGGGCCCGCAGCCGAGCTGCCGGCACCGGCAGCAGACGACCTTCCTACAAGGGGATGCAAGGAAAAGGTCCCACGTGCCTTAGAACTTGGGAGAGGGTTGAACGTCAAGTCCGGTGCTGTGCGCCGGCTGCCGGTGTCCGGCCACACCAATCAGCGCGGCTGCCGGTGTCCGGCCACACCAATCAGCGCGGCTGTCGGTGTCCGGCCACACCAATCAGCGCGGCTGTCGGTGTCCGGCCACACCAATCAGCGCGGCTGCCGGTGTCCGGCCACACCAATCAGCGCGGCTGCCGGCGTCAGACCGATCGCCGGGGCTGGACCGGATGGCGGCGCACCAACCGTCATCGCGGACCCGAGCGACCTGTGTTTTACCTGGCCTATCGGAGCCGGGTCATCGTGGATGGATTCCAGCCGGGGACGGCGCGGGTGTATCATATTGTTCTGCTATTGGCCGCTGCACGTGCACCTAGTAGACGCTACTGTCGTGTCCGGGCGGATCTGATGTGACAGCACAGAGCACGGTGCCGGCGGTGACGGCGGCGCCGGAGACGCGCCACGTGCAACACGCCGGCCGGCAGTGTGGTCGGGTCACGAGATCAGTTCGTGTGTTACGGTGTGATGAAGATCGCGGCAGTATGGATCACGTAACCAGTCCGCGAGTGTGCTACAGTGTGATGAGGATCGCGGCAGTATTACGACCCAAACGCGCTGAGGAGCAGGGCAGGACTATATTTATGAGTGCGGGGAGGGGGAGACATTGCGTGCCAAAATGCGCAGCAAGGCGAGCTTTTTTTTGACATGTCACTACTTGCCATTTGATAGGCCGATGGTATGTGCCAACCATGCTCTTCTTGCAGTCCCAACAGAAAGAAAGACAATCCTGCCAGTGAACTCCAGGCAGCTGCACACATGTACACACGCTGGTACCACACATTTTAAATGTGTGGTACCAGCGGGCTTATCGTGGAAGAGGATGAAACTGCTCCATTCAATGTTTGAACTTCTAATAAAACGAGTGCTGGATGCCACGTATTACATGTGAAATTGTCACATTTCCGGAAACAATTTTGACACACTGCTTGTATGTTTGGTGCGTGCAATGCCTTCCAAACTTGAATTTAACTATCAGGACCTGAATGTTTCTGTCTAAATATAAATTAACTATTATATCAATATCGCTCAATTTCGACATTCTGCAACGTGGTTTCGCATTGCAAACCCGAGAAGTAGATCCCCAATTATACACTGTCAGACTAGCATCATTTATGGTCTCGCAGTCCAGACCGCACATCCTCATCAATAGAAATGCATACTTCAAGGTTTCAGGGGAGGAGGCATGCCTTGATCAAGCTAAAGCACACATGCTGTGTGCGCACTGTGCCGCGATGTGCATTACCACGCATCCGCCCTACAGCGGCCGGAGCAGAACAAGCCGCAGAGTAGCACGGACCACTGGTCAGGCCACACGGACCACTTGACGAACCTAATGCCAAGTGCCAGCCCGAAGACACCCACCCGCATGTGTACTTCTCCAATACACGCGGACACGCGGCCACCGTCACAGCCAGCCAAGCGGCCAGCGCCGATGCGGCTCGGCCATGAGGAAAGGTCACCTCAAAATGCTACGTAGCGAAGTTGGTCTGTGAGTGTTCGCCACATGAAGGGGAGGGGGGGGGGGCTCCGCCTGGCGAAAGGCCGGGAGTATGGCTCCGGCTGACATTTAGAACTGATGTCTATCAGTGTTGGCCATATGAGGGGGGGGGGGCTCCGCCTGGTGAAAGGCCGGGAGTATGGCTCCGGCTGACATTTAGAACTGATGTCTATCAGTGTTCGCCATATGAGGGGGGCTCCGCCTGGCGAAAGGCCGGGAGTATGGCTCCGGCTGACTAAACTGATTCAGAGGCTGCTTCACACTTCATCTCCGTCCACGGTATAATCTTGGATACTGCCGAATTTCGGTGGCTACATTGATATGGCCAGGAGTGAGCGAACACAGATATTGGTCAAGTCCCTCTCCTATAGAGCACAATTGTACTTCAGTAATATAATTTCCAGTGGCTATATATACTCTGCATTTCACAGATGGAAAAAAGCACCACAGAGCCGGAGATGCCTATCTTAATACCTTTGTACGTTTTCCCCCATAACTTTGTCCCGACTGACACCCTTCCCAAATGGCCTACGACAAAGGTCCCTCGTTTAGATTCACCAATTATATTTCGTGTTCACATTCAAATTAAGTCATCTTCATGTCTCTTTAGGCCGTCACACAGAACACCTCGAAGAAAATCCTAGATGCGCCCCTGGGGGAATGCAGCTGGAAAACCGCGATACACGCATAACAGAACAAGAAAGGGGACAACTGGCACCCGCCGGTCCCCCGTAAAATAGCAAACTGGGAGCGTCCCACTTATCCGGTGTCACACACCCTGGTCGGTGACGACCGATCACTCTGCCCGCCGTCGTGGCAACGACTCTAACGCAACAGTTTCCGGAAACGTCACCGGCCAGACCAGTTCGGCCTGCCGCGCTGTCCGCATCAGGCCGACCTGATCTGCAGGACAAGGCGCGGACAAACCGGGCCGGACTGCACTCCGACCGGCAGCCAGCAGCCTGGCGATCGGCACACGCAACACCTCTTCATTGTTGTGCGGGAACCTACGTTGAGGTTCGCTGCGACACGACGTGATGCAAGAAAATGGCAACTGAAGACACACCCATACTCCATGTTGCGCCCAGATTCACACCTAGACGTCCTCATTCAACGGCATGCATGACGGCTGAGACCGGAAAGTCATCAACTTCCATACTATGATACGCAGTTTTATCTGTCGGGATCATGACCAACGCAGCCGATGAGCCCATAAACCCAAATAACCAACCAAACACAAAGCCTTCAATATAACAGTGCACTCAGAGTAATTGAACTTAACACCAATGTTTCTGTCGAAGCCAGAATTGGAAGGCTTGCGATTTTGTAGTGGCTTCCTGGTCCATTAAACCAGTGTAAAATAATTGACATGTGCGAAATTAAGTTAATGGAATTGTGCTATTTCATCCTTGCCTTAGGTTTTTACCATTTTGCCACATGTGTGGCAGTCATTATACACACCGCTGCTAAATAATGCAAAATGCATGTAACGAAGTGAAAGGCATTCCACTTTTGAATCCTTAAGTGACGATCTTTATTTTCTTCCAATCTTTCACTATTCCCACGCAACTTCTTTCTTCATCCGCACAGTTAACGGTGAAATAATTTAGGACACTGCATTAAACAATTGCATGTTTATAAGATCCAATTGTTTTCCACGGTCGATTGAATAAGTTAGTCTGCATAATTGTACTGATATCGCCAGAAAACAAGCGCACCCGCTGCACAGTTGCTTTGCTTCTTTTGTTGGTTCAATTAAAAACAAGCACTTGAAAGTGAGCTATTTTGTGTTATGGGAACACAAAGGATGAGGTCCAACTCCATAAATGGGGCTTGAAGAGACTGCAGCTCCGACGAATTGCAGACTGCAGCTCGGTGACCAACTGCAGAGACTGCAGCTGGGCGACGGACTGCAGAGACTGCAGCTCGGCGACCGAAGGTGCTTCACTTACCAGAGTCATGGTATCTCCGTCGAAAGTGCGCTTGATGACCGTGTCCTTCTCCTCTTTCTCCTTGTTGCCCTTCTGGTCGTGTATCAACGTGTTCCCGTCCATAGTCAGCGTGGCCTGTAAATGGACCGGGGTCACCAGCCCGACCTCGACAGGGCGCGCCGTACGATCGGGAAGATCAGCGCTACCTAAAACTTCAATAGCCATGACTGGCAAGCTATGTCGAGCGCGTGAATATAACCGGTCTTAGCCGTAATTAAAGCCGGCTGGGCAAAACTAGTTGCACTCACCTTTGTCGCGGAAGTCGCATTACTGGGAAGTGGACAAAATCAATTTCCGCCAGCATGCGGCTGACGCTCCAACTGGCAGCGATTGCACGCCCAGAGGCGGTGTCAGCCCGCTGGGCGGACGGAACACGCGCTGGACACGGCACACGGCGGCAGCGTGGGTAAGTCTCGTCCGCATCGTCGCATGGTCAGGTGTGTGGTGACACACACTGAGGAGTACGCGAGAGGACACACTGCATGTTTGAGCTTGGTCATGACAGGAAAGGCGATCTCCATTCCCTGCATCCAATTTTGCACGCATTGTCGCTGACCTTGATATCAAAAAGGCCAGCCTCACATTGCCTTACCGAGGGATTAACGATTCCGTTATCGAGAGAACAGGACAAATGAGGACAGGACCGTTGTACAGGACAAATGAGATGAATCCAAAGATCATAAAATGTTTGGCATAGGCTACCCGGAGATGCCGTGGGGAGTACTTCAATGAGTCTGTTAGAGAAAAAAAGAGCTGTGATATTTTCTTCAGGACTCAGGTATGACATATGATTAGGTAGATAACATGACATGCTGCATATTGAGCTTTCCCCTTGGGATAGGCCCACTGATTTTCGTTGGGTGATGACTTATGGCATGGAAAATGATCAAATCTTTCCTGAATAGGCTTAACCCAGATGGCCTTGTCGCTTTCGACTTCCATTTTGCCCTGATTTAGAAGAGCGCCATGGGAATTGGCGCACTCTAGCGTCCTGCAGTGCGCCTTTCTACTCCAAGGGACGCCTTCGACTGGAATATTCCCGGTGAACTCGAACGTCTCAGACTGACACCCTTTTCCAGTCGGAGGGGCGCCACGGCGGCGTACGGAGCACACCCTCCTGTAACCACACCCCATGATCAGCCCCCGAACATAATACACTACTGCAGCGGCCCTCACGTCGGCCGGCCCAGGCCGGGTTCGGATCCGATCCGATCTGGTCGGAGGTGTCTGTGGCCTGATCCGCCGCAGCCTGACACCCGGCGGCGCCGACTTCCGTCACTCGATCCGACCAGCCGTCCTTGTGCTGGCGACCCCTCCCCCCGCCGACACGTGGGCCCACTGACCTGGACCTTCCTGCCGTCTGCCGTCTCCTCTTCAAACGTCTCTCCAAGCTTGAACTTGATGACGGTGGTCTTGAATGTGGTGATGGTCTTGAGCTCGAACTCTCCGTCTTTCTCGCAGATTTCCACAGTCGGTACCATCTGGTTGCCCATCTTACGCATCAAGAAGTTCACGCCTGGCAAAATCAACACCGCTCTAAATGTCTCGCGAAAGTTTTCATTTCACCAATGTTGAACCAGCGCAGAGGTACTTTGTCTGAGTGATCAAAATTATAGTCGACAGGTGTTACACGACAATATGCATCCTTGCTATATCATGCGTGAACGTATTTTTCCCGACACTCGAGTTTACATATCTAATCTGCCGCGACACATTTCATCTTTTCAGACGTATCAGGAGGCAAACAATGAAATACGTGCTCCTGCCTCGCACATATTGTGGATGCTGAACGTATGTTTTACGTATATAGCGGAGAACACGTCCCCCACCCGCACTCAATCGCTCTGGGCATGCAGTGCTGTCATGATGCATGCAAAATTGCAGGGGTGAAGTACCCTGCCTTTGTAGGCCATAACATTAGTACACTCGTGGAGCTAGCCGCCTAATTACATGGCTAGAATGGGATGAATAAAAACACTGAATCCACCATGCTTGGCAGAACGTATCCTCTGAGGATACTTATGATTTGTACCATACAATTCAACATGCAGGCTCGGAGAAGCAAGCCATATATATATATGTCTTCTACTCCACAGCAAACGCCGTTGAACAGACGATAAACTGTGTCACTTACAGGGACTGTGCAATTGCGGAGCAATATCGCTCCATCCTCCCTGGCTCTGGGGACCCCATCATCCAGACAGAGCGCATTAAATTAAATTGGCTTCTGAATCCATAGGACTCCTTGTTCCCTCCACAACCAGTGACACATTGATGGCTCAGTCAAGTTAGGGGTGTAGAGGTGAGCTTGGAGCTTCCATCCAACGGAGCGAGGCTGCAGGACTAAGTAAGTTGCTACGCATTGTTCAGGATAGCCCATTAGAATCATTAATCATATGTACATTGCATTTAAGCAGTTTACTTATGCAAGCACGTAAGAGCAATGAAATACTGAAAGCTGGAGATTGGGCAGTTGGCCCCGTATAAAAATAATTGGTGGAATTAAAAAATTGTTTGTGGCGCCAATTTCGGATTCTCGTTATTTGACCATGCTACAAAGATACTCATTATTATGCCAAAGGTGCGTCGGTCCGAGCTTTTCACCATTTAAACCATTACATCAGGCACGCTGGTTGCTTGATGTGACCACATTAGCAAGAATCCCAGAGCATTTTGAACCCCCAAGTCAAATCCTAATCCGTCGCCACTGTCGCACTCATACCCCTACCCCACCCCCTGCTTTTCGAACGTTTTAGATGCTCAAACGTCCATGGCTCTTGCCTCTAAAATCCCAAAAATTGAAAGATCTCCAAAATTTGTGAAATGCAATACCCTTTTGTACGTGAGTGAAACCCTGTGCGGATGGAGAAAGCACCATGCCTCTTCAAAAAAGCTCCAATAGAATTGAAGACCAGGCAAGACACGGGTTTGGTACCAGAACGCCAATGTTGTAGAAGCTGGGGGCCACAGGGGTAGCGTTGCAACCTCTGATAATCTTAGCTTGGCCATGTAGCGTTGCATGAAAATGAATATTTCAGCATGTTCCACACGTTTGATTGGTCACCTGCACCTGAAGAAAAAGCACCGATGAAAATACATGCCCTTCCCACTCAGGGAGATATGCATTTTACCATCTTAACTGGGGGGGCACCGAGCCCATTGTTTCTCCCACCTGTTCTTGGCCCCATTTTGACCCGCCCCACCGATGGTGGTGGTGAATTGGAGTTTAGGGGCGCGTCGACATCCAGGGTCATGTTGCGCCCATCCCCTCCCCACCGAATTGTCCAATTATTCTGCACAAAGGTGCCAATTTTCGTTATCACATATGCCCCATTAAGAATGTTCCGAACCGGTGATCATTAACTCAAAAATTACTTCCTCCCACGACTGAATCGGAAGTATTCTCCCGCCTGCACAACGAATTTACCCATACATACAACGATGCCTTGATGCATTATTTTGCGCATCATCGCCTCTTAATGGTTGATTGCCACTTCTCAATGTCTTCTGGACTTAAGATAGGACTCCATAGACAATGAATTATGGGGTTATCTCGCCCCTTTACAATGCTAGGTAGCTGATATCCAATGCATGCATTACACCCCTCCCAAATATATTTAATACAATTTCGCATGTGCCTCCACAGTTCTAGATGTACGAACGACCAACGATTGAAACTGGATGCTCAAGCTCGCATTCAAGAGTTCAAACAAGGGGAGGTGATGGAACCTCAAAAAGTGTCTTAGTGGTTATGTCCTACAATGTCTTGGTGACTATGCTAGGCAAGAGTATAACGCTACCAATAGATGGAGATTTCCAAAATCATTGGTATTCGGAAATCATATTTTTTGTTCACTGTATTCATGCATCAACGCGTGCAATTTACAAAATCACTATTGTTATGGCAACACGAAATGCATAAAGTTTCACCCCTCAACATTGCGGGAAACAATTGGAGAGCGCACACCTCTCAGCACCGCTGAAACCACGCCAGAAACCAATTGCCTTCCATCTACGCATGTTGTCTTTCCCTTTTTCTCGTCGAATTTTGTCCGTGAAGAAATTACTATCTTGATGAAGTTTGTGAAAATATCGGAAATACCGGTTATTCATATCATTGTGTTTGAAAACCTCGGTTTCCTGATATCCTTGATTGTAATATCCAGAACTTCCTGAGGTGGCCGATGAGGCACGCCCGACAGCACATATGAATGTGAACCGCGGGATATTCAGTACAACAAATCGACATGATACTATCAGACTCATCATATAAATGTATGCAGAGAATTTCAATCAAACTTGAGGGGCCGGAGTCGTTTCGTCATTAATTTCAGTCAATACCCATAGGCACTCAGTGTCATCGGTGTCGCATGGTCGACTCCTGTCCCATGGCGTTCTACATACATGAGCGATAATCCGCTACATAGGTACATATTAGACGTCTTTTGTTTATATCAGGAAATAGATGAAACCAAACATCGACAAAGCTAACCCAGAAAAGTGCCTATATCGGTAGGCCCTACGAGTCCAAGCTACCTATTCATCTAAACCCGGCCAGATGCGGCTCCACTTAACAAAACTCTTTTCAGGAATACGAACCTAGAACTCTCATGTACTCGTCGAAGTTCTCACTCTCCTCCATCTTCCACTTTCCCACCATCTTCTCCGCCATTTTTGCTGGTTTGTTATCACAATATCGGACCTAGGTACTCAATATGCCTCACGATGCAGCACCCTGTACCAGAAGACCTCAAGCAGACGACGGAAGCCGGCAGTGCTCAGCATGCGTGGCGTAACCCTTGGCGCGTGCGTCACATTTGTGAAATGGTTGAGAGCTACCAAATTCGCCTAGTACTTGGCGACTTTTGTCGTGTCAGCACCGCGACCACCCAAGCAAGAAGATACTACGCCGGAAATTTCCTTACTTATTGCAGCGACGACACGGGGGAGTTTCTGGTTGTAACCCCCTCCCCTGCCTGATGCAAATGCAATTGTCGGGACTGACCTGATCTGCACATATATTAACCTAATTCTGCGCCATTAACTGTGTTCATTCTGTGTAATTCCAGGTTAGATAAAAAAGCATTCAGTTTGTGTTTAATATATTTCGACATCTGAATATCGTTTTGATCAGTAATATTGCGGCTGGTGGCGCTTACTATGCACACATTATATATTATTGGCCAAAAATACATTTGTAGATTCCCTCACATGTGTAAAGACAAATGTTCTCTATTGCGCTTAATCAGACACGAGCGGCTTCACTAGGCGTTAAACCCATCATGTTTTTTTTTCAAGAGGACAAACTGGCCAAGATAAGGGACAAGGGGTACGAGAATGAAAAGCACACACACACACACACACATACATATATATATATATATATATATATATATATATATATATATATATATATATATATATATATATATATATATATATATATATATGTGTGTGTGTATATATATATGTATATATATGTATCAAGACATAAAGACATAAAAGATTATTGCAACTATGAGCCACAAGGGCCCTTCTTGGTTCCACTCTGTACACTCAACCAGTTGCCCACGAAATCCGTCGATCAGCCCTCCCTGTAATACTGAAAAGCAAGCCTTCTATTCTCATAATGATTGTCTATGCTGTTTTTAAAGACATTCAATGTGCTGCTACTTGCAATGGTGTCTGGCAGCTGGTTCCAGTGTTCTACTACCCTGTTGGTGAAGAAAGACTGTCTTAACCTTGTTCTGTTGTGGTTAACTTTAATTTTGAATTGATGACCTCTAATGGCATCATTTCTGTTAAATCCAAACATTTCCCAAAGATATCCCCTCCCCAGACCATGGACAAATTTGAAGACCTCGATGAGATCTCCTCTCAGCCTTCTATATCTAGGTGAAAACCTATTCAACTTCTTCAATCTTTCCTCATATGCCAGGTTGCTTATACCATTAACCATTTTTGTAACCCTCTTTTGTACTCTCTCTAAAAGCCAACAATCTTTTTCATAGGTAGGAGACCAAGCTTGGATGCAATATTCCAAAGGTGGCCTGACATATGCACAGTAAAGCTTCCTGATGACTTCCACACTTCTGTATGATACATTCCTATTTATTGCCCCAAACATTCTCAGTGCCTTCTTCCTGGCTTCCCTGGCCTGTTCTTTTGCCTCCAATTTTGTGTTTAGAATAACACCTAAATCCTTCTCCTGTTGAGTCACTGATATCACTTGGCCACCCATCAAGTATGGAACCTTCATATGCTGCTTACCTACACGTATGATTTTTCACTTATCAAAATTAATTTTCATTTGCCATTCTACGACCACACGTATGATTTTCACTTATCAAAATTAATTTTCATTTGCCATTCTTCGGACCACTTCACAAGTTCGTCTAAGACTTCTTTGCAGCGAGATATGCTCATTTTGACCTGTTATTGCCCTAAAGATTTTCATATCATCGGCAAATTTCAAAACCTTACTGCTTAGGCCACTTTCAATGTTATTTACAAATATAATGAACAGTAGTGGCCCCAGTACTGGCCCCTGGGGGACTTCACTAAGAATATTTTGCCACGATGACTTTGTACCATTTAGCATCACTCTTTGTTGTCTGTCTGAAAGCCATAACTCCATCCATTTTAAGATGCCACCTGCAATATCATGGGCCTGAAGCTGTATCATTAACCGTGTTTGGGGTACCTTGTCAAAGGCCTTACTAAAGTCAAGACATGCTACATCAACCTGATTTCCTTGATCAAATTGTTCTATGGCGAAGTTAAAAAAGTCCAAGAGATTTGTGAGGCATGATCGCCTTTTCCTAAACCCATGTTGAGTATCTTGAATCAGTCTATTTCCTTCCAGATAACTAACTATTTTATCCTTGATAATTGATTCGAGTACTTCGCAGACTAGAGATGTGAGACTTACTGGGCCTATAGTTTTCAACTTTCCCTCTTTCTCCTTTCTTGAAAATAGGAACTACATTTGCCCTTTTCCAATCTGGTGGAATTTCATTTTGTGGGGCAGATCTACAAAATATTATACCAAGTGGAAATGCCAGTTCCTTTTCAGCTTCCCGCAATACCCTAGCATAAATTTCATCGGGTCCTATTGCCTTGTTTGGCTTTGTTTTCCTGATATGATTGAAAACAACATCACTATCAATGAAATCAACATCATTCATGCGATCCCATGTCACTGAACTATGGTGTACGGTCGGCAGATTGGTCATATCTTCTAATGTAAACACTGACATAAACTGCTTGCTCAGCTCCTCAACCGTCTCAGTATCCTGGCCCAATATAGTCCCATTTACTTCCAGTGGACCAATTGTGCTAGAAACTTTACTCAGCCAGTAGAAACTAAAAAACTTTTTGCTGTCTCCATTACAGTTCCTAGCTAAATCCAGTTATTTTGCTCGCTTTGCTGCTCTGGTTTGTTGCTTCACAGTGTCCTTAGCTTTTCGATATGCCTTTAAATTTACGATATTTGAAGCTTCCTTAAGCACTCTAAATGCAGCTTTCTTAGCCTTAATTGCTTTTATCAAGTCTGGTGTAAGCCATGCTGGCTTTCCTATCCTTCTTTTGCGTCTTTGATTTTGGGGGAAATGTCTAATCTGAATTTCCTTCAAGTAAGATTTGAACCTTTCCCACATTTCACAGGCATTTAAATTGGACAGTTATTCTTCCCAGCTTATGGCACTTGAAGCCGCTCTCATGCAGTGAAAGTCTGCCCCGTTGAAATTTGGAACTTCTACCAAATTGTCCTTAATAATTTCCGCTGCATGTGCCTTGAATCTAACTATGTTATGGTCATTTCTTCCCAGAGTTTCTCCTACAGTCAAGACTTGAACCAAGTCACTTTCCTCACAAATCACCTTATCAAGCTCCAGTTGCTGAGAATGTGGCAGGGTTCCTGATCGGTAGAAAGATCCTATCATCAGTGCATTCCTGTTGCCTTTTCCCACAGCGACATCAAGCCAAATGGACTCAACAGACACATTTTTCTTATCCTTCAGTTTCCCTGAAGGACATGCTCATACATTTTGTCTATGTCTAACACATGAACCCCCTTCTCAGAGAAGTACAGGCCATCCCTCTGATAGAGGTCCCAGGATCCATAAAACCTGCACCACTCATCAACAAATGTGAAACCTAATTCATGGCAGAGCTTACCTACCCTGGCATTGGCTGTCAGTGCCTTAGAGCTCCACTCAGGGGAGGCTCCAGCCCTAGGCAAAATCGCAGTTACAATGACTCTCCTATTGCTATCCTTCAGGGTGGCCAGAAGGGCCCCATAGTCCTGCAGCAGCTCCTCACTCCTAGAAGGACTTATGCTATTCACCCCTATTTGTACTATAAATGTACTAAACTGGTGATCACTTGTGGCCTGTGCCACCACTGGCACCAGGTCCTCAACCTTGGCATCAGGCCTGGTGATGTACCTCCTGTCCTTCCTACCCTTACAAAATACCCGATCTAAATGTCCACACGATAATCATCTACCACCGGTACCGTATCCTTACTACTACTATCCTGGGCGCAAGATAGTGCCTGGAATCTATTCGATATTGCTATCGATCCCAGAATGATATTACCCGACACCAGTAGAAGGGGGTGATTACTGCATGAACATCATGTAGTATCTCGCCTAAACCATCGAGAGATATGGAGGGATAAATTCAGTCATGAAGTTTGACATTGGCTACACCCGTACGGGAGTCGTGTTCAAATTAGTCAAGACATATTAGCCTAACCGGTTTAAGAAAATTGTATGTGAGCAGGTTATCTTCAGTTCAATTTTAATATAATGATCTATGTCGATGTTTTTAAATAGATAACCATGCATGGAACTGTGCTTCATTATGTTCCATCTGGTAAGTATCCAATTTTACATGACATCCCAAAACTCATCCATATTGTATGATGTGAGGGACCAGGGGCGGATCTCGGAATTAATTTCGCTCGGAGGAACTTGTTCTGGAGGGTCGAAACTTCTTTCGAAACGCCTTTTCTGCTCTGAGTAGTGTCATCGACTGAAAAATTTACTGAGCAGAGGAAGGTGCCATGCAAGAAAGTCGGTATCCCGATGTGGATAAAGTATTCATCGTCACAAAAAACCATTAGACAATCACAGACAATGGACCCTCGGTGATACGGACCCCGGTGATGTGGTACTACATCACCGGGGTCCACAGTGGTAGGGTACCACAGTGGTACCCTGCTAGTATTAATTTGTCATTTTCTCTATTCAATCTCAAAACATGTCTTGAAAATAAGGTCTCGGACCCCTGGTTTGGTGAGAGATTGTCATCCTTGGATATGGATATTGACATGACAAGGTACGCAGATCGTACCTTAGTTGAGTACTATTACAGTACAGTTTGCTATTTGGGCTTTCAGGCGCTCCACTACTACGGTTATGCTGCTCCCATTCTTTTTTGGTCAGGATGGCCGCAAGGGCTCCACTCGCGGCATTCTTTACAGTCAATGCCATGGATGGAACCTGCAGCCAGGAACGTATGTTCCGCAGCTAGTGATTGGATGCCTGTACGCCATGAATCCTAGTTGATAAACATTTTGTATGCTGAACATATTGCGAGCTTGAAACCTATGCATGGCCAGCTATAAGAACCGACTTTGGCGGTTTGTAAGACCAGGTAATGGCCATGAAATATGTGCTGGCTGCCAAATTAATCAGCTGAATACGACATATATTCGTCGACATATACTGCGCAGTAGTTGCACTTTTGTGGATGTTCCCTACACGTCATGTGGTGACACTATTCATAAAAATCGTATGTTGCATAGTTAATCAGCTTGAGCAACAGCTTCCATCTTAGGGGAACTGTGGACGAAGTTTTGCATTGGCAGCAAGCAAGAAATTCTGGTTTTCCCGGAGGGCCTCCCTTATCTGATATCAGGCCTTTATGAAGGTAAGTAACCCAATAATTATGCAGCAAGGCTAAAGTAGAAGGAATGTATATCTAAGCGACAATGGCGCTGATAGACTAGGTAATTCAGCTACCTATTTAATTTAATTTGTCATTTTATTCAATTTACATGCTATGAAAAGGAAATGGAAGTCAGTATAGAGGTTCCTGGGCCATTTTTATGAAAGAGATTGTCTTCTAGTATTTTCTAATGGGTTTGAATGAATAAGATGTTCATTTCTTTGTGAAAGAAAAACTGGCACCCATTTCAATTATGGCGGATGCCCCTTGTGCTATAATTTATCCATCCTTAACCTGGCATTTCTCAGACATGAACATGGGGAAATTCAGCCCTCCATGCAGTTGATTTTGTGTCATTGAAATTTAAGGTAACCACTACGAATTTGTGCTCTAAGGTGTTTTATAAACTTGAAATTTACCCTTCCAATGCAATTCTTATGAAGGTGACCAAGTAGATGGGACAATTCACTTTATGTACAAATGCTTGCTTTTCAAGTTGTGAGGAAAGTAGTGCCAAAAAAGAGGCTTTGATCTAGGCAACATAGCATACAAAGAAAGGTAAATTTTTTTTATGAAAGGATAAAAGCCTCAGATGAGGGATGGATAAGTTCTCACAAAGACAGCAGTGCAGGATGGATGGTGCATTATATAAATTATGGCTATGATAAACTGAGAGATAGGCATAAGCCATGCAAACAAGTGGTCACATCTTCTGAATCACTTTCATGAATATTGTATTCCAAAAGAAAATTCCCAAAATCCCTTTTATCAAAATTATTCAAAAAGAAATGTCTAGTAAATATAATAGAAATTCTGCATAACCTGACCTAGCCTTGCCCTGACCTTCCTTTGGATAGTTTTTCATATAAGAATTCCAGCCCATTTGTTTTCTGAAAATTCACTAACTTAAAAACACAGCCCACCTTATCCTAACATGATATCAGCTGCTTTTGAGGAAATGACTCTTTTCAAAATTTGTTTGACATTTAAAAAAGGTATGAATAACTTCCCCACATGAAAAACCTAAACTAACCTAACCTAACCAAACCAAACCAAACCAAAGCATTTGTTTTGTTTATGGTGGAAAATGTGTGTACACATTTGTCTTGTTACCACCTTCAAGCACAATAATACCATAATCACAAGACAAGTTTTGCACACATTTTACCTCCATGAAGTATGGGCAGAGATGGCTGAGTGGTTAGGGTGTTGAGCTCTGGGTACCAAAGGTCCCAGTTTCAACACTCACAACACTGTGAGCATTTCTCAATCTTACAATGCATTGGTGAAGCAGTGTGGATGGTGCTATTTGTGTGAATGCACATAAAGTGCATCATGAACCACCAATTAAACAATCTCTATGAAGCAAACAAAGGGGTCAGGTTTGGTTGGGCTTTTGTTGTAAGTTATACAAATGAATGGATTTTTTATTACAGAAAACATCAGGTTAGTTTAGGTGTTTAATGTGAAATTTTAAGGAAAAATTGTTGAAGATTTTCCATTAAGTTGAATTTGTTTTGTTCCATGGGAAGTTAGGCTAGGCTATGTTATGCTGTTATTTTTTCTTCTTAATTTTGAGTGCTTTTTCCACTATATTATCAAACTCCATGCCCCTTTTTGGGTGTTATTTTGCCTCCCAACTTAAAAGTATTAATTTTCAAAGGAAATATCTGGTCACATGTTCAGCATATTTGTAAGCATTGCATTGTAAAAAGAAGTTGCATGAAATGGGAAAACATTATAGAGCAATGCTCAGTACAGCTTTCCACCACATTTTCAATAAAAAAGTACCTTAAGCTGCAAGTTTACCATTGATCCAACACTTCTTCATTTTGAAAAATGATTAGTTTCCAGCTTCATTCCACACATATTGTAAGCATGGAAGACTCAATATCAGAACAAACATTGTGCAGGTTGGGATGTGTGTGCCTGCTCCATCCCCTCTCTCCCTCCCCCAGTCTGACCTCTGCAGCTTTCTTTCTCTTTGTGCTTTCTGTGCCAGCCATTCATGTGGGTGCATTTATTCCCCAGGTCATGGATATGCCTACATAGCTCTTCTCATTTCCAAAGTTTCTTGATGAGGACATCAGTAGTTCAGTGGTTAAGCTGAGCATCTGGCACACCAGAGATACTTGGTTTGATTCCCCACTATGCCTGCCCTTTCTGCATGAGTGAGAGGCAGGTGACACTATATGGCCTCAGCTGCTGAGTGTGTCATGAAGTCACAACCACCACCAAAGTTCCTTAATGTGTACCTGGAGCATTCCTGCCCTGGGGTTGCCTCTGAAGCTCCACCTCATGAAGTGCACCTCTGCAGTTTTCCACTGCCATGAGTAACCTCACCATACTCTTGCCTCTGGGTGTGTCAATGTTAGCTCTTTTACATTTTGATGCACCTCTGCAGTATTCATCCCCTGAGTTGGCCTTTGAAGCCCTCCTCTCATGTATGTGGCTTTATGATCCTGTCTCCTGAATGCACTTTCCTCCCCCCAGAACATTGGTGCATCAATGTAGCTGGTCCACTTTTACAGAGTCCCAGAATGCACCTCTGCAGTACCCCTCCCCCTAAATGTACTGAGTGCACCTCTCCTCTTCAAGGGCAGATCCAGGAATTGTCATATGGGGGTGCTTGTCCAGAGAAGTGTGATTTCCTTTGATGAGCACCATTGCAGAAGTACTGGGATGGGAACCTCTGGCTAAACATTTGTTCAGTATGTGTGTGTCAGGGGGGGGGGGCTACACATAAAGACATAAAATACCAGTGTAACTATGAGTCACAAGGGCCCTTCATTGAACTAAACTACACTGAAGTGATATCTTTTTCTCTCAGCTCTTTCTCTTCCAAGAGGGTGCCTATTGCCCTCTGATGAGTGCCTCTGACTGAATAACCATTGGGTGTGGAGGGAGAGGGTGCACTCAAGTATTCCTGGAGGGCTGCTATCTTTTCACCTTCCATGGGGACATAAACCCCCAATGCTCATCTTGCATCTGCCCCTGCTCTAGTGGCATTACAAATCTCCCAGCTTTTCATTTTGCAGTCATGAATCTAGCTCTAGATTGTATATGGGTGTAACATGTGGCAGCATGCATGAAGCATGCTCAGTTAACGCTGGGATTCCTGGTTTGGTAGATAAATATTTATACTGAATTCGGGGAGAGTATTATATTGAATTCAAAGAGACCTCTTGAGAATTGTCAAGAACAGATGACCTGAGCTGACATGCTATCTTAGTGTACCTCTGCCAAGATCAGTCATGCTGATGTCAATGGTGGTTAATTTCCTGTGATCAGAGGTATAAACAATATTATATTTACATACTGTCCACTTTTATCCAGTTCTGATACACTGCCTTCAAAAGTACATCTGGGTCTGTGGACAATTTTAGGTTTTTATCACCTTTCTTGCCCATTAAATAAAAAAGAAGATTGTGAAAAAAAAATATTTGGAAGCATTTTGTTATGGGCTAAAAGTAAGGCTATGCAAATATAAAGAGAAAGTAATGAAATGTTGTACTACACTTTGATTGAAAATATGAAGATATTTCATGGGGCAGAGGGTAAAAGGACAGGCAGCTCATCCTCTGCTTTTTGAAGCCAATATTATAGATGCCCCTCATGCCAACTCATCTTGGTGTCAATGCTGAAAACTCCAGGATAGTTGGGATGCCATAACTAGTGCTAATACTGACATGTTTTGGACATTTATGCCATGAAAACATGTTGCCCACTGTCATTTAGTACTTCTATTGCATCCAAGTTTGTCTACTGAAATCACTGATAGTCATGATGCCCTTTTATCCTAATGTCATCCTCTGAGAGTTGTGCTACTAAGTCAGTCCCACTAAACTAGTCCTGTGACAGCCTGAATGCCCCAAATGGTGCTCATCTTGTTATCTGGTGCCCTCTGTTAACCCAGGTGTACCTGTTTGTATCACAGACTCCCCCTCTGGTAGTTTCTCTGAATCATTAAGTCATGCTGGTGCCTGCCCCCTCCCCAACACCACAAGTACCCCTGGATATGTCTTGCTAGTGCCCACTGGTAGGCCACCCCATGCTCCCCAGTTGTGTCTTTCTGGTGTCCACAGATAACCTGAGCATCAGTAATCATGTCCTAGTATTGCCTCTGGCTGACAGGCTGCCTCTAGGAGTGCCCTACTGGTGCACCCTGGTAACCGGGGCATCATTGAATTGTGATGTATCTAGTGTCAAGTCACCTACTGCAAGTGCAGACTCATACTGACTGCCGCCAATTTGATGGAGGTGCTCCTTCTCTCCTCCCATCTTCTCCTTGTCACCAGAAATAATTAGTCCCCCCACCCCACATTTTGACACAAATATATGACACTGGGGAAGTCATCCACTGCTGAAAGTCTTGGACGTCAATACCCAAGACTATCCTGTGATGACCTGTTGCATAGCGTTATGCCCAAGGCTTGCAACATACTGGCATTCAAAATATGTGCAGAAATTGTATGTAGAGCAAAGCTTGCATTGTAATAATGTAGCAAAGCTTGCATTGCTTCTTTGTAGCTAAGGTGTCCATCAAATAGTTAAGTGCCCAGGATTGTGCAGACTAGGGATAGAGTTGAAGAAGAAAAGCTTGCCATGCTTTTATCATTCAATACATGGTGCACTGCAGGTAATTATTTAACATTTATATGAACAAGAACACATTTTGTTCTATAAATTCAGGAGCTCAACATAATAATCTAACAGACCAGCCCTAGCCCTACTTTTACGTCGTTCATTGTGTGCAATGTCATGGTGCTAGGGTTCATCTCTTTATATTTTTTTCAGACTTGTATGTACTCATAATTATCACTATTTTTGGCACAGGGCTCATAACATATTAAGGCAAACAAGTTAACTTTAATTCTTACCTCCTTTGGTACAATATTAACAGCATAATCACATTTGCAATCTGTGTGCTTTACCATATGTTGCATTTGTTGCTCTGCATGGGTGGAAAATCACCAAAAAAAAATTGCCATTGCAAGTTCCTATGTTGCTGACAAATGAGGAAGTTGATGATGCCCAGCAGGCTATGCATGTAAATTAGGAAAATTAGTGTTGCAGCTCTAACAAGTGGTGTTCCAGACAATACCAGCAATACTATATCCTGCACCTACATGTATTTAAATGCTGAAACGATTTGTGCTCAGGGTTCAATTCATACTCTGAAATCATGGAGGTGGAGAGGACACTCATGACCATATAATGCAGAAAGTGTACTCTTTTTGACATAATAAGCTCATTTATGTTCTTACAGACCAGGGATATCTACTTCTGGTTCATCATTTCAGAATAGTGAGACTGGGAATAAAGACTGTAGCAAAGAAATGCAGGAGCTTGAGATGTGTCCATGTTTGTATTCCAAAACTATGCAGTGCACTCGTCATTGGATGTAAACCTGGTTTTGATAATCCACATGTTCTGGCATATTTATTGAGGAATATTAATTTCGCCTCATTTCACTGTCTACCACTCAGCCTCTCAGTGACAAAAATTGGGATAAAATTGCAGGGAAAATAATGTTCTGAATGTAAAAAAAATCAAGTATTGTGCAGCTGTTTCAGTCATGTATGTCTGTGTTGGATACGTGATGATGCTCGGTTATATTATGTGAAACCTGGTGTATTGGCATGCACCACTTTACCTGTGACAGGTTGGTCCTTTTTGCAGGCAAGCTGGCAGAATTATGAGGCGTCCGAATTATCCAGGTCAGTGCTAGTCGCAGTTATGCTGGTTCATTGCAGAGAATACTGTGCATTATTTATGTGTCCTGAGCTTGCCATACACCAAGTGCAGAAACAAGTTTGATTTTCACTGGGATGTTCCATGCACAATATTGAATAAGCTTACATTCAGGACTACAGTTATGCTTAAACATGCTGAACTTAAGCTTAAGCATGCAATGTTGCATTTCCTCACACCCATATCCTCGACCCTGGACTCCTTTAGTTCCTTACAGTTCCTTTCTAGCGAACCTTTCCATACGTTTTGGGGAGAGCAGGTAATTCAAGTGTACATTCGAAAGCCTGTATGAGGATAGCAACTTGGCAATATACCAGAAAGGTTTCCATCCAATGTTTCGGAAATTCAACATTGGCAGATGTTGCTGCAATGTGTTCAATGCTGGCCAATGTTAGCCTGTGAACATTTAGTTGATGATAGTTGTGATAGATGTGGGATGATAATTTTTTTTAACGTAGTTTTGATTATTCTCAAATAGCAAATACTGACAATCACAACCAGCCAGCGACAAATTGTTGTTGATGTATGAATATGTCATCTCAAGATGTAAGAGGCGATATTTTCACAGACGTATGGAGAGCAGGCGATTGTTCTCAGTGTAAAATGTGATGCTGGTTGAAATAGAGCTATTAGAAATAGACGTTTGGTGCTGAAGGCGTAGGAACACGAACTGACTGAGATACGTTGAGATACGACGAGTAGCTAACCATTGATCTCGCACCGAAACCTCGCGCCCGTCGCCCGTCCCGGATGACACATTGTTACTGTGTCCGGTTTGTCTCTCTGGGTCTCGAGTTGAGAGCCATTGAGGGGGGCTGCTTTTTATTTCTGCTCTTAGCAATGCAAGTTGGTGAATGCATTGCATCCGAAATCGCTACAGCTCTGCATACGTGCTGGAAGGCGGTTGACTGTATAGTCACTCAGGGCAAACTGCCAGTGGGTATGGCTGATATGTGCGGATATTCGACTTGACCCGGGCATTTCGAGCATCGGAGCCCGCTGGTGCGGCGCTCCAATAGCCGCCCTGTGGTCAGGGTTGGATTTGTGCATTGAAATCGTGGATATGTAGTGGCTAATTTTGAGGTAATCGAATGTGGAGAGGGTATTATATTTAAACCTGTGACATTACAATCTCAGTTTAAAATCAGAGTTTGCTCTTTGCAGATAATCTTGAGTACTTTATCACCGAACAGTTCTTTGTCAAACAGCACCATTCAATTTGTGAATTAGAAAAAAAATGAGAGGATACTGGATGCCAAAGCCCCAAGAACATTCTATTTTCCCAACCCTGATTGTGGTAGTTGTAAAAGTTTTGGTAAAATCGCGCCAAAACTGAACGAGCAAAAATAAAATAAAAAGCACATCCATCCGTTGTATCCGATAGGGGCTTCAGTGTCGTAATCTGCGTGTGTTGTTCGTACTCGATTTAGCATATCGTTACTTCCCACCTCAGCGAAGAATCGAGTCTGCTGGATATCGGGCTCGATCATTCTACCTGAGCCACGGTTCTGTGTCACGCTGTGGATACATCCCTTTCAATGGCTCTACCTCAATACTAGAACAGTTCTGTCGTGTTATACTATGCTAAGTCGTGCTGTAATTTGTAGCATGAGCGGCGAACACTACCAAAAAGGGTCATGTTTAAAAAAGCCGAAATAATCCGAGGAATATGCAATAAGTTTCTCGACGCGCAAGGCATGTGGGCCTATTTAATTCATCATCCATCAACATCATCAAATTCAACATATATAGCTTATCCTAAATGTGGAAATTCTACTCCGCAGACATTTAGTGCGGTGGAGTAGCGTCTCTTCTCCTCTCCTGGCCACACAAAGACCTTTCGTACCCCAAGGTGCCATGTTAAACTGTAAGGACCTCCTTCAGACTGGTGGTCTGAAGGACATCTCTTTGGGTTGTAGACGTCCCATTCAGTCTAAAATAGCCAGCATCTTGTATTGTGTGGTAACTTTAATCGAGAAATCGGCACGGAGACTCTCTAGAAGTTCTATTCTTAGTCGTTCCATGTCATATTAGATTTAGGTGCATACAATGTGCCATTAAAATATGCCCAGTGTTTATCACTCATAAGGTCTATTCACATAGGGAGTGTTGTTTTATGGTTTCTAGAGGACATGTTTAGTGAGTGGGATCTAGCCGCTTACGGCTATTTGTATTGTCATTCCAGCTGATGAACACCGTCTTCGAGGAAATGAGCAAGTGGAAGAAGAAAATGACCTGCTTGAGAATGAATTAAAGGGGAAGGTTTCGGCGCTCAAGTCTGTAAGAAGCATTTCATATTACCAGGATGCCAGGGCACTCGTTTGCAGCGCCACCGTTTGCATCAGACTCATTGCTGCTGATTTTGTCTAACTGAAGCCTCCGTTAAGTTCAGTTTTATTCAAGTTCATAACTTTAACTAACTCTTCTCAAGTCTTTCGATACTTAGTGAGTGGCGTTTTAATAAGACGACGCCATTTCGAACTTGGTAACGTCCGGCCGAAAATCGTATTGCCTCCCATGTGTGTACCCCTGCTCCATTCCTGGTATACTTTCCAGATCCGTTCTGGTTGTGTTGATCAGCCATTGACGCCTGTTATCGCCTATGGCCAGCCTATGGCCAAAGCTATGATTATATTTGTATGCAATCACTGTAATTAGGTGGCTTTTTTTGGGTCACTAATATGGAGGTGTCAGGGTTGCTTTTTTATTCAATGGTAATGTTTTGGAACCATGTTGCAACTTTTGGACACGTTTGTTGTTCCTTCTATTTTTAAAGAGCATGTCTTCCAATAATTATGCATTGTATTCTCGTTTTGTTCAAGTGTATGCAATGATTGAAACTCAAACAATGCTGCACTTTAAATGTCAGATATTTCGCTGCAGGCTCAGAAAAATGAGTCGCATGAAGACACATTATATGCACGGTAGTTGTCTACTAGATGGCGGTCTCTAAACTATTTCAGTTAGTGACATTGATGAATAGGTCGTCTAAGTTTATACATCATGCCTATAAAAGCGTCCTGGCGACACAATGTGGGAACTGAGGAATTTCCTATAATTTGGCCTGCCAGTAAAGGCCAGCAGTCATCCTCGTTCTGCAGCGTTTAAGAAGCCAGTGACTCCATTCCTCACCTACCGGAAATGTATGATTACGAGCGAGGGTAGAGCTCAAAGCTCGAAGTCTTCCCTTGTGCATACACTAGACAGTCTATCCGAGTGGCCCGATCCGAACTGACCTGACAGCTACGCCTGTGAAAATGTATTGCTGTTTCTGTTACAACGTGTGAGGTTCCGGATCTTTACTCATCATCATACCAGCTCATTAAGCTTTTATTCTGATGACTGTTGTCTCGGTATTTCTGCTGCGGTGCCCGCCTTTTTGTTCCGAGGACTGGTCTCGTGGCGGCACTTGCAGTGGCGGGCACCAGGTGGCGCTGCGTTCCGCTCGACGTCACCTGCACTGACTGGGACCAGTCGACCACATTACTTAGCCGAAAATCTTATGAAGCCCGGTCATGCACCTGCAGCACAGAAGCTGTGTTGTCAGCTTGTTGCCCTTGCTCCTCTAATGCCGCTAATGGTGTTTTGGGGTTGCTGACGTGGCGCGAAGTGATCTAAGTAGCAGGTGCACTAAAGCACCAGTCAACCACCACCACCACCACCACCACAGTACTGGCGACATTGAGCTGATCTCGCCACGTATGATATTTTCCTGGAAGTAACACTTTTCCTCTCGCCTTCTCCCTTTCCCCTCCTTCCTCTCCTTCCATCCTCTTTCGCTTTCCATGTTCCTCTCTTCCTCCCCTTCTCTATGCATCACTCTTACTCACTCACTCGCTATAGGATTATTGCAGTTGATGCGCCCGTTAAACCCAAATAACTCACTCATTCATTCCTTCATTCATCCACTCAGACCAACGTCTCATGACCCCTCCTCTTCTCCAAGTTGCAATGTTTATGATAGAAATGCACTTTTTAATCGGTTCTTGGCATTCATTGCTAATGCCATTAATGTGCACTCCTGTTAAGAAGTGGAGGACATGCAGCTCCGCTTCGACCCTTTCGTTGCTTTAGGTGCCATGGTTAATGCCGGTTTGTTTTCAGCTTACCATCGACATTGGAACCGAGGTCCGCTACCAGAATAAAATGCTAAAAGACATGGTGAGTTACAAAGTGTTTGTATGTGTGTGTGTGTGCATTTCGGTTTCTCTGGTTAGTTCATCAGGGAACTATTTGGTTTCAGTCCCCTAAACGGCAAATTCATATTCGAGTAATTTATCAAAGAAAAAAGTGTGTCATTGTCACGAGACTTGCTACGGTATTGCCTTCTTACATAAGCATTGGCTCGCATTCCAAACTAAGCCAATTTCCTGTCCAATGCGGAGAATACTGCACGCATGCAAGACAAAGTAGCCGCGGCCAATTAAAAAATGTCCTGCGCTAACTGATCCCAAACGTACATCTTCCCACTGGAACCTTTATCCCTTGCTTTTGCCCGTCACATAACCTCCTGTCGAGACGTGCAGGACTTGTTTGACGTACTCCCACAATTCGAAAATGTTCTTACCTGAAAATGTTCTTACCTTCAAAATAAACCTGAAACCAAAAGATCTCATTAATTACTTGAAAAAATATGTTGAGCCACGATCCAGCTAGCTGGATCGTGGCTCAACATCCAGCCGTAACAGACCATCTGTCTCGTCCACTGGCACATGTCTATCACGTTCAAATACTGCACCGAATGAATAGTCTAATTTAGTTGCATATTTTCTGGTGTGTTCAGCAATTCCGAGAGATCGATGCGTGTCCGTTCGATCCCCGGCCCTAAGAAACGCTCACCGTAGGTCCCTTAATTCTTAGTGATTAGCACCAAAGCTCCACCAATGTCAGTTTTGCCCCTCCGCCCCACCCGACGTGCGTTTTCGCAGCTTCAGGTTGCCTGTAACAAATGTGCCCCTGGTCGCAGGATGACGAGATGGACTCCACCGGCGGCCTGCTAGGCAACTCAATGAAGCGTGTGATGAGGATGGCACGCTCTGGGCACAACCGATACATCTTCTATCTCTTCCTCTTCGCACTGTTTGTGTTCTTTGTCATCTGGCTGATGATGAAGTATCGGTAACGACTACGGAATGTTTCGCATATTATATGGAATTATTTTGATGGTAAGAATGATTCTTGGAACACGTTCTTGTTGCGTGATTCATGGAGCTGGGAAATTGGAACCGATCAGCATATTGGGGTATGTATAAGTGCTCTTGTCATTGCCTTTCAAGTATCGCATACATTACGTTATTCCTGAATTTGTGTGAGATGTGGCAGGTAATGTTTGAGGTGACTTGATGGCTACTCGCCGCTATATTAAATTTTACTTGTTCGTAGTTATTGCTTGCACTTCAACCAGATACACGAGTATAAGGGTTTGGTGTAACAGAGCTCAATGTGTCACATTGTACCAAATGAGTCATTTACATAGATCTGCGTAATGATCTTGAGATGGCCGTTTAAAATACATATTTATATTCGCCGCCCTCATTTACCATTGCTTGGTACAACTCATAGAGCAAGGAATATATTTATTTTGCCATGCATTTGGCATGGTCGGCGGATTCCCATTGGTACGAAGATGTCATCCAATAATTATCCGAGCCCTCTGGTGGTTTCCGTTGATGCAAAATGGCGATTCCCTAGATTTGTTTATTATGGGAAATACACAATCGCCGTCGGAATGTTAGTTTGGGGAGGGGAGTCTAGTATTGCAGAAATCTACGAGATACAAGACACATCTAAGCCTACTATCCTCGGTTTCAAGTTTGTGTAGGTTTTTTTCGACACTGCACAGTTCTAACCATTTTGGCATCTTCTTCTTATCTTTGATAACAAACATTCTAATGATATGAAGCACCGAAACGAAGATGAATCTTATGGACGCCCAGGTTTTATGTCAAACTGATCTTCTCTGAGACCCTAAATACACCATGTTTGTGGCGTGTTCCCATCTTGCATCATGTTGTGTTGACATCCGATTTTGTCAGATTTTTAACAATTTTTTGGAACATTCGTTGCTACCCGCGCTGATTTGATAAATTGTCCGCAGGAGCGTAACTGTGAAGAACGTATTTATGGGAATGAGATGGGAAATTCCGCACATGAAAGACTGAACGTTTTTCCTGGAGGGCAGGGTCTTGTTGCGGCGATCACAGACGGTTGCGGCTCGTGCCAGGGCCCTGATTTAGGTGTGCCTCTAGTCGAAAAGTCGCGTTGAGTCGGGTGACACGTCACCCTGCATCACCACGGGCCGACGTTCCGCTCTCATCGGTACCTGGGACTCCTCAGACCTCCCCATGCGATGGTTTCAGATGAGGCGATTGGGCCGCCTCCCGTCCCTTCTTGTGAAGGCGAGAGGCTGCCGCATTGCTGACCCCCCATTAGAGAACGCAAGGGTCTCCCCTTGGTTGGGTTCACCTCGTGGTGGTGGAACCCCTGGGTCCCGACCACGGGCCCGCGAATGCCAATTTCCACTCGGGTGGATCCCGGTGTTACCACATGCTACTCCGGGCGTTGTTTGCCTATCGCAGTCGAAGCGCTCTTAAGCCCAAATAAGCAACCAACCACATTCTAGTCAAAACTAATGTGATAGTTGTATTGATATATGTAACAGGATGCCCTGTGGCATGTTAAGTCTGTGCGTCTAAACAGGACCATCGCCATTAACTTCTAGATACTTTTATGGAATTTGCGCTAACCGTTTTACAATGGAACTGTAAATGTATTGAAACCAGTGCTATGATCTCCAGATGTCCAGTTCGGCATGGTCCTCTGACTGTGTGCCTTCAGGAAACAATCTTCGACCTGAATACAAGGTTTCATTAAGTGGCTACTCATTAATTAGCAAAAACGTTGTGATGGATAGCGTAGATCACGGTGGAGTATTAATTGCAGTCCACAACAACGTACCCATAAAAGAGCTCACACTACTTGTGCCCCTCCAGGCGGTGGCTGCACGTGTGTTTTCCACCACCGACCTATCACGGTGTGTTCTATATATATCTCCCTCCTGTGAATGTGATCCCACCGCTGAACTCGAGCACTTGCTGTCAGAGCTACCCCACCGATGTTGCGTTTGCGCTATTTTAGCGCCCATCACACGTTGTGGGATACGGTGACAACACCCGTGGGCGTCATCTGGAGTCTTATCCTACACGAATCGCCATGCATTTAAATACAGTACACGCTTATCCGCGGCTTCAGGCAACATCTCCGCATCATCAGACCTCAGCCTCGTCACAGTTGACCGAGTGTCTCGATTTGACTGGACTCCGTTCCATTGGGAAGCGATCATCTCCCGATCTGGTTACGATACCTGGACGGCGCAGCTTTAGGTCCACGTCCGCAACGATGGAACTTCAAGAAGGCGGACTGGGACAAATTTCAGGAAAATACTGAATCCGCGTTCTTACCCGAGTCAGTCTCCACCACTTCCAGTATCGGTTTTCACTGCATGTCTGTTGGAATGCACCTCTGCAAGTATCACCAAGACCTCTGCATTTCCTCCCCGCACCCCTGTGCCGTGGTGGACAAAGGAATGCAGGGACTCCATCCGTGCTCGAAATTGCGCGGTCCGGAACTTTAATCTGGGCAGCACCACCGCTAACTTAGAGTTCAGGCGGGCTCTGGGCATCGCCCGGCGCACTATGCTAGAAGCCAAGCATGCTTCATGGCGTCAATATGTCAGCTCACTGAATCGCTCTTCACTAACCTCCCTGGTTTGGTCTCGTGATGTGGTCGATTCAGTGCAGGGGGTCGCGGTGGCTCAGTTGGTAGGGCGTCGAACTCTCGATCTCGAGATTACGGGTTCGAATCTCGCAACCGACGGCATTTACCGAGTCCACCCCCGGCAAATTGGCGTGAGAGGTTGGCGACGCTATATGACCTGACGGTTGAAAGCGTCGTAAAAGAACCCAGTGTAAGTAAGTCGATTCAGTGCAGTCCGCTTCCCACGTTGGCGGTTGGCGACGGTGAAGTGGCGTACTCCGTTGACGCAGCCAACGAGATTGTAATTTCACGGTCTTAGGGGCCCAATGTGGTATGGGTCCCTCAATATGTCTGGGCTTGCCCATTGCCTTCATGTATTGTCCCCTCCCAATAGTTTTCAGAAACCTGCGGTTGTGCATCATGCTATTGATGTTAAACTGTCCAAAGTTTGCAGGGCAGTCATAATGTTTGCTGGGCGACACTTCACATGCTGCATGAGTGCGAGTCAATTAGCTGCCATAAGCAAAACGCAACCTAATTGTTCCATTAACTACTCGTCTTCTGAATAAAGTAAATCCCATAGCTACCTAGATACCAGTTCCTGAGAAGCCGCATCGCCCGTGTCTCACACGCCTGTGTCTCGTACACGGAAAAAGTTATCCGATAGATTGTGTTAAACCTGTTCGGGCTGCGTCCACCCACGCAACTAACATGGTGTTCGGTCCCTTGTTTACGTTTGCACCTCGGTCGACGACGCGATCACCACTGTCTGCTACATAACATGCTGATGACAGCCTCTCGGCGACATATACTGATTGTGCGAGCACACTACAGCATCAGCACACGGACCATCAGCCAGCCAGTGCCAGCGCGTCGCTGGCACAAAATGGTAGGCATCTCCTCGATCGCTCCAGTCTTCCTCTCGTTCGCATGCGCCAACCTGCAGTCGCCGACGGGAAATCTTCAGTGAACGTACATCAGGTTCGAAAACAATGGCTCCACACGTCGCGTAAGGTGGGAAGGACAAATAGTGCGGGGAAGAGCGCAGGCTCTACCACACCCACCGCGCCGGCGTCCTTTTCGACACCGACTTTGCGTCCTTTTCCGTCCAGTCTGGCGCCGGCGCGGCGCCAGACTGGACGGACGCCGGACTGGGCGGCCGGCGCTGGACTTTGCGCAGATGCTGGGCAATGGGCACTGGATTGGCCCCGTGCTGGGCGGCGGGCGCTGGGCAATGGGCACTGGATTGGCCCCGTGCTGGGCGGCGGGCGCTGGGCAGTGGGCACTGGACTGGCCCCGGACTGGGCGGCGGGCGCTGGGCAGTGGACACTGGACTGGCCCCGTGCTGGGCGGCGGGCGCTGGGCAATGGACACTGGACTGGCCCCGTGATGGGCGGCGGGCGCTGGGCAGTGGACACTGGACTGGCCCAGTGCTGGGCGGCGGGCGCTGGGCAATGGACACTGGACTGGCCCAGTGCTGGGCGGCGGGCGCTGGGCAATGGACACTGGACTGGCCCCGGGCTGGACAGGCTCCACACTGCGAGCGGGGCTGGCTGGTGACGGCTGAGGCGGCGTGATCGACACAGGAGCAGATTACGAGTGCCTGTGCTGCGGCGACATCGACGGCGACGCCACGGGCACGTGCGTCAGGTATTTCGAGGCGACGGCGGCCGCGCTGTACGGACGGCCGGTCGGCGCTCACATGTCGCCCGCGCCACCGTACCCGGTGTTCACACTCAACAGGTGCGTCACGACCTCAGACTAGCGGGTGTGCTCGGTGATCCGGCCTCACGCCGGCTGCGCGTCCAGGGTGTGTGGCGGTGTTGGCGTGTGCGATGGCTCCCGGTGAGCGCGCGCGCGCACCTCGGTGGGAACACGCTACCTACGGCGTTCTCTGAACAGTAGTACTTGTGGATGAACCCTCTCTTCTTGTATGATTGCGGGTTCGGAAGCTGATCGCGCGCTCACCATTTTGGCTGGATACTTGTCCACTGCTAGGCGGAGATCGAACGACGCAGTTCTCGCACTGTTGGCGCTGATAGTCATCCTGTTCGCCGTGTCGTTTTTCAGTTGTCACTTAGAGAGCTCAATGGCGGGCATCTGGTTGCAGATTTAACTGGGGGAACTGTGCCACGCTCTCCCCGCCAAACGTGAACAGGCAGTTAGAGATCATGGCCAAGATGTCCCCTAGATCTACCAGTACAACTGGCTTCGACCCGGTGTTCCAAGCCACCTCTAGTGCTGTGCACCTGGTGTCGCTTGGAAGAGGAAAAACCGATGAACATTCTACTATGTTCCATACCTGGCCCGTTTGCAAAAGCATTTAGCTGCATGTCACCTAATTTTAGCAACATCGAAAAACATGCCGCAAATGGATATCCAACTTTGTTCACTCGTGTCATGCGGCCTTGCTCGTGTTGCCCTGCTCATCCGACCTGTGCGTAAACGTCTAGAAGGTCTTCCTTTTTTTTGACAGCACCACTAATAGACCCAATTGCTGGCTTTACAGCATTAATTTTTAGAGGAGCATTTCACACCCCTCGTAGATTTGACCACGGTATAAGTGCTACTAACTTGTTGCCAATTATCCTTGAAAAAAAATCACCTTTACAAGAAAAAACGTTCCCGCTACCAGAAAAATAATCAAGTTTTTTTTTGTGTTTATTTCTCCATTGAACCTCCCTTTGACTAGGTGATATTTTTCACTACACTGGGTGGAATTTCACGGCACTAGGTGCGACGCATCCCGCTTACTCAACATAGAAGAGGCTCTGCATCTGGGCCTTGGTGTAATTCCGCTAAGTGAAATACTTTGAGTCTTTAATATATACATATATGCAGTGCCAGTGTATGACCCGAGTGAACCTTTTGGTCTATGAAGATCAAATTGCTTGTGCTACTGAACATTATTTGCTTGTGCTATGGAAGGGACTTAGATGATATCCCGAAAATATGAGCGAAATCGGAAGGTATGAAAATTCAAATGCATTGCTAATATGGATATGCAGCACAAGACAACAGCATGTCATGGTAACCTGACAAATGTGCGTAAAGAAATTGTGCGTATACCAGATGTACGTACGCAAATATACGTAAGCGCAGATGTACGTCTGGGAATTACACGTAAGCGCCGATGGATGTATGGCTAATGTAGGTAAGCGCAAACGTACGTTTGTACATAAGTACGTATGCGCAAATGTACGTAAGTGCAAAAGTACTTATGCGCGAATGTACGCAAGCGCAAATGTACGTTTGGGTAAAACTCCATATACACAAGTGTACGTATGGTAACGCACATTTCCACATACGTACTTTTGCGCTTGCGTACATTTGCGCTTACGCACTTCCACATATGTACTTTTGCGCTTACGTACATTTGCGCATAAACACTTGCACATACGTACATTTGCGCACACTTACACTTACCATACGTACATTAGCCATACGTACACTTACACTTACAAACGATTGCCATAACGTACATTTGCACATGCGTACATTACCCATGCGTATATCTGCGCGTACGTACAATTGCCGTACTTGCATATGCGCTTACGTACCCTAGTAAAAAATCCGTGGGGTTGGCCCGTTAAATTGCATGGGATTGTCCTTAGGATATGAAACATTCCCCATGAGACAATTGTGTGGAAATCCCATGCGGTTCCCTATGGGAGTCCACCATTGGACTTCTATACGTCCCCGATAGATTTTATACTATTCCCAGTCTGAATTATCCAGGGATTCCCACTGACGAATCCCAGTGGGGAAGCCTAGACCCTGATGGGATTCATGAACCAGCAGCAACCCCACTGGTTTTCCAGAGCATGCCCATACAAATAGGATGAAACGATGCACGACACGCATATTTTGCGTGCCGTGAAAAATATATTTGACGTATATTTATCAGGAATTTTTGCAAGGTCATCCAACATGTCGCATCTCGGCTACTCCCGGCGCTCATATACTCTTCACTTTTCAGTTGGCAGGCAAGATAATAGCAAAACGTAGGGCTTCAAGTGGGGTAAGATATAATGAAGAATAAACCTGAGCTTATAAAAAAAACAATGCTAGCCTAGTCTAGGCTCTTGCTATAAAGAAAAAACATTAAAATTGAAAGGGTATTACTGCTGATTAAAGTGTCTACAAGATAGGTTTTGCACACATTTTATCTCCATGAGGAAAGCAAAGGGTTAGGCTTGGTTAAATTAGGTTGGGTTACACGTGATAGCGCAGTTTGATCACGAGCTTGCCGTGTTATGGTGTCCAGAAAGAGAAATTGTTGATGGGATGTCCGTCAAATTAATTATCAGCTTAGTTCACCCTAACAAATATCTGGAGCAACAGCAAATATCTGGAGCAGCAAATCGTTAGCCTTCGTGGCGTTTTCAAATTGCTAGTAGCTTCTATGAGCATCAGTTATAGTCCGCTACTGCGCAGTTTTGCCGCGCTTTTGGCATTGAGGATTACCGCACTTTCATAGGTGTTGACAAAGAGTAGGAGCGTCAGTAAAATACGTCGATATTCTATTCTGCGTGGCCTCGAGCCCTCGAGGCGTTGGATTGCGGCAGTTGCGGTGGGCGCAGGGCGCTGGTGGAGTGTGCTGTACGTCTTGTGATAGGATTCTTATTGTAGGACAAAGGGAAAAGTGGGTTCTGTTGCTGACACTGGAGGCGAGACGGAAAAGGCTCCGGCATGAATGCGACATATGAAAATGTATCTGTGTATTTGGTTCTGGAGTCTGGCATCACAAAGCCACATATTCAAGACAAAGCCCATTTGACCATCAACTATGATCCAGCAGGTCTCAGCGCGAGGATATATCAAGGTAATGAGTTGCATGGCATTTACCTTACCTTGACACGTTTTATCTATTATTTGACCGCTGTTGACATCTTCTTTCACATAATGAAGTTATTTTGAACATGGGTAGAGCTTGAACAACTTTGTTGGCTCTGTTTGCAGGCTGGTCAAACAGACTGCAAAGTATGGAACAGAGTGGTTTTACAGAAGATTTTTCTCTGTTGCCAGACCACTCATCCTATGTGACTCAACATAAAATAGTGTGTTATTGGAGATCAAGGTAAAATTGTATTTGGATTTTTAAAAATACTATGTTAATGTGTAAAAGGTGATACAAACACTCATTTTCTCTTAAAATGATTACTTTTAATCTGGAAAATGAATGTGCAATCATGATCTTCACTCTACTAATATAGCCCATCACATATGATTATTTGTACCTGGTGTGTATGAAATGTAATAAAAAAGAAATTCAACACTTCATGCACTCTCTGCAATACCCTTTGAAATTGAAAAACCTTGTGATTCTGCCTTAATTTTATATTGATACCAGATGAGGAATGTTTGCAGCCAGACTTGTTCATAACCTTTGATCAAGGTCACAAGTTCCTTGTGATGCTGTTAAAGTTAATGGCAGCACTAACAATGTCACTGAGATTTGATGGTGTTGCCAAAAAGTTTGTTTCAAACAATTCTGGTTTTCGGGTTTGGTTAGATTGTGTTATGCTATGGTATATTTTATATATTATGCTGTGTTATCTTAGTCTATGTTATGTTATGGTAGTTTATTTTATTATTTATTTATGATTTACCTTTTGATGTTATTTTTTAACTCTACTATAAGCAGAGCACTCAGCAAATGTCAGGAGACAAACCAGGTGCAGCCACTCCCAAGGTACATTGCACATCAGTGTAGGTTTAGCTTTGAAGTGTGCCTTCCAGTATCTCACATAATTTTAAAGCTTTCTTTTGAGGACAATCACACAAGTGTGTGATTTTCTGATAGCAGTGTAGTTCCCAGCAAGGTTACTTCTTCAAATTGTTTCAAGGTCTGCCATTATTTGTCTTTAAGGAATTCCACAGCTGCAACATTCATAAATCCTTCTCAAAGCATCAATGCTTTGTTATATTTTCATAAGCAACTTTAGCAACAGTCTTAATACTGCTTATCAGTCTGACACCACCAAGATACAAATGAGCCACAGCCTGGACAATCCCATTAAGGTATGTAAATGTTTGCAGAGTTAACTCATAAAATATCAATAGTATCATAGCACATTTCCTCAGTATCATGCCTATGACATCAGTTATATTGACCCCATTGACTAAGAAGTAATCATTTGTGGATACAATGAATGGTCACAGTATCTGAACCATGTCAAAAGCATGGTATTGAACAACTCAAAGAATCTAATTGTATGTTGATCGCCAAATTTACCAATAATGTAGGGTTGAAAATACAAATGTACAGTATTTGGACAAATAAAATGAATAAACTACAAATAAACAAAATGGAAACTCACAAAGAAAAAACTGATTTACACACTTTACCAAGTATGCCAAGTGCATACAATTTCAATTCAGGTGACAAGTGACAAGACAAGTGTCTCTGATGAGAAATGTATGACTGATGGCTGGTGGCTGGTATGAGGGTTGATGGCTGGTGTTGTGGACATACTCTCAGATAGAGAGAGGCATAAGTGCATCCTGGTGGTCCATAACCTTCCTAAAGGTACTGCAGAGAGATCCCATACTGAAACCTAGCACCTGAAGGATGCTGAAAATCAACTGAAAATATGGCCCAGGGAGTGATCAGTTTCTAGATCATGGTAGCGAAAACCTGTAAGAACGAAGATCCCTGATACATATTTACTCATGATAGCAACATTGGAAACTGAAGTATCCAAATGGGGAGCAGTACACCCTGCTTGACAGCTCAGATAGTGATAATTTTCCAACCATTTACATCAACCCTGACCTCTCCAGAGAAGGGGACGAGTAGTCTATGAGTAAGTTGTTAGTCTCACAATCCCAAGGCTGTGGGTTCAAGTCTTGCCTGCCACTACTCTTTGCCAGTGACCAATTGGTGTGAGAGATAAGCAATGCTACATGACTCAATGGTCGATGTCTCGTAAAACCACTAACCAACCAACCTCTCCAGAGAAGAAATGGACCCTGGCAATATATTGAGGGAACAATTTGCTGGGAAAGGGAAAGCTGAGAGAATAGCCTAACAATAGGAAGGGGTAAAATAATCTCACTCCCCACTAAGCTGGTAACACCTGCTGACAAAACAGATGTGCTAAGCAAGGCTGAATCATTTGTGAAGAGATGGTGTTGTGCTATGTGGCATTCCTCTTGTAGACATGACATCACTCATAAATATATTTGTAGTGCAACAAGTCTAAAAATGTCCAGTTAATGTGTATTTGAAACATTTAATTTTAACAGTTAACTTAACAGTTAAGGTTAAAAGTTAAAACTGTTAATTTTATTTCAAAAGAAATAAAATTAACTGTAAACTGAGTAAACAATTTTATTTGAAAATAAATATTCACATCTCGCCCAAAATACTGTGCAAGATGTTTTTCACAGATTGCACTGTTCAATTGTTTTTCTTCATGCATTACAGGAGGCCAGCTACGGTTGGAGTTTCCCATCTCAAGGACGACAGAGTGCTGTAAAGTGGGGAGGACATCATACATGTTTTCTCTAACCAGCGATGCCTTCCTGATAGTATTTTCAAGTACACCAGGTATGTTTCAGGTGGTGTTTTTTTAAAACTGTATTTCTATATCCATGTGTGGTGCAGTGCATGAAGGTAGCTGTAGTGATGGCTATTTCGTGTGGATTGTGACATTGAAAACATTCTTCTTCACAAGAATTTAGACTGTTCATTCAAAACAAATTGTTCATTTGATTAGATAACAAACACCAAACACTTGCATATGTGTATCCCAATGCTTTGGAATATTGGGTGTCTCATGTCATTTAATGTTCTGGTTTGATCTGCATACATTGTTGCCTGCATGCTATGTGTATTATGTCAATGGCAAAATATAACAAAGTAAAATAATATTAGTCCTTTATAATTAGTTTTTACACTTCTTAGTAATATTCAGCTTGCTTTTTCCTGTCCAATGCATTGTGACTGAGTAGATAGTATGCCTGCATATTTCTGACACAAAACCACTGCCACCATTCTGAATGCTTCCTGAGGAAGCTTTACAATGTTGGGTCATACCCTAAGCACCTCATGTTACATGGATACACAACTTCATGAGATAACACAATTTTAGTATCAAAATCATGACTGTCCAATTTGGTACTAAATTATCCCATACCATCACTCCATTGTTGCCTGCTTGAGCTTATTCAACCAGGTACAAAGTGCCAAATTTGGGAAGCCACTTGATCAAATGTAGCCAGAGAAGTACTTGTACCATGTATCATATGACCTTTTTATTTGCATTTTTAACTTGGCCATTTAGCCAGGATACATAAATCCATGGTATATAACATACATTTATGTTAGATTCTCTAAGCTTCAACTTGATGGTGCTGTATGATTGATGAGAACATAAATGTGGTAGTTGCACCCCAATTCATTTTTTTTTCTTTCATATTTTATTACAGTTACATAATTGTCATATTGCATAAAAAAGAAAGCTCAGTTAACAACACTGGGTAGCTGAGTGTGCCTGGTGCTAAATACGAGCAAGTGAAGGTGCCAAGGTACTTGAGCAATGTCTTGCCAGGATGGAGGAAACCAAGCTTCAGCGATCGACCAGTTGAGTTGTTGTTGCGGCGACCTCTATCAATTGCTTGTCGGCGTTTGCGTCGTCGAAAAAATCACGCTGGTCATAAAATTTGTGGCTGGCCAACCACCAGCATTTTCCGTGGTGTGAGGAAGAAAAAGAAGGCCTTACCACATCGTGCCCCTTTTAGCAAAGACTGAAGGGCAAATGTGTGTTCATCAGCACGAATACTATCTCACGGGTGGCCAGGGAAGTGTTCGTAACAATGACAACTTTTCATAAGCAGCTGGCGCGGATTACGAACAGTTGTTGGCCATATGTCTGGTGAGCGAACCCCGGCGGCGAACGGGTTCCCGGGCAAGTGGGACGATTCGCCACGCTGACCACGACGGTGTGCTTTGCAGACTGCCAGCGGTTTCACTCGTACGTGCAGAAGTTCAGAAACGGTCAGGCGGTTTCAGTGTTCACAGAGCGGACCGAGGAGGCGTCGGCCACGCAGTACTTTCAGGTGAGCTGAACTCGCAGTGGGACGTATTGTGTCCAAGTTCGGGGATTTGAGTGGAAAACGACATGTAAATCAAGGTGTGCTGGCCATTCATTTGCTTTTTATGTGTCATTAAATGGCTATACCAGTGCATGCTTAAGATACGTGGTATGGGCGCGAAGTGACCAATACAATCGACGTAACCTAAAGCAATCCACCACCACCATATATGGTACACATTACATGACATGTACTTTCTTCACATTACATGCATATTTTCTTGACTTTCAGGTTTGTAGTGCTGCTGGCCACTTACTACAGCGAAGTTATGTTCAATTATATACTCAATGAGCTTTGCACAGGCATTAGCGAATGCTAGAACGACGAATTTCCGAAAAATGAAACTAAAAACATAGAGATTCTTCCTTTCGGATGTCTGTGGAATACACGAGTACTATATGTCATGCAGTTGAAATGCTTCCAGTAAATTTGGAGTCCACAATGGAGCATTGTGAATGGAATGGAAGGAATGGAAGTAGTAGATGTAAAAATATAGCCCCCCCCCCCGAAAAAAATAAGACTGGCAAGACTCCCAAAATCATACTAGACTACTCAGGACTACAAACACTATATATCTCAAAAACGTCTTGTCTGTTGGGAATGCTCCAAAACGTTGGCAACATTTGGTCCGATGACTGGTACCAGCACGTTTCGTGGCCATCTCTTGAAGAAAAAAACGGGGACCGCACATGATTGCTATCTCACATGTGCCCTTATATTGGCATTGGTCCGATTTCGCGTTACATGCGATTCTGTATTATATGATGCGAAATTAAATGTCTGAGAATAGGTGTTCTTTTACTGGCAACATACCGCCTTTTTGCTTAACCTGAAAAAGTCGATGTCTATCCTCAAACTGGAAACAAATGTATTCTATTAATTTTCTTCTGCTTAGTTGGTTTCTATGGCAATTAACAATTTCTCACTCGTCCATAATTTTAATTGCCAATGATGTCTATATAATATGCTGCAGTTATTTTTTTGCCTACCAATTTCTAATGTTGCCCCTATTCAGTGATATTTATGTAAGTTACACCTCATATCACAGGAACAGTGCAGTAAAGACAGCTATGTGAAAGGTTGGACAGCTATTCATTTCTCCGTTCTTCCGAGTCGAAGAACGGCGCTGGAGCACAATTTATTTTGGTGTGCAGTGCTTCTGTTGGATGCTTTCGTTCACCCATGGATGCAGGTTGCGATAATTAAATCGCTTTCCTGCATTGGAACTTAATGCGATGTCTTATATGTTCTATATGCTTGATACCCTATTCCTTTAGCAGTGTCTTCACACTGACGAGCCTTTGCCCGATAATCCCTCTACTGGACATTCTGACATGTTTCACTACTCTGAATCGAGGTGGGAAGACACTACGTTGATGTTGGATTCCAAGCCAAATCTGGGATGTTCGGAAGAGAACGTGCCGATTCCGCAGTGAAATAGACAGATCGAAACCCCGAACACTGCCGGCCAGAGACCATTTATCGATAATTTCTAATATATGCATGCCAAGTGGCAGAACAGCCGAAACGTAGAGAGAAATAACAAATTATGCACAATTAGACCACACCTTGGATAATGATAAGCATTGTGTTGTAGATACAGGCAGGACTAAATGATGATGTGCAGAATTAGCGTCGGTCATACCTATGCAACCTAGCACTATCGCCTCTCCGGGTGGGGATGCATCTCGCTGTCCACGCTGTTTGGGGATCCTTGTGGTGCAATATGTGCTTGCCAACATTTCCCAAGGGAGCACAGGCTGCTCTATGGAAACATTACATGGAGTTTGAGATTCGAAAATGTGTTGGCTGATGATACGAGAATGGTTGACTCTGGAAGCATATTCCGATATCTGAAAGCGACGGGTTTTAAGGCCATCTCCTCAGCGTCGTAACGCTTTTCCTTAGCCTCTGATGCAGTGAGATATGCTTTATGGGCGTTAGGTGATCACTTTCTTAGTCAAAGCGCCCATAAACCCAAATACTCAACTGACTTCGCTGGCTTTCGAAGTTGCCCATATCATGCTGCCATCATCGATAATATACATCTGGATATCTTTGTTTACATACCATCTACGTGACCTGTCCCAGCAACTAGTGCTGATGTATCGAATTTGATCGCGCAGATCAAAAGCACAAGAGGCGGAGGAGAGAGAGAGAGAGAGAGAGAGAGAGAGAGAGAGAGAGAGAGAGAGAGAGAGAGAGAGAGAGAGAGAGAGAGAGAGAGAGAGAGAGAGAGAGAGAGAGAGAGAGAGAGAGAGAGAGAGAGAGAGAGAGAGAGAGAGAGAGAGAGAGAGAGAGAGAGAGAGAGAGACAGAGAGACAGAGAGAAGAGAGAGAGAGAGACAGAGAGAGAAGAGAAAAAGAGAAGAGAGAAAGAGAAAAAGAAAAAAAAAAAAAAAAAAAAAAAAAAAAAAAAAAAAAAAAAAAAAAAAAAAAAAAAAGAAATAAAAAAAAAAAAAGAAAAGAAAATAGAGAAAAGAATAGAGACAGATAGAGACAGATAGAGACAGATAGAGACAGATAGAGACAGATAGAGACAGATAGAGACAGATAGAGACAGATAGAGACAGATAGAGACAGATAGAGACAGATAGAGAAGATAGAGACAGATAGAGACAGATAGAGACAGATAGAGACAGATAGAGACAGATAGAGACAGATAGAGAGAGATAGAGAGATAGAGAGAGAGAGAGAGAGAGAGAGAGAGAGAGAGAGAGATAGAAAGAGAGAAAGAGACAGGGAAGCAGATATATATGGAGATATAAATGTTGACCATGAATATCTGAGTGGAATATTGATAGAAAATGAGTCTAGGCTGAGAGCAAAACAGTTTCTATTTCATAATATACAGTGCAGTGTACATGTATGAAACAAGCAATGTTTTTTTTTGCGACTGAGAAATATCATCAGGCTATCATTTCGTCGGCTTCGTTGTCGGCATTGAAATGGGTGGCCGGTTCGCTGTCGCGGCCAGGTGAGTATATCGTGTGTCGGTATTTGTGGCAGCAGCGTGGGACGCACGTGCCGCTGAATCATCTGGCAGTCGTTGCCAGCAGCTCGGTATTCGTGGGGCGGTCGACTCGAGCTCGGCTCCCGCCGCCGCTCGGCATGTTGCCCCATCACCTGGCCGGGCGGAAATCGATGTTGCTACGGCTGGGAGGCCGGCAAACGTCTGCCGCTATGTAAGCAAACAGCACAGAAGTCGAACGCAGCCTCGGATTCCTGTCGTAAGCCCTTTGGCCTGTGCTGGAAACACATTATATCACGGTGTGGCCTCAAATGCGGCAACATTTATTTCGTGCAAGTCCTGGTATACATACTGACTAACTTACGTTGGCGCCAGCAGCCATCGTTTCTGACCCTGACGGTTTTTGTGTCTCCAGTTCTACAGCTACCTGTCGCAGCAGCAAAATATGATGCAGGACTACATTAGAACGGGTACCTACCAGCGAGCAATCCTCTCGAACGGCGCAGACTTCCTCGGCAAGGTAAAACGATCACTATGTTCTCAGTCCAAGCAATTTGCCAGGAAGCGTCGCAAACAATACTTACCACGCCATAGCATTACTAGTACACAATTCGAATACTTGCCGGACTAGCTTTATGGAACAGGGTCGTGTGCTTAATACAGCTTGCTGGGTGAACTCTAACCCGCTATCCGATTCAGGAATTTCATGCCAATGGTATGCTTTTAACCCAGGGCTTGATGTACCGCCAAAGCAGCGGCACCCCCACACCAATGCCACGTCCCCGGCCTCATCGGGCTGGTTGCCAGCTCACCCTCCAGCCTGGGGCAACTTACGGGCAAGAGTTCCAAAACCTGTTTTGCCAGAACAGGGGAGAACAATACGGGCCCGCGCTCTGACCAACTGACCTATCTAACTATGTTTGCACATCTGATCAACCAACAAGCTGTCTCTAACGGTACCTCATATAGGCGTTATTGTTACATGATCAATCGTCGTGTAAACAATCACTCTGTCCAAAGTGCAGCGGGTGCCAGATGCTTGCATGTTGGCATACACATGGACGCACCCATAAATTTGGTGCATGTTACTGTCAAAAGGTTGAACACCTCCCGACTGAGAAAATGTAGAATCTTAACCAAAAAAAACAACGAAGGACCGGCGCCCTGTCACTAAGTGTGCCTGTGGCCGTGCGGACTTATGTGGATGGGCAACCCGTACCATGCCATGCCCAGTGCAAGATATTGTTTGACTGATTAGAAACCACGAAAATCGAGCACTTTTTTCGACGACTCATTTCTTGGTTTTCCCAGAAGGTCATGTGCATGGGATTGGAATGGCCCATTGAGGATCATAAATTACCCACTCTCGAAGCATATCTGGCATTCTGTCCACTAACGTCAGCGTCCTCTGACGTCTGGCCGTGGGTGATTCTGTACGTGGCCGCTGGACCAGGTAGCCTGTCTTGTAACGCTACCGTCCCCTATCGTCACCGACCTCTGACGTCGTTGCCTGACCGCAGGTGGTGCTTGACGTTGGCGCTGGATCGGGCATCCTGTCCTGTAACGTCACCGACCTCTGACGTCGTTGCCTGACCGCAGGTGGTGCTTGACGTTGGCGCTGGATCGGGCATCCTGTCCTGTAACGTCACCGTCCTCTGATGTCGTCTGATTGCAGGTGGTGCTGGACGTGGGCGCTGGATCGGGCATCCTGTCCTGTAACGTCACCGTCCTCTGATGTCGTCTGATTGCAGGTGGTGCTGGACGTGGGCGCTGGATCGGGCATCCTGTCCTTCTTTGCGGCGCAGGCGGGAGCCCGTAAGGTGTACGCGGTGGAGGCGAGCAGCATGGCGGAGCATGCCAGCGTAAGTACGGCCCCACACGAAGTCGTGACTCGACATTCTGCCCCACTCCCTGCAGCAGTGGAGGTGTGAGTGGACACTCGCAAACCGCCAGAAGGATACACTACACGCCGAGAGAGAAAGTACACAGCATATAATGTGGTTTGGGAATCATATGCGAGCACGTAATAA
This sequence comes from Imbricaverruca yamaguchii, assembly GCA_034440575.1. Taxonomy (NCBI): domain Eukaryota; kingdom Metazoa; phylum Arthropoda; class Thecostraca; family Neoverrucidae; genus Imbricaverruca; species Imbricaverruca yamaguchii. Next base: position 1,848,728 of record JAOTOL010001580.1, on the reverse strand, counting down.
TGCGAAATCGTAGGACAGGACGAACATTTTGCATGAACATCATGATTCATGTCGTAGAAGAAATAGTTTGATCCCATTCCATCAGGTCCGGTAATGAATGATTAAGCAAATCAGCTGATTCTGTTTAAGTACATACATTTTATTAGTCGTCGTCCATTCATGTGTGGTAGCAGATATTTTTTACTCACTGATGTGAGTAACTACTGAAGTGAATAATGTTTAGTAAATCATCTTAGCAAGATAGAAGGTTACGAGTGAGGATGGATCCTGTCTGTGTTTTGCAATGTGGATCCTTTTTGTCATGTTTCATGTAATCGTGCGACAATTGTTCTCTATTCCAAATATCAAGAGACGTGCTGTCATAATCTTGCTACCTTTTATATCATTTGCCCTGCTCATTGCGTATTTGGATTGAGCTGCTTGAATTGCTTATTTGGATCCAGCTGCTTCCCGGCAGCGCACCAGTGAGTGCAAGGTCATTTGTCTAACAGAGACCGGGCCACTGCGAGGTCTGGAACGTTCGGTGTGCCACATTTGCACCCGATGAACACGGAAATGACTGTTATGCATGCGACCTTTGCTATTTTGTGTTTATTCGATACATCTGTCGTTGCTAAAGGATGCAAAGCGAGCCACTCCGACATTCTGCTGTTTGTCGTGTCAGTGAATGTTGGCGCACGCCCCTTCATGCCGTCGCCAGACCGCCCGTCGTAACTCTTAGCTTGGCCATTGTCGGAGCCCTCTACAGCGTGCGTTTGTCTTCTACAGAACCCATTGGTTCTCTGGAGTGGAGAGATTGCTTGGTTGGACCCTGGGTTCTGCTGTAGTCACAGCATCGAGGAGTTAATTTCGTACAGAGTGGAGAATATGAGCCAAGGACGCCAAAATCAGTTATGACATCCAAAGAAGTGAACAATATTACGCATACAAGTGACGAATTGAGAAAAATAGCAGTTACTAGCAAAACTTTTTATAAACGTTTATATTGTAATAATGTCCAAATGAATCTGAAAAAAAAATATGATAAAGTTAATGCAAGCATGTTTCTCAGAAACCAATCTCGGAAGTAGACACTCTGTTTGAGAAGGTCAGAACAAGCTTGCATTATGTGCGGATTTCCACGTAAATTTTGGAATTTCATCACTATGTGTAGTCGGGACACTGTTGTTCCTTTTGTCGCGGACTGATGTGATGCTGTGTTATTTGTTAGGCTGTAATTCCATGGCACTAGTCGAGACACTGGTCTGTTCTTCTGTCACGGACTGATGTGATGCTGTCGTGCTATGTGTTCGGCTGTAATTCCGTGGCACTATGTAATCGGGACGCTGGTCTGTTCTTCTGCCACGAACTGATGTGATGTGTTATTTGTTCGGCTATTGCGCTATCCCATTCCAGTGGTCCGGTTTATAGCCGGGGACTACTATTTTCGGCTGTCAGAGGAAGACATGGTCAGTTCTGTGGATTTATGTGACGGACGTTCAGGGACTGGTGTGTTCATCTAACATTGGAAGCCGGTCGGATACTTACCGGACATCTGTCTTCGCTTACCCAGGTGCTTCTTTGCAGATACTGGTGGAATCAAATAATCTGCAGCACGTAATTCACGTGATATCTGGCAAGATTGAGGAGATCGAACTTCCCGAGCAGGTGGACATGATTATCTCCGAACCCATGGGCTACATGCTGTACAATGAGCGCATGCTCGAGACTTACCTGCACGGCAAGAAGTGGCTCAAGCCCGGAGGTGCGTTCAGCCTCGGTGGTGTACCGATGGCTTTTCCCGATGGCGTTGCCGATATGTCGTAGCAACGTTTCATTGAAAGTGCCGATTAGTATTGCCATTATTCTACTGTTTGTGATGTAATTCAGCTCTAGCGAAGTGGCATTATGGCGGTCTTGTGTATCGCCACCGTTCTCCTGCTCAGAGACCGAGTACGCCAACCGTTGACGGGCATGCGTTCATCTGTTTGGTGCAATGGTGGAACATTCTAACTCGAACCTGGCATTTACATATGGCCGCCCATAAGGAAGCTATCGTTCTTAGTCTGCCTGATGGCCCGCGCAGAACTTTTAGCATGCTTTGCATTTCTCACAATGTTGGTGTCATATCGTTAGCTTCATGCTTTCGTGATGCCCAGCCCAGTCCCATGACGCTAATACTATCCACCTTAAACGCATTTTCCTACTTTGATTCGGTACGATCCCCGGAAAGTCACAGGAACACTCAGGCGGATGTGCCTGGCGCTGGTGTCCGGAGCGGTGTGTAGCCGAGGAGGGTACCGTGATGATTCACTGTCACACTCCGCAGGTAAGATGTTTCCGGGCCGCGGAGACCTGCACATAGCGCCGTTTCAAGACGAAGCCCTCTTTATGGAGCAGTTCGGGAAGTCCAATTTCTGGTAAGATATGTGTATTCACGCAGTCACTTTTTGTATGCGGTATAATATACCATGCTAGTGATTGGACATGGTTGTAAACCAATGCGAGAATTCACCCATCTTTTCCCCTTACAACATTTTCTGTGGTCACATTGCAATTTGACGTCTACAATGGGGGCATTGTTTTGGTTGTTGTTTTCTTTTCAATTTGCGGTGCGTTCTGTCTGGTGATTGGTGGCACGTGTGTCGGCGGCGCTAAATTGCCGACGTGGCTCAGGTACCAAAACAACTTCCACGGCGTGAACCTGACGGCGCTGCAGGAGAAGGCCATGGAGGAGTACTTCCGACAGCCCATCGTCGACACGTTCGATGTGCGCATCTGCATGGCCAAGTCGGTGCGCCACGTGCTCGACTTCGAACGTGCCGAAGAGCGCGAGCTGCACCAGCTCGGTACGTGGCCGTCGCCGGCCAGACCGGCGGCACTGTGCGTCATTGGTCGGCCTGTGTCCAGCTGCACCAGCTCGGTATGTGGCCGTCGCTGGCCAGACCGGCGGCACTGTGCGTCATTGGTCGGCCTGTGTCCAGCTGCACCAGCTCGGTATGTGGCCGTCGCTGGCCAGACCGGCGGCACTGTGCGTCATTGGTCGGCCTGTGTCCAGCTGCACCAGCTCGGTATGTGGCCGTCGCTGGCCAGACAGGCAGCAGTGCTGTACTAGTCTTCGCTATTTCTCTGGCAAGTCGAGCCGGAACGATGTTTTGATGTTACGGAAGGCTAATGCGCTGCGGTATTGATTGAGACGACGCTCAGTTGTGTGTTGTTTCGCCGCATCACCACCACAACGGTGCGTCAGCAGTAGTGCCGTGGAATTCCGCAATTTGCGTGAATGACGACACGTATCAGGAGCTTGTTTTGACGTGTGGATAATGTTTTAACTTCCTGAATTAATTTCCGGGAAGCTTCACAACACAACTGCAGTAGTTATTACCGTTTCCACCATATTATATTTCTGGCATCTGTGCGATGACGATCTTGTCAGCAGAATTCGCCTGTCACCGCCATCTTTTGCTCGCACCTTTTTCTCACATTTTCTCTCATATATCCAATTGTTTCGACGTCAGCTGTTGCTCAACGTCCTTCCTGTTATCCTCCACTCCACGCGCATTCCATTCCAATGGTGCATTCTAGAACGCTATGCATAGGCAGCGAGCATGATCGAGTATCGGGCCTGGTGTGGGACGTCGCCAGTGCGTCGTGAACGGCGGGCCGCCGGGCCGGTCGTCTGTCAGTGAGACGGTCGACGACGCTGTTGCTGCATCCGACTCGAATCGATAGCCGGCGGCGACGGGTGGCGTTTACGAGGGCTCCGACTCGCCACGTCTCCGTGGGGACCGTTCTGCCGCGGGCGGGCGGCGCTGACCTGCCGGCCGCGCCCGGTCACACCGGCCGACCGGCGGTGACTGCTGTCGGGCGGCCGACACCAGTCTGGACTGAGACGGACTGTCCCGCGTGGGAATGACAGTCCTCAGTGCGACATATGACTGGCGTGGCGGTTTGTCCGAGAGATGATGGTTCGTTCTTGTGATGCGCAAAGAATGCCGATATCCAATCTGTTCCCCTAGTTCCCTTTCACATCCGATTCATCTTCAATAATGTTTACGGTGGAATATCATTGCAACGTAACCGGCAACCTGTCCAATTCACTCCCAATCGTTGCGCGGCCATGTCTGCGGTCATCAGGCATGCACGAATCACGAAATAGCACTCGAGAATGTGCTCCCTCTGCTGACATTAGTCGTCTGGCGTCGCTGAGCCGCTTGCGCTGCGTGCTGACCGGTGTGCCGCCCGCCGGCAGACATCCCGGTGGAGTTCCACATCCTGGAGACGGGCACCGTGCACGGACTGGCCTTCTGGTTCGACGTGGCGTTCTGCGGCTCGCAGAACACGGTGTGGCTGAGCACGGCGCCCACGGAGCCGCTCACCCACTGGTACCAGGTGCGCTGTCTGCTGCGCGACCCCGTCTGCGTCAAGGAGGGCCAGATGCTGACCGGCCGTGTGCTCATGAACGCCAATCAGAGGTGAGTGGTGGCCGGAGCGGCGCCTGCTCGCGTCATGGAGTCCGTAACCTTCCCGCGCCTCGCTGTAGTAACGTGTCTGTATGATAAGCATGATTTTTCCTCTTTGTTGTCTTACGTTATAAACGGACTGTTGCTTGGTGCACACATACGGATCAACGCCTGACGTTTAGTGCTGGGATTTCATTCCGTTTCACAGATCATATGTGACGTCGGGGCCGTTCAATGAATGGTTTTCTCACCTTCCGTCGTCTCCGAGTGCCGGTAGACGACGGAAGCTGATCCCAGCTGGTCCCAGCTGCCATGTCTGTCCTGTATGTGCATCACTATCTACCTCTGTTCGCACCTCAGTCGCATCCGTGATCACCTCAGCAGAGGCCACTACTGACGTCGCCCGCCCGCCCCCGTTTGCAGACAAAGCTACGACGTGACAATCACACTCCAGATAGAGGGCACCGGCGTCTGGAGTACCGTGACGCTTGACCTGAAGAACCCCTACTTCCGGTACACGGGCGGCCAGCCGCCGCCGCCGCCCGGCCACGCGTCCACCAGTCCCAGCGAACTCTACTGGTCCCAGTTGGATGCTCAAGGTGCTAGACAAGGTTGGTGTCGTGCATCGGCATGCCAGCATAGTCGCGGTGAAAACGTGTATAGTTGCGCTACGGTAGCTTGATCCCGGTACTGCTTGGGCGGCAACTGCGTCCGGTGTTGGATTCTTACTTCTTGGTCTTGAATTTGGAGTGGATAATCCTCGGGTTCATGGTATTGTGGAGTGTATTATGCCTGGTAAGCATGGGGTCAGTACATTTGTCAGAACTAAGGAATAAAAAGTATTTTCTTTGCATTTATGAAGCATATATTATATATGTTTGATGACAAAAAGCCTAGGTATGCCTCCTGGTGCTGGATCACAAAAATAGCATTCACTGACACTGATCACTTCACACAGTATGCAGTCATCTATCCTGTGTTGCTGGACCAGTTAGAAATATACTGTGTCGTTGGCAAGAAGTGATACATTTGATGATGATTTATTTTCCGTGATATTTTGAAGTTATTTCAACTTCAGGCATGTAGATATATTGCAATGATGAAAAGTATTATTGCAGTTTAATACGCGCCCTGGAGGGCCTCTGAAAATTACGCGCACTGGAGGGGCGGATTCCGCCCCCCAAAGATCTCGGCTCCCATTAAGGCTAGAGCAACGAAATTCGTAGGGTGGATGGGCACGATAGTTAACTTTATTGTGTGCAAATGTCGTGACCTTAGGTCAATATCTTCAAGGTTAAATGAGGTCAAAATAGCCAAATTTTATGGTTTTGCGTGGCTTAGCTTGTCTTTGGTATGGATCGCTGTGATTGTGTGTAAATGCTCCAAAGTTGGCATTAATGATGCTTTGGACAGTACTATTGATGCAATACATGTGTCAGATCAGCCATTTGACCTCAGGTCACCTATATAGGAGCACTTTATCAGGTCATTACCTGCTCCAGTTAACTGAACCGGGCTGCCCACCTGACTGCTCCGTTGGGAGGCTCGGCACAATCGGCTTCGCAAAGAAAGGAGTGAAATACATGAATAAAGTGCAGAAGCACTTAAGCACACAATGATAAACAGTAGAAAGTGTATGGAGTAACCTGCAAAGTGACGTCAATCGCATGACAGTCATTTCCATTTATGACAACATTCCAGTTGACCATGCTTGGTTCCATTAGCCTGTCATGATGACCTCGGCGACCTAACATGAGTTTTAAATTATGTAGCATAACAATATGCATCAAGCAAGTCGCTAGTGTTGTCAAGAACACTTCACTTTTGCCAATATACGGGAAGCTCATCAGTGCAATTTTTTGTGTGGTCTGGCGCTGCGATTTAATAAAAAAAAATTAACGGCCCATGACTTCAAAATTGTTCGGCTGATTTTCATTCTTCTTACTTTAAACAATGCGCCGGTCATTTCTAACCAGGTACGGTAAACATGGCGCATATCGGCCGGTGCAATATGGAGTTGTGTACGAAAAATCGGAGGGGTGGGCGGATTTCGCCATCTACCCCTCCAGGGCGTGAGCTAACCTGTCATGAACTTGACCTGACTTGACCTCGGTGACCTGACATGACTTTGAAATAATGTAGAAAAACAATATATATCAAACAAGTCGCTAGTGTTGTCAAGAACACTTCCCATCAGTGCCGATATTTGTGGTCTGGCGCTGATAATTTTTTTTTTGACTTTACTGACCCCCAACTCGAAAAATTTTCGGTCGATTTTCTTTTGTCTTACTTTAAGCAACGTGTGGTTCATTTCTAAGCAGGTACACAAATAATCGCTTATCGGCCGGTAAAATCCGGAGTTATCTACGAAAAACCGGAGGAGTGGGCGGATTTCGCCCGCCGGCCCCCCCCAGGGCGTGTGTTAAGGAATACACAAGACAAGTTTTACATATTTTTCCTCCATGAAGCAAACTGATTAGGTTTGGTTAGATTAGGTCAAATGAGGTTATGCTTAAGTTGAAAAATTGCAACTTTGGTTTTTGTGAAATTTATTTCAATGTATTTTTTTCTTGAAAGAAAAAACAGCAGGCTAGGCTAGGTTAGGTTTGGTTCGGCTTTTCACTTTATTTTCTTTAATGAAAAAAATGTTGTATTCAAAATTGTCAAAATTGTTCTCGTCTATTAATTATTTTCTGCCGCGGTAGGTTAACCTAGGTTAGGTTAGGTGGGGTTGCATTATATCGCACTTACAGCACAGCTAAATTCCCATTTTTCGGGAGTGGCATACATCCTATTATTACCACAAGTATTGGGAAATGTCAAGAGTGGTGTGGGTGTTGAACCCGGGACCTTTGGTGCCCAGAGCTCTACACCTTATCCACTCAGCCATCCCCGCCCGTCATCTTGTTCTGAAACACTAAGTTATGAGATAGAGGCACGAACATTTCTGCCTGTATGCTGATGCATTTTTCTGCAAGCCCTTCGCAGATTTTTAAGGACGTTTTGGAGCCAATTGGGCCACTTTCACGCATAAATATGTCTCATGCATTACAAAATCCATCTCATATCTTTTTACTTTTATTGCATGGGGTTGCTCTAGAATTTAAAACAAAACAGTTTTTTGCATTTCAATCGATTTAGAACATTCGAATCTTCAAGGAAACAAAAAAAAAATGCATTATCGATAGCCTTTCTTGGCGGTAGTTTAAAAAGATCCGACCGGAGTGGGAGCTTGACCGCCGATTCCGTCGAATCCAAGAAGGGAATGGTGGTTTCCTTCATTAAGTAAGCGGAGAACAGTGGTTTCCTTCATTTGATGAGGGATTGTTCTTGGAAACACCAAGTTGCTACCATGGCGGAAGCAGTCTTGTGAACGAACGTTCTGGTTGTTTTGTTTTGTTTCGGGAATAAGCTTCATTTTCAAGACCATATTTTTCCAGAAATGAAGGTTTGGTCCTCTTCAGTGCGTCCATACGTGACCATACTTGTCCATACACAAGCATTATTTTTGCTGTCATGAAATGTTTCAATAAATTTTTAGATGCACCCTACCCATCTCCCAATGAGCTGTATTATATGGCTGTCTTGTCCCTCTGACTTACTGAACGTTCCTATGCCATATGCAAAGCATGATTTGTGCCCACCGATGTTTTGGGAAAGTGGTTGCCTTTTTGCTTTGCCGTTGCGTTACGTCTACTCTAGTTCCCGAGTTCTGTTTTTCTCCTCGCATTCTTCCAAGCACTACTGGCCCGAACATTTTTTCACAAATGAATTTACGCATGCAGGCATGGCTGTTTATTAATTAACCTATGCCAGGCAATCACGCACCACCTGCACCATGATATGGAACGTATATGACAAAGTTGGTATGCAGACTGCAGAGTGATTCAAACTTCAGCATCTGTTGTCATATGTTGCGCATACTAGCAAGCTGACATTCTTCCAGTCTTGTTGGCATCCCTTTTTTTGTTCCGCTCTTGCATCCTCTTGGAATGTTGCAGCCTTATGATCGCCTCAAATGACAAATGTACATAATCCTCAATTACGTTGCCAAGTTGCTGTGGTAAGCACAAAATATGGCTAGACAAGATGAAGAGCATCATAACTAGAAGTGTATCAGGTATGGGTCACCATATATTATAGGCCCTTGAAGCATGCTGCTCCCTCTGCTTCATCACAGTCGTCACTGTTGGATTATGATATCTAGTTGAGATTGCTGGTGGCTCTTAACGACACCTGGAAAAGTGAGGTGATTTTTTTTGCGTTGTATATTTCTTTTGGTAGCCAAAGTTCCAAAATACTGCTATATTTCGAACGCTAACTGGGTCTGATCCGGTACTATCGTGGAGAAACTGGGTGGTGGCGGTTATTTGTTTTAGGACACGTCGACTGTTTCGAACCATATAACGTCTCCAATCTGTGATGCCGGTTGGCCGTCGGGAAGCGTAGCGACAGGTGGGACTCAAACCCACACCCTTTAGGTTGGAAGACGGGCACCTTACCCCGGACTGGGTTCAGTGTAGAAACTGGGTTCAGTGGGGCGTTATTTATTTCGGCTAAGGGATGCATCGGCTGCTGTTCGGCTCATTGTCAATGTGGCGTGCTCGCTGCCATCTGCGCCAGTTTAAGCCGATCTCAGTAGATCTACCGTTGTCTTTCCCCTCGAGTTTAGGGGCGCATCGACTGCAGTGGTCATGCTCTTTTCCTTACCCGGTGTGATGGTGCTGTGTGGATGGAGGTTAGGTGTGGCCACCTGTGACCGGATATGTTCGCCGGCAGCCGTGAACATGCTGAACGGCATGACGGTGAACGGTCTGGGAGAGGTGGCCATGGACATGGCTGGCGTGCCGCACGCCGTAGTTGGAGGTCAGTTGCAAATGGTGATAGTCCGTGTCAGGGGGCACCAAGCGGGAACGCCGTGGTGTGGCGAGGTCTGTTGTGGGCGTCACTGGGATGGCGAAGTTGCCGGCACTATGGGTTGTCTGCGCGCAGGGACTGGATTGACCGATGTCCGGTATGCGTGGTCTGCCCGTGGTGAGATTATTGTTATCTCATAGTTCTAGACTGGGTTTGTCCACATTACCTCCCGACCAGACAATGGACTGTTACGCGGTAGTCTCCATGCGCTATGGTGTTTGCCGTTCCCGCTGGTGACATGGTGGGGCGTTATGACTCATAGCTGCAGTGCACGTGTTAGCGGCTGTAGCTGGCACAACACTGCTCACCGGTAACTAATTGCTGTTCGGCATTGCTTATATATTTGTTGCATCTCGTCTTCAGTGCAACACTTCTACTCACCTTCAATCCATATAAGTATATGCCATCCCCGCTGAGGTTCCGTCCTCTCCGAGTCCAGCACCGCATCGCTCCTGTGACCACCGACATAACGTCTCCCGCGCGGTCGCTGACGCTTCGTCCTGCGCCCCGCAGCCGAGGGCATGGTGAACCAGGCGGCCATCCACCCGGGCTCCATTCCGACGGCGCAGGTGAACACGGCGGCCCAGGTGGGCGTGGCCACCAAACGCAGCGTGGCGGCGCCCATGTCGTCTGCCAGCCAGCTGATCGGCGGCGCCACCAGTCCGGCGCTGGTGACGCACGCGCAGCCCTACCCCGTCAACACGTCGTTCATGATCGGAGACTACATGACACCGACCGGCTCGTTCACGCCCGCCGTCGCTCAGACTTACAAGCAGTGACGGTCGCGTCGCGCCGCGCCGCGCCAGCTTCTGTGAAGCCGCTCGTCCCCCTCCCCCGCACTCATTGGCCGCTTATGCGATGTGTTTGCCTGCTCTCATACGGTCGTTGGTGGCACTCGTCTCCTGTACAATTCTCATCGTTTCGACGGGTTTGCGTACGCAATGTGCTGAGTGTGAGCGCCCATCTGGCGAGGTGTGCGCCGCTCTGCGTGTCAGCCGGTGACTTGGCTCGAATATAGTCTGTCTGTAGATCCAGGAGCGGCCTTTTCCGCCCGGGTTTATTGGCCAAATTGGGTGTCGTGTCTGAGGAAACCGCAGGTGCGTTGTCGCGCGGCTGGAGGATGCTGTTGACCAAAGCGAGCGCCCGCTCACGCTACCGAACAACCCAGTGGGTGTGGGTGTCGTGTCAGCGAGTCTTCGCTAAGCGTGGATGCAGGTATGTCGATCATGTTAGGCAAACAATGGAAACCAGATCAATACTTGCATGTACGTATGGGCACGGTTCAAACTCCTCCCCTGCTCCCCGCTACTTCGTTGTTGTGACGTAGTCCGCTAACCAATTCCACTTGAATAGTCCATGCGTCTACCACTGGAGTTCACTCATCACGTTTATCTGACTAGTGCTTATCAGGGTTTTCCGAAGGCCTTTCGTCGGTCTCAGTTGACCCCCCATCGCCTCAGCGACGGCATATCGAGCCACACTGCCGTAGCTGTGTGAGCCGCGCCCGGGCGGGTGGCTGGTGGCGGCCTATGGCGCGTGTCCGATAAGAATGCGACACCAGCGCCGCCGCCACCCCCCCGACTATCGTCATATGGCCTGCGCGACGTCCAGATACGGGCCCGTGACACCACTGTCCGTCTGTGTGCGGCCGGCTGTCGGCGCTATCCCGGGCCGTCCGAGCTGCCTGGTGATCGGCGGCCCCACTGTGGGGTCGGCCGGGGACTGCGCCGAGCTGTCTGATGTGCAGACGCAGCCTGATGGCGGCCCAGCCCAACAAGATAGCTATTGGGCCACTGCGGCGATAGATACATCGACATGAGCCGACCCTGGATGTGTGTTGTACTCGGCGTAGTGTCGTACAGACTGTCCGAGATCATCGTACATTCTGCCATCAGCGGAATTGGGGAGGGGTTGCACGGCCATTTACATCCTTTGCCGTGAAATGAAGATGCAGTTATTTATCTCCCCACCCCCTTTAGGGGAACTAAATGCTCTCACTTAGTACAGCCAACACTTGCTTTCCCAATCGAAAACATATATTTTTTTACGTTTGCGATCGCGGAGCATTCCCCTCCCCACTCAGCACCTTTTTAAACGGACTGATTTTGGCAGCTTGTTGATGTTTACAAGCTCACACCGGCTGTCCGCCCCTGCCAACCCCGTCCCCTCCTTTGGATGTATTGGATCCGCCAGTGCCTCCAACCACCCGCGCTTGCTATCGACTGAGCTGACCACGGCTTCCGTGTTGGTTATGGAGACTCGCCGTACGATCGGGCCCCTGTCCTGGTCTGGAACTCGTGCAACCATAAGAGCTCCGCGCCTCGTGACCACCGATCACTTGTACGGTAAGTGGATGCGTTTGACCACGAGCCGCTCGCAGCGATTGTGGACCTTTTCGATCACTGACCACTTGCGGAGAATGAGGACTCGTCGAGCCACTGATCTCCAGTGTTTGCTGTGAATCCATGTGAAAAAATGTTCGACATACACCAACCTATTCATTTTTATTACTTTCATTTTATCATTTCATTATAAACCTGTTTATTATCTATTTATTAGTGACTTCCAGTTATGTGGCTGCCCATTATTTGAACACTCCTAAGCTTCCTGAAAGATACATCAGCGCTAGGACACCACTTAATCAGTAACATTTGGGGTATAATCAGTCACTAGTAATTGCTCGACCACTCACACCACCCCCACCACGCTATACGTTGCTAGCAGACGTATTATATGGTCCATACTCCCCCGGCGGCAATAGTCATCGCCCACCAAGGCCAACCTGAGGCTCTCGCCCACCAAGGCCAATCTGACGGCTCTCGCCCACCAAGGCCAACCTGACGGCTCTCGCCCACCAAGGTCAACCTGACGGCTCTCGCCCACCAAGGTCAACCTGACGGCTCTCGCCCACCAAGGCCAATCTGACGGCTCTCGCCCACCAAGATGACGGCTCGCCCACCAAGGTCAACCTGACGGCTCTCGCCCACCAAGGCCAACCTGACGGCTCTCGCCCACCAAGGCCAACCTGACGGCTCTCGCCCACCAAGGCCAACCTGACGGCTCTCGCCCACCAAGGCCAACCTGACGGCTCTCGCCCACCAAGGTCAACCTGACGGCTCTCGCCCACCAAGGCCAACCTGACGGCTCTCGCCCACCAAGGTCAACCTGACGGCTCTCGCCCACCAAGGCCAACCTGACGGCTCTCGCCCACCAAGGCAAATCTGACGGCTCTCGCCCACCAAGGCCAATCTGACGGCTCTCGCCCTCCAAGGCCAACTTGGCGGCTCTCGCCCACCAAGGCCAACCTGAGGCTCTCGCCCACCAAGGCCAACTGACGGCTCACGGCATCTGACGGCCGCCCACCAAGGCCAACCTGACGGCTCTCGCCCACCAAGGCCAATCTGACGGCTCTCGCCCTCCAAGGCCAACTTGGCGGCTCTCGCCCATCACAGTCGACTTGGCGACTCTCGCCCACCAAGGTCAACCTGACGGCTCTCGCCCTCCAAGGCCAACTTGGCGGCTCTCGCCCATCACAGTCGACTTGGCAGTTCCTGCACGTCACAGTCGATGATGTTCCTCGCCCACCACGGCACACCAAATGACGCTCGCCCATTACAGTTCACGGCAACTACTTGTATGGGTGCACCTGCACATTGGCCTTGATGTTGGTCTTGATAGTGCTGGGAGCCTTGTTCACATTCGGAACTGCAAGACCGGAAAGAAACGCTGTCAGTTGACTATGTAGAAGAAAAAGGTCAGCATACCACACGGCTGCGCTTGTCATCAGACTCTGACTTAATGAGCTTTTTGGGCCTGCACTTAATTGCTGGGTGAGAAAATTCGAAACAACACAAACCAAATGAAGAATGAAATGGCACAAAACAGGAGGAAATGCTAGAAAACAACTGAAGGATGCTCTGTACATGGGCGATTACTCTACTCTGGTACTCTGATCTGCACATGACCTAATACATGCATGTACTGCAGTCACATTTCAGTCGATAATTCCAGCACGCCCTCGTTATGGAGTGCATGCCACCTGGTGAGCAAGACGCCCACAATGTGCTCACCTGGCACCAAGACGAGTCACACAAAATAAAATACAGACTAAGAGGACCCACAGACGCCGCTACCACCCACTACTTCAAATTGTGCGTAATGACATCTGGCAGCGCGTTAAAGCATGAGGAAACAACGGGAGGGACACTGAGCCGGTGACTGTGCCAGCAGTACACCTGGCGACGCCGGACGCGTCGAGCACTCACTCTGCACGGGCGCCGGGGCCGACATGGCGGGAGCTGCCGACCGCGCCGACGGTCCACTCCTGAGGCCCTTGCCTTTTGGAAAAAGAGTCGGGTTTCGTTAATTTTGCGATGCATTCAAATGCTGGGTCGTATAGCGTCGTCAACCTCTCGCGCTGATTGATAGCATGTGGCCTCAGCAATACAGCAGGCTGTGGACTTTGAACCCACTATCCGCGAGTCTGTCAAGAGTCCAACTGCTTCCCGGCTCAGCTGCCGCGACCTCATCCTTGTCTTTGGGAGGGTACCGCTGCGTCACAATAGGCGGCCACAGAGAGACAGCAGTACCACACAACACTACGAACGACACACACAGGCGACACCGGTCGGCACACGAGCTGACGTGCCGCAACTACCATCGTCTGTTGTCTCCGCTCGACCATGCACGCCCATCGGTCTCCACGCGGCCGCACATGGTGGCCGGTCGGCCTGCCATCACCCTCGGTTGTCTGTTGCTCATGCGGCCATTCCCAGTCGCCCGTCGACACACAACAGGTCAAAGTTGTTTGTTGGAAATTGTCGCAGGACGGGCCGTATCATCTGGTGCTACGTGTTACGGAATAGACCACCAGTATACGAAGTGATCTCTGCCGGCTTACATGTTGTTTCGTCAGTCGGTTTAAAGGCGGCGCAAATCTATGTCACTAGGTAAACGGTCCGGCGCGCCTCCAAACTTACTCCCCCTCCCCTCCCCGTAAGTTTGCAATTCAGCACCCTCCAAGATAAACTTCCTTAAAGTGCACCAGTTTATACACCTGGCGTTGGACAAAACGTCCGGATCGGCTCAGCTCATGACCAATTTTGAGCAAATGGCAACGGCCCCACGGGAACGACAGCCTGCAACGCTAGCAACTTCCCTGCATGCTCCCACCGCGCCCAGATAATCCACCGTCCAAACCCGGGTCCAGCGTCACGGACGGCAGAGCATCCGCCACCCACCTGTGCCGATGGCAGCGATCACCATCTGCGTGTCGGCCACCGACGAGGTCTGGCCCAGCTGGGCGCGAGCCGACTCGCTCTCCCAGTCATCCCGCGCCTGGGTGATCGTGTCCAGCAGGTTGTTCACCACCTTGTTCATCGCCGTCACTTGTTTCTGCCGTACAGGTGAATACCAGCACTCAGTCGCGCGCCCACGTGCTCGTAACAACCATGAGGTCTCGGCATGGAAAACGGGATGCTGTCCACCGTTGTGACTTTGAGATCCAACAAGATGCTGTTTAGTGCTGCTGATAGATTCTATATCCTGATGTATCCAATTCGTGAAGCTCAGCCCCACAAACACTCCTCCCCAGACTTCGGACGCGCACTGTCAGGGGGGTTCACCCTTATATCTCGCAAACTACTGAAACTATAAAAGAAATAAACTGGAAAGGAGATTATGGTAGCAGTGAACTCTACAGCATACATTTTGCGGCCAAAAGTCAATATCTTCAGGAACAAATTATATTAGGTAAGCTATATTTTGGTGATTTCATGGTTGATAGCTTCATTGGGTAATATCGATAGAAACGAAATGGGGAAACCGCATTACGAATATAGAAATATGCATGCATTACTTGAAATATGACGAGCAATATAAAAGAATGTTATGTAGGTCTCAAAACCACCACCATATGTCGAAAGATTGGAAACATCTGGCGACATCTTCTGAAATAAATTATGTACATATAATATTACTGCAAAATGAGCATAATCGATTGCAGATTGACCAGTAAAGTATAAAATATTGTACACAAATATTCCTGCAAGAGCAAAATTTTGTTAACGGCTGGTCCATATTTTATACCTAACAATTACTGTCCAGTAATTCACATGCCATTCAGTATTATGGGAACACAAACGCACGGAATTCTTCGTGTCGCCAAGAGTGTGTGGTAGCCAAGGGTGGTGTGGTTCAGTGTTATCAAAGCGAACTAATGGAGAAGCACGTTCACGATCACTACACCGCACAATAAGCCAAATACCTGAATAATAAGCATAACGACATCGCACGCAGTTGATACCCGGCTGCGGACACGCGACTGTGAGGACTCCCGGCTGTGGGGACTCCAGACTGCGAAGGATTCCCGGCTGCGGACAACTGACCGCAGCGGTGCGACGCATCGCCGCATCGCTGCGCTACCGCGTCGACGAAATCTTTGCGGCGGCCGGTCGGTCCACTTTGCAGCCAACACAGATCCTATATTTACCAACTGATTCGACACAAAGAAATATTTGCGCATGTTATACGTTGACCGATTTGCAACATTCGCAAGATTGCATTACAATACACCTGCCCGTTTATCAGATATTTTCTTTTTTTAACGAGACGTATGCGGATTTCGCCCTTCACCGGTGCGCGTGTTAAACTGCTGCACCTATTAATGGGAAATGACTTCACTGGAAAGCTACGTGAGGCGCGGCACCACACCCAACACCCACATAGTAATACACAACACAATACACGTAGCATTAAAGGACATCGCAGTCGATGAGATAAAAATGACTACGGCCGTCGATGACAGACGCGATATTATATCCAGAATGGGTCCACATGCAGTCACTGACTGGGCTAGCAGCCTACCGACTGCCTGCCACAGCAGCGTCCGTGTAGCGGCCAGTGCCGCCCGCCACACCCCTGTCGGCTCAGCTGACCTGCGAGGCGTCGGCGCTGACGCTGGCCGCCTTGGTCTCGGTCTGCTGCAGCCGCAGCTCCACCTGCGGGTCGTGCTTGGTGCGCAGGTAGTGCGGCACCAGGTCGTGCGCGAACGCCGGCACGCGGTTCTCGGTGAGGCGCGCCAGCTCCTCGTCCCGCTCGGGCGACAGCTGCAGCGGCAGCGTGACGCGGTTCCGCAGCAGCGGCGTCTTCTCGTGCTTCAGAACGCGCAGCAGGTTGTTGAGCTGCGGGAAGCGGCGGTCGTCATGCTCGGTGCGCTCTGAGCATTCTCACGGACCTTCTGATAGAATGGCATTTTTTTCATTTAAAAAAAAATCATCCGAGTTGTTGTTGGGGTGGCTTGAGGAGACAGTGTTCTATTGCTAAGCAGAGCTTGTTGCGTGAACCCTGGCCCCACCACCCGACCCATGAACTCCAGCTCAACGGCGGAATTTAGACCGAAAGTTTAACGTGCCGCCAATGCACCGACACGGCCGCCCGGCAGCTCGTCCCCGGCCTTATCGGCCATCTGCCAACTGACACTCCCGGCCGGGGGCTAAATGCGAGCGCGCGAAGCGACTCGAACCCTGTGTTGCCAGTACAGGGGAGACCAATGCAGGCCAACGCTCTAACCAACTAAGCTACCGGGGCGGCGCCATATCGAATCCATATCGAACTGCAACTGGTGAGACAGTGGTCGTTGCATAAGATGTGAATCGTGGACCCAGCAGTGATCAACCTCGACATATTGCGATTTAAAAAAAAACAACATATTTCCCAAAGAAGTCATAAGGTGTATTTCTGAAGTACCGGGACATCCTTTTCCCACACAAATGCTGAATCATGGTCTTAATGACAAGCGAAGGATAATTAAGGCAATTCATAACAAACTTCAAAAGCCTTTGGTTTTTTCTGCAGACACTTCCAAAATGGATCCATCCATGGACCAGGCACCGGTCATCGGTGTGCCCTTTGGATAAGGAGGAAAGGGATAGGGGTGACTGCCCAAAATTGTTCATGCAACTTTGATGCTGACCTTATGACATATCACTCAAAGATATTGGCTGGAAACAGCTCCTATCCAGTATATTTTCAAGTTCTTTTGTTTTTCTTTCCTTACACTTCCTTGAAAAATCCCAGATTAATATCAACATGAAAGGCACTAGAAAATGCATGGTAAAATATATAGAAGTATAAAGTGGAACCAGGTGGAACCAAATGAAGTCAAACCAAATGAACCAAATGAAGTCATGCTTTCATTGCAAATATCGCACTGAAGGATGACTAGTCAACATATGCAGCACCCAAAAATTATACCCGCCCGAAAATCGACGCCAGCTGTCCTGGTGGCTAACCTGTCCTGAGAGGAGTGCATAGCTATCCAGGTGCGATGGCCAGCTGATGTATTCATGACCCTGCTCCAGTTTCTGCAGAGTCTGGAAGATCGACTGTTTGAGGTCGCTCAGTCGCTGTGAGAAGGCATCCAGAGCAGCATCCAGTGCCTTCTCTTCACGCTAGAACAGATACTCATGTCACCTTGCTGTTCTACCATGCATGCCTAAGAAAATAGCTTTGTTGGACTCATCAATAAGTTTTAGGCAATCCAACACAAGTAGAATTTAGAAGATCAAGCATCAGTAGGTGACAGGCAACATCAGCAGGTTCTACACAATCAAGGAACAGGTTAAGTTAGACTTTTTCCATTTGGAAAATTATAAGAAAATAGGATTAAAATGTTGCCTTTAAAAGTATATATATTGTTATCACTTATGTGGTTAGGACAGGATGGGGTATGTCATCTTACATTTTTTTCTTCCTGTAATACTATTATATATATAGACCATTGATAAAATTGAAGTCCCTTTGCTGGTGTTATTCTGCCTTCCAAATGAAAAGCGGGAATTTGCAGAGGAGATAAGTGGTCATATCATGTTGGCTATACTGATAAACATTGCTTTGCAAAAAATAAATTCAAAGATTAAAAAAATAATAACTTAGTGCACATATTTCCCACAAGTTGTTGAAGGCAATTTGAATTAATGCACTACCTAGATCAGGTGATGGGTGGAGTCTTAGTGTTACGTTTTGGTGCTTGAATGCCACCAAAGAATGGCTGAACACCATCTGACAATTATAAATTCAGCACCAGTCCCTATGAGAATGTGGTCACCAACTAGAAACCAAGCACCAACTACAGTAAATTTACAATTCAAGATTAGTTTTATTTTTGGTGATTATTTTTCCAATGCAATGTTTATGAAAGTGGTCAACATGTTGCAAACACTGATTTCCTCTGTAATTGCATTCTTTTCACTTGACAGGCAAAATATCACCAAAAATAAGCTTGGAGTTGGGTCATATAGCACTCCAAATGTTTAAAAGGTAGTAAAATGTAACATGACATATCCAAGCCCAACCTTCCATGGACATTTTTTCAATGGAAGATGTTGGTTGGTTGGGTATTGGGGTTTAGGGGCACACTGACTGTAGAGGTCATGCAGCACCCAATAGAAGATGTTGAATTAATTCTCTATCAAACGTCCTGAACTTAAAAGACTAACCTAGCGTAGCCCAATCTGTTTTTGATACAAAAACAATTTTAATTAAATACACAATTTGCAACCTACCCAACTGAAAAGAAATCCCAAGCCCAGCCTCAGCAAACAGAGACTAACACCATTCTTTGTTTCATGGAATTAATATGTGTAAATTTTCTGATTCAGGACATTTTTGTTTTCTTGGAATTTCCTTTTTGAATTTGATGTTTGTGAATGTGCTGAACATGATGTGACAACTAATTTTCTCTGCAAATGCATGTTTTCAGTTGGAAGGTAAAATAATGCTCAAAAAGTAGCTTGGAGTCCAGAAAAATAGCATAAAAGGTAATCTCCAATAAAGTGAAGAAGATGCAACACAACCTAACCTAACCTAGCCTACCTTCCATGCAAGAAATTAAAAAAAAAAAAAAATGTAAAATATCCAAACATATTTTTAACATACAAATAAAAGCTTAACCTAACCTAACCTAACATAGCCAAAGCCAGCCTGAACTATTGTTGAAGAAAAACTCACATTTTGTGGGTGAACATTAAAAAAGAAAACAAGCAAATTTATGTTTTCTTTTTCTTTTCTCTTTATGTATTTTTAATTATATTTCTGTTGAAAATTTAGCAAATTTATGTTTTAAGGTGTTTTATGGATTCTTGGAATTATCATTTCAACGCAGTATTTATGAAGGTGACTAAATTATGGGACCACTCACTTTCTGTACAAATGCTTACTTTTCAGGTTTTGAGCAAAATAATACCAAAAAGGGAGCTCATATAGATATAAATTATCTTTAGTAATATTTTGTTATTAATACCAAAAAGGGAGCTTACATAGATATCAAAAGAAACTGTTTAAATATGGATAGCTTGTTCATTTTGTGCTCACTAAACACAGTACACTTACTGGTTTGGCCACACAGAAGTAGCAGTATATTTGTGTTGCATAATGTTTGAAGTGCTTACCCCCCCCCCCCCTCTTCTCCTAAGTGGTCAGATCATGTTCACCATACTTAGAAACATTGCAATAGAAAAATAAATACCAAAAATTGGAAATTACCTTAAACTGCAAATTTACCATGTCTTCTCCATGTTTATGGTATCATCCCTCTAAAGGCCTAACACAGATGGACCCTTGTCATGGCTCTCAATTTGATTTGATTGTGCCTTTACAACACCCTCAGCAGCTGAGGCCATATGGCGTCACCTGCCTCTCACCCTGGCAGGAAGGACAGGCATCTCAGGGAATCGAACCCCATACCTCTGGCTTGCCAGACACTCAGGTTAACCACTGAGCTACAGGTGCCTTGTTGTGGCTCTCATTAACCAGTTTATAGTGGAAATTTGCTCCCAGGTCATGTGGTCTCAGGAACAACAGAGGGAGAAAACCTGGCATAATGATGTGCATAAATTATAAGTGACCATGAAATATAATTATCACATGAGTTGCGATTACAAAATAAGTTGTACTGTATATACTGCTGAAATAAATAGAATTAAAGCTACAAACATCAGCAAATTGTAATATGCCTTCTGGCTTATGTGGAGACTGCACATAGGTCTACTGAATATGACAGCCAATGAATGACTGCCAGGTGACAAATTGGCACAGTGATTAAATTAGCAAAGGATGCAGTTATAAGCAAACTTCTGGAGAAATGGAAGAGAAAATGATTAAAAAGTATACTTAATCGATGTCAAGCAAGTTCATAAATCCATGCCTGACAATCATGACATGCTCACACTGCAAAACTAAGAAATATTCACAACACACCCTATGAGATGAATATTCATATAGCTAATGTTACTTTCCAACTATTTGGATATGGGTTTTTGAATATAAAATGGTGTAAGGAAAATTATGCTAAAATAATCCGTCTAAAATCGTTCTATTCTCACCAGAAATAAACAATTTTTGTGAATGAAAAAGTGGATAAAATTGATCAAAAACAATTCTTGTTCATGCTAAATGTTCTTTGATACATTTTTTTAGTTCATGTCTGGAATGTTTTGTTCAAGTAAGGAATCACTTGGAAGGATCAAAAGCGAATAGACGGGAGAGCAAATTGCCGCTGTAAAACAGACTATTAAATCTGTACACAAAGTAAGAAAGATGAAACCACAAAATAACGCAAAAGCATCATCTGAAAATCCTGGAGTAGGTATGTAACTACGGTATTCGAAATTAATAAATAACGTCTTCATCCTCACCTGCATACTCATTTTCCCTGCAGATTCTAACCCCCAATTCCGCAGCAACACTCCCCTGCGCCAGGGATTTTGCTCATACGCCTTGTACTGCAGGATAGAGCGGCCGACATAAACTGTTATGTAGTAAATAAAAACGAATAGTAATTGCAATGATAATATCTGCTTTGGATGCCAAATATTGAATCTAACTGAAATAAATAAAAACTCACAAAGTAAAAATCAAGTATTTCAGAACCTACAACAATAAACGCTCAGCCAATGTAACCTAACGACAGTTGCACTCATCTCTAGTACAACTGGCAGCTATCTACCCGCGAATTCGACGAGACGATCGGGAACGTCAGGGTAAATCTACTCTGTTGTACTGAGTTGTTGCCGCGCCCATACTCCGAAACTACTGAACTGAATTTCATCATTCACCATCGATGCATTCCGATCGATATACCCAAGGCCCTTTACATATACCAGGGATTTTCGAATATGGCGACTTTCACCGTAACATACAGTTAACCGTAACATATTACCAATTATATTGTGAGCGATCATTTTGAAAAATGTTGCGGCGATCATACTCCTAAACGGCTGTACTAAGTTTCTTGAAGCCTTCACCAATTGGTGCAGCATAGTCGGCATACCTGGGACGTTGCAATATAATGTCCATGAACCTGCCCTAAGGTCGCAACATTTAAACATCTTTTTATTGTTCCGGTACCCATGCTCCTAAACTACTGAACCGAATTTCATGAAACCTTCACCAATCGACGTAACATGACCGACATACCTGGGACTTTTTTATATGGTGACCTTGGTTTTGGGTCAAGGTCACAAATACAAAAGCATCTTAGGACGTTGCCACGTCCATGCCCCGAAACTATTGAATCAAATTTCATAAAACCTTCACCCATCGACGTGACGTGACGATGCACGTGGAACTTTCCAATATGGTAACCTTGGATTTAGATTAAGGTCACTAAAATATACAAAATCGCCTCATTGCTTCTTTCCACGTACATGCTCCGAAAATAATTAATATAATTTCATGAAACATTCATCAATCGACGTGGAATGACCGATATGCCCCGGACTTTTCAATGTGATAACCTTGCATTTAGGTCAAGGTCATCAAAAAAGTGTAAACCTGGTTTATGTGGAACGTTGCGGTGCCCATGCTCCGAAAGTACTGAAACGAAGTTCATAAAACCTTCACCAATCGACGTGACGTGGTCGACATACTTCGCACTTTTGTGAGCTTGGGCTTAGGTGAGGGTCATCAAACATGATTGGAACTTTGTTTAAGGGTTGCTGCGGCGCCTACCCTCTGAAAGTACTGAACCGAATTTCATTTTTTTTTAAACTACACCTATCGACTTCACATGGTAGATATACTTCGCATATAAATATGGTGACCTTGGCCTCATGTCAAGGTCACCAAAATGTACAAACTCGTTTTTAAGGGTTATTGCGGCGCCCATGTTCCGAAAGTACTGAACTTAATTTCATGAAACCTTCACCAATCGACGTGACGTGCACGATATACTTCAGACTTTTGAATATGGTGACCTTTGCCTCAGGTCAAGGTAACCATATTCAAGAGTTAGGTGTCAGCCATAGTGATAGTACTGAAGCCGATTTCTGCTCCGAACAGTCGCGTCGTTACGTGGCTGCTAAATTGCATTCAAATGAGGCTCCCGAAAAAAACAGTCAGTCGTTTACTATGCACGAAGTGCACTCTGCCCTCAGCAAGTGTGGAAACACGTCCGTTGAGCCGGATGACATCCATTACTAGTTTTTTTTAGACGTCTTAGCAAAAATTATCTAACGTACCTAATAGCGGCCATAAATGAACTATACCAAAGCGACACCCTTCCCGCCTCCTGGAGGGGAGAGCGAGGTACCCATCCATTACATTGCCAAAATATGTGCAGGCACATAAGAGGGCGGAGGCAGTAAAAAAAAACTACTGCGACTCTACACTTCAATCATACGACCCATCCCAGAATACAGCATCATTTTTGCCACCATTTCGGAAAGTCAAAGCCATAAGTATGATTATCGATAAGCCATAATCATCCGAAACAGCTGCATCAGAGCGACCGCGGGTGCCCTCAGCACCACACCAAGAGCCAGTCTTCTAGTGGGCTCAAACACGCTCCCACTCCACTTCAGGACACAACAGCTGTGCCACTACCACATCAAAATTAATATCCACTAAAAATATTCCGACACAGCGCTGCTTTACGCCTGACAGATACAACAAGAACCGACTTGGGCACAAATTTTCACCATATATCATTCAAATAGCCACGGTTCTCTTAGATTTTAACCTCACCATGCCAGCCACTGCAGGTCGACCGCCCACTAGGCCATTCTGGACTCTCAGTCAACCCCATAGATCGAGTACTTGCTCTTGGAGAAGAATTTCACTATCACATCTGCGGAAATTCTTGGCATCTTCCACAAGTTCGCCGATAACAGTATCCACAAAACACTCGTATTCACGGATAGGTCGAAACGCGAGGCTAAAGTAGGCATCGGCATCACTGGACCAGGTAGCAGACTTTCTAAGCGTCTCCCGGATAACTTCTCCATGTACTCCGCTTAAACAATGGGTATTCTGGCTGCTATATCCATTCTCCTGAGCTAGAAACGTAGTAATTGGCTCAGACTCCAAATAGAGGGGATTCAAATTTGGTGATTTCGAATCGGTGGTGATAGGTTGGCCACCTGCACGGGTAAGTAAAGTTGTTACCGATTATTTCAAGTTCAAAGGTGAGCCCCTTTAAAGAGTAGTGGTCGAAAACAGGGAACTTGCCTAGTGTGGGTAGGTGGGCCTCTGTAAATCTGTTGTTTTCCATCCCTGGATGTAAATCCTATGCACGCCACTGGATTGAACCGGATGAAGGAATTTCAGTCTGTTCTGATCTAGTTCAATTAAATTAAGTTGTCCTGCATTTTTTTACAGCTAGGGGACATTGGATTTCCGTTGGACAAACCTTTAGTTTCATAGGCTCTCCACACCAAGAATAACGACTGCCCTCACTGTGGTTTTCGCCACGAGTTCCTAAACACCGGCAAATTATCTAGATCTGGAAGGAAGCAAGTTCTGAAGGTTTTCGCCGTTGATTTTATGTCGCAATAAATGCTTCTGAGTGTTGAAGAGCGATGTCGTTTAGTCATAGTCAAATAACTCAGTAAATTACGATTGTATGGTTTTCTTGACAGCAGTTCCCGCACAATTCCATCGCTTTGCACCATTTGGTTGCAACGTCTATGTGCGTACACACCTTACATACCCAGCTAGGGATGGAAGCACTGTATTGCCCAGACAGCACACTGCTGTACTGGCTCCAGCGTCATCATAAACAACAGCTTCTCGAAACACAACTGACGAGGTAGCCAATACCATAGACGTAGAGACGAGTACAGAAAGTGATGTAGAGAAGGTTATTCGGCAAGTCTTCATGCATGTCCATTCTTTCGCTACTTTATGAAATGGAATGGGGGCTGATGCATATACTAGCTATGGAATTCTTAGGCATGAGGGAAGAAGTAAGACAACACCATGGTGCTCCATATTAAATTCAGGACATTAAGGGAAAAAGTCAACCAATAATGAGACAAGGACTCACTGAAAAGTACCTAAGCCGACACTCCTGGCATAGCACACAGAATGCATTGTTGTTATCATATTATTATTGTCCCAAGATCACATATGCTTGAAATCGATGCTGAATCACTCATTGGAATGGTTCGTTCATCACTGCACGCATCCTTAGACGCACACACACACAAAGCCGTGTCACGCTTCAAAACTCCAGCGCACCTGATAACTATGATAAGACCAGTAAAAAACCCGTATTCGTTCCCGTGCATGTGTACCCAGCGATGCTCTGGTCGCGCAAATAGCCGACAGCTAAAACAACAACAGATGTAACAAATATTGAGCAGCAGGCCCCCACTCCTTCCCCACTATTTCTTCCGCCTGCCTTTTGGCTTAGCCTTGGGCGGTGGCAGTAGGCCGAGTTCTCGCAGTCTAGCCTTCTCCAGGAGCACCCTGCGCAGCGTGCGCAGCGTCTCGGGACTGGCGCCCTGGCCCTGGCGGACGTGTTTGCCGGTGAGAGTGCGCGGCGCCCGTCGGCGCAGCGGCGGCTCCTCGGGCGTGCTGGGCGTGCTGGGCGTGGCCGGCGGCGTGGCGGCCGTGCTGGCGGCCGACATCGGCGAGTCCGGCCGGTGCTGGCTGACCGAGGTGGCGGCCGGCGGCTGCTTGGCCGCCTGCTGCCGCTGCAGCGCTTGCTGCAGCTGCAGACTCTGCATCATGGCGCAGTACTGCAGGTAGAAGAGGGACGGGTACGCGTGCGCGTCCGTCTGCTGCATCAGCAGAATCTGCTGCATCATCTGGTGCGGCAGCGGCGGCGGCGTCGGCGCCGGCGCCGGCGACTTGGCGGCGACGCTGTTGTCATCGCCGACGTCCTGTGTCCGCTCCAGCCAGCCGGCCGAGCCTGCCGAGCTGTCGCGTGCCTCCCTCTCCCGCAGCAGAGTGACGGCCTCCTCGAGTCGCTGCTTCTTCAGACGCGTCCGGCCGCCGCTCTTCTGCGAGTGGCGGCGCAGCTTGTGGAACGGGATGATGCTGTGCGACGGCCGCACGCGCAGGTCCTGCGGCACGGCGCTCGGCTCGTCCGGCGGCGGGCCCATGGTGCGGTCCAGCAGCGTGTTGGGCCCCAGCGAAATGCTGACGTCCGGCGACGGTGAGCGCCGTCGACTCAGGTCGATCGGCAGCTCCTGGCAGCTGCGGCCCAGCTCCGGGTAGCCGTGACCCAGCTCCGGGTAGCTGCGCCCGTTCGGCGTCGACCGGAGTGCCAGCGTCATGGTCGCCCGGCTGTGGGGCGGAATCACGGTTAGAACGGCGTGACGCGTTCCTGCAAGCAATACGTTTCAAAGCAAGTGAAATTTGTAAAGTTCTCAAAGCCAGTTTCCATGTGAACAAGTAAACAACTTGGGCTGGTGGAGCCCTCAGTTTAGCCTGGTTGGTTCATGACTACGAACGTTTGTTGTGGATGAAATGAAACGGATGTTTTTATTGCAAATAAAACACTCACTGTCACTCATGTTAATCGGAACAATTTGGTTCAGAACGACGCTGTTTATCAATGGCGAAATGTTCCACTCATAAACTTGCACATGCAATTCAGAGATATATTATTTATGTTCCACCACCCTCATCGTGTGGTGTCACCTACGCTGTAGGATTGCCAGTCGTTCCTGTACAGTGCTGAGTTCCAAGCCAGGAGGTAAGGTAAGTTATGAAAAATGAATTCAGCTGAATATCGTGTATTAAATTGTGTAACCACGTCTGGTTTTAACCACCTTTTAGCAGTCGACAGCTCTCCTTGGCTCACGACAAAGCTGCTGAATTGTGAGACTTAACTTGAACTGCGATGGGTTAGAAAAGCAGGTAATCGGCTAAAACACACCAACGTTCAAGGCGCCCAGTAATTCATGGGCGTTACTACGACGGGGGACGGTGTGACGCATTTACAAAAACTTCGTGAGATTATTTTACGCCGTTGGTGTTGTAGGAAAACAATGTATCTAAAGATGTTCTCGTCTCTGCACCATCCCCATCCAAATCCGTGGCGACGCCAATGTCGAAGCCCAAACCTAACAGGAAGCTTCAGGTATGCGTGCAAGACCTTAGCATTGTCACAAGTCAGATAAGGAGCTCAATTTGTTTTCAATCAGAACCTGTAATTTTTTTGTAGAATGTGTGAGGACTGCAAATGGATTTGTAATGGTGAATGCTTGCGCCACGAGCAACGATTGTAGCGAGTGCAAGTCACGGTATGTGATGGCTAGGCGTCACCTCTTCTCTCCATCCTCGCGTTTTTCATTGCACTTTCAACGCACCTTGGCTACCTCACCTTTTGCGTCGTTGGTTCGTATGTAGATCAACTGGTCAGGACCGACGGGCCGCTCGCGCCTCCCCGAGCGCGTGCGCGAGCCCTACTGGTACTGGTGTCCCCACCAAAAAACAGCGCCCGGCTCCCGCGGGCCGACGGTCGGGAGCCGCCCAGCGATTACGCTCCAACCCTTCGGCCAATCAGGTGGCAGCGCCACAGAATTCTCTCCGCTTCAGTTACTTTTAGCTTTTTACCCACGGTCCCACACCCCGACAAAACCCCTCCCGCGGTAAACAGTGCTGGCGAATCGATCCGGAGGTGAGGGGCCGACCAGCAATTCGGGCAACACCGGCGCGGCAGGTTGTTTACAGCTCTAGAAGTGTTGCGTTTTTGATAAGGAGCGAGCAGGGGTCAGTGGCCGCTGGCCGACGTCTTTGCCGGCCGGCCGAGACTGAGCTGAGGTGTGCAGTCGGGGCCTGTCGGCACAGCGCGCTGAAATGGAAACATGCTCGGTCGCACTTGTTCTGTTCACATTAGTAGGCGTTGTTCGCGGGGCATCCGTCGCCTGGGTGGTGTCGTCTGTGCCACTACATTGCTCGCGGTATATCCTGGTAAATACCCCTCTCCTCCCCCAATTTGGAACTAACTGGAATAGCGTGGTTCCGCCCTTCCCCTGCTGACGATGTGACAGCTTCCGTTTTGTCTCCATCACCGATGACTAATGAGTGCGGCTTTCCGTGTTGTATGACAGGTAGTTGCCACCCACCTACTGCACTCAAAAAGAGACAGACAGACAAAGAGACAACAAGACAAAGGTACAATGAAACAAAGAGACAGTGAGACAGTGAGACAGACAGACAGGCATACCGGCAGACATACAGACAGACAGACAGACAGACATACAGACAGATATACAGATATACAGACGGACAGACATACCGGCAGACTTACAGACAGACAGACAGACAAATAGACAGACAGACTCGATGGAGCCCTGGGCTCCACCTTAGGCCAATGGGCCTCCTTCATTCCACGCGGCTTGCATACTTTTAGTGAAAATATCGAAAATAGTTGGGTGATCGATCCCAAACATTCTGTGGATGTTCTAATCCACGTCTACAAATTGTTACTTCCCATGTGGAACTGCAGTGGAGGATCCAGAAAACTCGTTTCCGAACTATTGTCCATATGTACAGAAGTATTAAACGACAGAAGTAATAGAGGAACAAACACCCACATCCAAGTCGATTCCTGTCATATGGTTGGTGCAAACCATATGGTTCGTGCAAAAAATGTATGGGAAGGGAGGGGGTTGTGTTAAGAATACATGGGGCGGCGAATCTAAGGTTTGAGAGGCGCAGATGTGGAGCTTTCTGGGGTGTGTGATCAGACACCTTCTGAGGTGGGGCTCGGTGGTTCCAGGATCCAGTAAACTGGTGAAGTGTGGATTTGCTATGATAAAAACAACATAAATGCAACGTCGACGGCAGGTAAGTATTTAGTGTCAGACAGATGTCAAGTGATCAGGTGAACGGTGCAACGTCAGGTGAGATAGATTGGCGCGAAATTTTAATTAATTTTGCAATGCCAAGACAATTTAAAGGTTGGGGGAGATAGGGTCTTGTTGATGTACGCAACAGCGTTTCCCAAATAGTATGAAGCCGGTTACCATGGCAGTCACACATGCGGGTACTGATATTTTCTTCTCAAAAACAAATACTCTGATACTCTGATACTTTTTGCTCGCAGCAAAAACAAATGCTAGTCCTTTCTACCCATTGATCCGGAATGATGACGATGTGGCGCATTTTTGGAGCGAAAGCAACATTTCGGTGTTTGTGGTTCTCTCCTAATTTCTTATGTGTTGCCTACTTGTAAGCTTTGTATGTGTCCGTTAGCATTATCATGTTCTATCAACTTTGTGACGGTGAAATGCTTTGATCGTTTGCCGCTACACTACTCGCAGTGTTACATAACATGTTGCAACCTACACCGGGAAACCTGCAGGGTAAATTGATATAATTTGCATCATCAATTTATCAACCTGTTTCAACTTAGGCCTGGTTCAACGTTTTGTGGACTGGTGATAAAAGAAAGAAACTGCAGAATTTTCAATTTGTGTTAAAGTGTTTGATAAGACTGTTCGAAGAAAAACTTATTCAATATGTACACGCGCATGATCAATCCGACAGAAAAGACTGAACATAGGAAAAGGTTTAGCTACGAAATAATCGTTTGAGCATTCCATCAATCGCAAAAACAATGGGGTATGGTCAGCCAGGACGTAAACCAGTATTATTACTGCAAAGGTGAAATATGAGCCTTTCAAACGGCGTAAACGAACGCTACATATGGATAGTATATTTGGTTGAACTTATATTTTATCAACATACCTCATGGTCAGTAACAACCTATTCCTACGGTAAGGATAGTAAATAAGTTGATGGACGAGTAATTCCGCGAAATTTTCTCTCTGTTGGAAAGTCCAGGGGATGTTACAAAAAATACGTGGATGATACTAGAAGGTTCAGGCTTTGCATAGGTGTAGCTGTCTCCTCGCTACCCTTACAAAGTGATGAGTTATTTTGAGTATCACAAAAATGGTACCCACTAGACCCGGTCTCCTCTACATCAATGGCTTTATTCTGTTGTGCGTGAACACTATTCAAAACCATGGGTGAACCCTCAATGACACAGATGGTGTTGGAGCGCCACATAAAAGTGGTTGAGCGGCACTTAGCTTTTAGAAACACAACATTAGTGTCTATCTGGATGCCACCATCTAGAAACCACAAGGCCATGCAAAGACGCCGTCTAACACTTTCGTAGAACTGATAAAAAACTTCGCTGGTGTTTAAAATTACAAGTGTCCTACATGCCATCGGCGTTACTTTACTTTCACTGTTGCATCATTCATCTACATATATTTCTTTATATTATAGTTTGATGCAGATATCCCCTTGGAATGCATGATTTTGGCAACCTGGACGCATCAAGATAAAGCGAAGACAGTCAACTCTGACATATTTCTTGAATTTAAAAAATCGGTTCAAAGAAGTGCTTCAATTGGTTGAGGCAGAACATCTGCTATTACATGTTAACATGAATTTGATTTTCTCATCCTCCACAAAGCGATCTTAGAGTAGGCGGTGCCTTTTACTCTCTCTCTCTCGCTCTCTCTCTCTCTCCCTCTCTCTCTCTCTCTCTCTCTCTCTCTCTCTCTCTCTCTCTCTCTCTCTCTCTCTCTCTCTCTCTCTCTCTCTCTCTCTCTCTCTCTCTCTCTCTCTCTCTCTCTCTCTCTCTCTCTCTCTCTCTCTCTCTCTCTCTTTCTCTTTCTCTCTATTTCTATTTCCCTCTTTTCAGCGGTCGTACTACCTCTATACACTAGTACTACGGCTCATCAAACTGTTCTTCACATTGAAATAGGAGCCAAGAGCGAATCCAGCAGAAAATCCGTCGAGCGGGGGCATGTGAGGGGAGTCTTTTGCAGCAATGCATTGAAGCACATTGAAGGGGCGCCTTTTACTCTCAGAAGGATGCTTTTCCTTCAAAGGGGCACCTATTCTCCTCCAAAGGTCTCTTCTAGCTGAACAATTCTTGCAGTGGGATGGGGTGCATTGGAGCCTTCCTGAGGGGTGCCTTTTCTTGGTTGAAGGATTGCCACCTATCATTGGAAGGGTACATTATTCTAGTGCCCTCCTCCCTGTACCCGTCCCTGGTAGGAGCTGCTGGCAGGATAGCCGCTAATCTCAGATTCTGTCTGGGCATGCAACGCCGTGGGGATATTTCTTGAACCATTTTACGTACCCTACCACTATGCACGGTTGAACCCAAAAGTGTTGGAACTCTTGAATCCATCCGGAGAATCTCACATGGGCCGCATATAGCCGCTGGAGCAGACCACCCGCCGTACTTCCGGGTACTGCGGCACAGTCTAACCCACGGCGGCCGCAGCGCCTGCGACGGATTTGGCTAGTTTCGGGTATGATGTCATCCAGGTGTGAACTGAAGGGCGTTTGCGTGAGTACAATATTTCGTTTACTTGCCAGCTGTAAGAAAAATTATGGGCTTGAGTTGTATCAGCAAAGCTGGAATGTCACAGGAAAGCTGTTGTCATGAATCGTCAAATAAGGGTTGCCGGAAGGCAAGTTCGTTTTGCATTGTGGGACAAGGCAAGCTCCGGCAAGGTTATTGTTATAGGGGCGAAAGTGGTTCTAAAGCTGCACTGCTCGCAATGCTACAATGTTCACTAATGACGACCTGAATAGTGGCTTTCCTGCCTCTGTATTTGTTCCCATGGGTTTAGGAGAGTATTTCAGGTGGGTTAACATCAATGCTTATTTTGTGGAGAGGGGCTGGATCGGGTCCACCCACAAAACTTCCATACTATGCCACAAATAGCTACAAATAGTCGGTCCTGATGGTGTACCTGGGTTTCGTATTGTCAAGAACGCTCACAGCGCATAGTCCAGGGTCCACACAACAACCGCGCTGGAGAAACATTCACTTTGCAGTTGCTAATGTATATTACATTAACAAGGTCGATTGGGAGAAGGTTTCTTGTGCTCCTTGTATACCTGCAGGCAATGAACCGATTTCGTAGATGCAAGGGGCAATCGATAGTTCGCTAACTATTACTGGGGTAACTTGTGCTGGTCTCGGCATGACGGATGAAGTCAACGGTATGCCCAGATGGTATTTCGACTGTAAAAGACCACATGGCATCGTAAAAGGGAGCCTATGTATGAAAATAGAAAATCACGTATATTTTAGTGACACATCTGATGTTCAGAACGGTTCATTCGAGGCGTCGTTGTGGCAGTGGGTTCCTTGAAAGTACATTTGGCATTTTGCTAATTTAGGCACTTCGAACTCCTCAGGCCATTTCGTGTCGTTAGTGGGAAAATGTGTATTGTATTATGCTAGCTAGTTCAGTTTATATATCTTTGAACAGGTTTATATCGCGGAGAAAATTGAAAAGTAATTTGATGAGGAATGGATGACCATCCCCCAATAAAGTAGCTAGAGTAAAATGAATTGTATGTGCATGGGAAAAATCCGTCAGTATTTCTCTCAAGGTCCGTGGACTTCTGACAGTGAAGAAGAATATGTGTAACTGTAAGATAGGTGTTGCATGGTGGGCATGAAGGTCTAGGTGAAGCCGTATTGATATATCGACGTGTTAGAAAAGTATGGCCGATACGTAAACGTGATAAGACCTTTTCTTCGTGTCGGTTTTTTCTATGATGTGGTCCAAGTATCGACGACAAGTTTGATGATATGTAATTGTGTATATTTCGTGTTTTGTATACAGTTTTTAGTCCAAAAATGTCGAATGCTCTATCGGATTGATCACTTAATAGCTTCAAAATGCGGCGGAATTTCTGTAATGTTTTGGAGGTGTAATAATGCCTTTGCTAATGTGTCGGCTTCTTCGTTTCCTGGGATCCCGCAGTGACTGGGCTCTCGCAGGAAACGGACCTTGACGCCCATCAGATGAAGTGTTCATAATGTTTCTGAAATATAAATATGGCAATGATGTGAAATGAAAGTGACGAAATACATTGTTAAACATATTTTGAGTCCGAACAAATTACGACGCTGCGCATAGGGTGACAGAGAAAATGGTTGTGATATCACGGAGGGCAATGAGGACAGCATGCAATTCAGTGATGAAAATTAATGTTCCGTCTGCAAATATATGTTGTTTTTAAGTTCCAGAAACTACGACATTTCTTGTAAAGTTGGCGTCTTTAGAAACGTCAGAAAACAAAACAAAAGGAATGTGGGAATAACTAGACCGAAATTTGTTAAATTTTTGTATCGCATATTCTGGACAAAATCGTAATTTTGGAGTGGAAGTTAAATAAAATAATGTCATTCGTCTATCTTCCACGGTGGTGTAGTTGGCGGAGAAAGAGAAGTAATGGTTGGAATAGTGAAATGAAGATGTTCAGAGGATGTTTTGGCTCTAGAAGCTATAGTGAAACCAGTCCGTTTTCCGGCTGAACCTAAATAATCATGAGTAAAGTT
The DNA here is from genome assembly GCA_034440575.1 of Imbricaverruca yamaguchii. Lineage (NCBI taxonomy): Eukaryota > Metazoa > Arthropoda > Thecostraca > Neoverrucidae > Imbricaverruca > Imbricaverruca yamaguchii. The sequence goes on along the minus strand of JAOTOL010001580.1, from coordinate 1,815,746 downwards.
GGGATAATTTGTAATGACGCGTGTGTGGGGTAGTTTGCATGAACTTGAATTTTTCAGGCGTTCCTAGGTGCTTGTTGCATTCTACAGAAAGTTAGTGGAGGAATTCCTGATTCGGCTTCTAAAGAAATGATGAGTGAAGTAGTCCTTGCACCGAGTGCGATACGGATAAGTTTGTCTTGAATGGTGTCTAAGATATGTAACGAGGATGTGCTGGCACCGGTATACACTACAGATCCATGTTCAATTATGGATAGAACTAAAGATTTGTAAAGAAGTACAAGTATATGACGGTCGGCTCCAAGTGATGAAGAAGTGATTCATCGAAATAAATTCAGTTGGTGAAAAGATGTGTTATGGATGTGCTTGATGTGTTTGTGCATTGAAAGCCTACGGCCAAAAATAATATCAAGAAATTTAAACGAATGTACAATTGTTTCCGAGGTGAAGCAGTGTTTCTGGAATTGGTTGCAGATTTCGTAGCGGAAAAAAAATGAAACCATTCTTCAGGGACCATTAATATATTTTGTAAAGTGCGTTTTGTAAGTGAAATAACAATGATCGTAATTTTCTTCCCAGAAACACCAAATTGCGCTGTCATCGACGAACAAAGAGGTATATACAAGTACATGAATAGACATGGCGGTGAAAAGATCGTTAATGATGAGGTTGAATAAAACTAGTGAAACGCATCTTCCCTGTGGTAGTACATCATGCACATGGGGATCGGAGATGGCTGACCGGCACCTCATGTGAAATGGACTAGTACCGAATAAAAAAAACCTACTAAATATTGAGCTAAACATTCTTTTATACCGAGTTGCTAAATTTCGAAAGGTAATGCGGGTTGGGAAACCACATCGTAAGCTTTGCTTATGTCTAAGAATACTGGGACTGTGTGTTTATGATTTGTGTAGCCTAGGTGGATGTCTGTTTCTAGCCGAATAAGGTGATCTATTGCACTAAGCACTCGCCGAAAACAACATTGAAAAGGAGCTAGACGGGAAGTTGTTTCCAGGTGCCAAGTCAGTCGTTTGATAACTACTCGTTCAAAAAGTTTTCCTAAACAATTGGTGAGTGCAATGGGTCGAAAATTGTGTGCGTTACTATGATCTTTGCCGGGTTTTGGAATGGGGATGATATTAGTTTTTTTTTCATGTACCAGGAAAGATCAGTTACAGTTGAAAAAAGTGGGTATTAATTTGATTGGGTAGTGATCGCTGTAATGAATGTCTGTGTTCATGGTCCAATCGAAATCGTTAGCCAGAGCTGGAGAACAAACTGTTAAATCTATTGCAGTTTCTGTGTTGTGTCCTAGGTGAAAAGTCAACTCTCCAGTGTTCAGTATTACTATAATTTATCTGCCTATAATGTGTTGAATAATGCGTTCACGAGTTTCAGAGTGTATATATTTTTTATCACACGCTGGGCTATGAGCGTTAAAATGGCCAAGTAAATGGAAAGGTTTTTGCATTGCGTGGTGACGTTTTTCTAATTCTGTCAAAATATTTGTGTTGCCTATAGATGGTGGAATAAATAATGAACGTCCATCTATGTTCCTGCCATGAAATCCCAAAGTACAAGCTACGGCTTGTAAAGGTGAATTGAGTGTAAGTTCTGTATGTGTGTAGTCATTTGTTATGTAAAGTGCTGTACCGCCACTGCGATGTGTTTCACGGACTTCGTCGCGAAGGTACAGCGAGTAATTGAAAAGATTGAAATTGTATGTGTCCGAAGGCAAAAAACACGTTTCTTGGAGTGCTATGAGAATAAGTGCGATAATACTGAAAAACACTTTAATTTCGACCCATTTTTATATTAAGCTCTGGCAATTCCATTGTAAAAAATATAGACATCGGAGAAAGAATTGTTAATGCTTGTCGGCACCTTTCGGTGCATATCGAAGCCAGGACTGCAATTATGGTGGGTATGCGTGTTGAGTGTGGACGGCGGCGGACCCGCCCGAGCCGTCCGGCCGCCCGGTGACCTTGGCAAGGTCACGGTGGCCAGCTACTACCGCGGGGATGCCCGTCGGCTGGGAGTCGGTCGGGTCACGTGGGCGCCGGCCGGCTCTGGACGCGCAGGGCACGATCGGCGGCCCACTGACAGGGAACGTGAAGTTGCTCCCGCAGCCGAATGACTGCTGGGCCTGTCACTCCTTCCTGGAGTGGTTCGCTTGTTGGGAGCCGGAGTGGTCTGTGTGTTGGAATCCAGGGTGCTTTGTGTCGGTGTAGTCAGTGGTGTCAGTTTCTTAATGGAGCTAATCCGGGAATCATGTCAGTTTGCATAGAACTAGAAGTTGTTGCGACTAGAGGGGTGGAGGGAACAACGGTGGCTGTCTGTGCGTAAGTATTTGTCGAGGGGAAGGTGGCCACGACAGACCGTCGGGCCCGGGAGTAGGACAACCTGGTGGTGGTCTTGACGCCGCAAACCTCTTTCTCTTTGCGCCAGACTGGACATTAATTGGAAGTGGTGAGTTTGTCGGATGTGTTGCAGCTAAGGCAGTGGGCAAGTCTGGAGCAGGTAGAATCAGAACGAGGTGGCTCGCCGCACTTGGGGAGCGGGCTGGCTGGCGACACGTCTTACTGCCATGGCCGAAGCGCTGGCAATTAAAACATCGGGGAGGATCGGGAATAAAGACACGGACTTGGTATCGGATGTAACCGGCGAGGAGGGTCTTGAGAAGAGTAGTAGAGCTGAAGGTATGGTCATATCCCGTACAAAATACAGCAGGAGGCCCCTAGCCAAAATTACAATTGGTCTCAGCAAGATGTCATGTAGGTTACGGCAGGACCCCAGCATACTGACTGAATGCCTTATCGCTTTGTCCGAAGATTCGAAAATAGGACGCAAACAATTCTTGACAGGAAGCTCCTAAAGCTCATATTAATGCCCGGACATCCAACAATAATCCCTATGGTATTGTTCAAAGCCTCAAGCCAAGAGGTTCATGGGTGCTGATAGGAGATCCTTAAACTTTTAAAATGTTCCAATGCCAAGAACAAGAAGAAGAAGAAGAAGCAACAACTCTCCAACAAGAAGCCCTTCTCGTTGTTTATTTTGATGCGGAAATTTGAGGGAACTTATTGGGAGTCATTGGTGTCACTTTGTGATGACATTGACTGTGGAGGGAATCACATTTGTTATTACTAAAGCTGTCCCGAAAGTCATATTTACTTCGTATGTGCTCATATGCCCAATGGTTAGGCTTCGGTCTGATTGGGGGAGGTGGAAGGGGAAATCAATGAACAGTGGCCTCCTCCATAGTGGAAGCAAAGTAACACTTCCGTTATGAATACATGCATCGACGGGCATGCGAAATTGCAGGTGCAGCGAAGTGATAGGTGTTGGCAAGCTCATGGCACCGGTCAGCTTTGGCCGGTTAAAACTGTCATTAAAATTAACCGGCCAAGGCGATCAAAATGCCAACACATTTCAGTCGCCTTGTTCATAATTTTGTCTTAGAGGGGCTTATTCGGGTGATTATTGAGTGATGCATAGGGATTATTGTTGGGTGTACGGGCATTAGTATGAGCTTTAGGGGCTTTGTCATTTCGCTTTGAGGGCATTGTTTTCTTTTGCTCTGGTACATTTTATGCTTTGCTGCCTTATCGATGAATAAGCCTAGCCAGCTGGAAGCTAGCTAAAGCTAGCCCAGCTAAACCTACGTAACGTGGTCGAATATGAGTACACTTATACTTAACACTCGCACGTCCAACGGTCCGCGCTTACTTCGCATGTCCGGGGATGCAGATGTCTGCCCCCTAATATCTCTAGAACTGTGCTAGCTAGCGACAAACGGAAAACGGCGTTTGATAGCTTGTGACAGGCTCTATCGAAAGTGTTTTTTTGGTCATTTTTCGCTCAGGTTAATATTCAGGTCACTGGGCCATCATAGGTCAAATTCGACAAGATCGGGTGGGACTCTTAGATATTGACACATGTCTCAGGACCTGTAACAGATAGAAACAAACGGCGAACGCTATTCGACAGTCCTTGAAATGTGCTGTCGACAATAGGCGGTGTGATTTAAGGTCAGGTCAACCGAAACTGTGATCTCAGGTCAAGGTCATGAAATAGCCTAGGGAGGGCATGTAACGTATAAATTGACACGTCTTGGCGATACAAGCATAATGACGGTAAATTCAGCCTTCTAGCTTAATGCAGTGCGATATAATGCGCAGAAATGTGTAGTGATCTCAGGTGACCTCAGGTGAACTTGGTGAGGTCACTGAGCAAAAATGTCAGCGGTAGCATTTGGCATAGCTTCTAACTACATGCTACAACCGTTGTGAGATCATTCCGAAATCAAATATGTAACTAGGAGACATTTGTATATTTTACCATAGTCCTATAATGGGGAAGCCATGGCCGCGACCTGACCTAAGGTCAATGCTACGAAAAAAAAAACGAAAAGCATATTATGGTCCCTGATGAGATCATGACGTGCTATAGGTTTGAAATAAATCGCCTAATTATTGTAGAAGTAATGCCACCTAGAACTCCAAGTGTAGTTGGGTCACTTCGCCTGATCTGGTAACCTGACCTAAGATGACCTAGGTGTAAAAATGAATGAGGACATGCGGAAAAGACTAATGAGCAGCCATGCGAGGTTTAACCTTGCTAACTCGATTAGTATGGCGGCAAATTAGGAAAATCTGCAGGGGGCAGATATTTCCCACCCCCCGGACGTGCGCGGGTTAAGCCAAGCTCTACCTCTCCTCCTACTCTTACACTTACCAGGGGCTGATCTATGAATGCTCATCAGGGGGAATATTTTATCTGAGAAAATATTGGGGCGCCTTGACGAAGAAAAAAACCCTGATAAACGAGTGGAAGATGATTTCCAGAATAGTGAAGCGTATTTTTCTCTGAAGCGGACATCTTTGGTTGATCCGTTTAGCGGGGAAGCGGAAATGTGTACTCCATCATCCTTTCAGGGACGCCTTTTCCTGTCAGAGGGGCCTTTCCCGACCACCTTTCATGAGGAGGATATATGCCCCCAGTGCCCCTCCCTATCGCCCCTAATCCCTAGGCCTGAACTTACTCACACACCCATAGCAGATATGACAGCGACAGCAGAGGTGTGAAGCATGCTCCACGGTGCCGTGGGCCAGTTGCACATGGATTGCATAATTTGGTGTATACTTATGCATTTAGGCATATGTACATACCATTATCTAATGCATATTTACATGCCATTTGTATGTAAATGGTGGGAGCCTATGAAGTACATGTGTTATTATTTCCATGAATGGCAGAGTTCTTACATTTTTATTAATGATATAGATATTTCATATATATTTGTTGACTATTTGTTGTTTCCTCGCCCATAACCCAGATTCCCCACTTTTCCTGTGTCTCGCTACGTTTGGAAATACCAGCCAGTTGTGTTGTGGAAATTACATATAGAAATGTGCCCGCTTTTACCATACACCTTGTGGGTTTAAAATTAGAGGAGGAATATGAGTCGTTGCAAGGAATATGAGTCGTTTATATGCTTCATGAGCATGATCGATTCTTATAGAAAATACACAGCTTGCCTTTGTCCAAGTCATACTTGTTATATGGGAAATTGACCATTTGTTTACGATCAGTTCAATTCATAGTTAGGTACACCAACCTACTCTTAGCTTTCAAGCATATTTCAATCAGCAAGCTTCAAAACGTTTTAGGTCTGACCGGCTTTGATCATTTCCTTCCGCTAGACCTTGTCAAAACCCAGATTTTACAGCTTTTCACCAACCCCGTAAGCAATAAAACAATAATTACACGGTATTCCCAGTGATTTTAACCCTACAACGGTATGCGTCAGGCAAACAAAGATAAGGAAATATGCCATCACCTCAGCATTAGTGTATCGCATATACCGGAGCATTAGACATGCACTGTCCGGAAAGGCAACCCGAACACACCAGCACACAATCCCTGACACGTGGAAAGGCATCCCATTATCCTAGGTAAGCACTCCGATCGCCGGCAGACTTAAATAAACCGCAATAACTGGAACAACTTCGTCGATAAGACACACAGTAGTAATTGACTACAGCTGATGTGAAGGGGTACCTAGAAACCCCTTTTTTTTACAGTGCCGACTCGCAAACGTTTCATGGAAAAGATCGGTGTTCCGAGAGCGTCAAACAGATGTTGCCAGATTGAACAGCTGTGTCGGGCGGGTGCAGTCCAGCCGATTGTGCCACCGTGTGCACACACAACAATATCGGATTGACTGAAGCGTGCCTTGATCGATGCTATTTTGAAACGAATGAGAAGATTTCCATAGCCCCGTGAAGGGCAGCAGGACTGGGAGCTGGGAATCCCAGCCACAGGATAACCCGCGCTCTTGTCCTTCGAGCTGAGCGAGATGCGTGTTACTGCAGCGCCGCTCCAAATAGCGCTACCGTACCCACTGACCGACCTAGCATGAGCACTGAATGCACGTAATAGAACATTGGGATTGTATCGTGCTGGACGAGGGCACAACATTTCCGTACCTCGCACGCCAAGGCCAAACATTTTATCCGCTCTGGAGCCTGTTGCGTCTGTGACATATACGAAAGTAAGTTTGGTGTCGTGGAGAATTACAATTGTCTGGAAGCATGGGCGTTGATTTCGGAAAATGATTGGGGGGCGCAATACATGAACCCTATGGTATGTGCCCGCATATGGACTGGGGGGCACACACCATATGGTTCCATGTTAAAAGTTTAAATTGTTGAAGGGGTGGCAGAGCCAACATTAAGGGTAACTTGCCCCTCAAAGGTGTTTAAAGCAATATCCCTGTCTGAAAATATCAGGTCAGAAGGTTTGTTCTGAATTTAATAGCTTATTGAAATGATTTCAATGCCCGACAGAGGAGCACCATGTCGTCCACGGATTCAAAATAAGAGGCTCATTGCAGGGTATGTCTTCAGAGCTCGCGAAGACACGCCAGCCGCCGACACGACCTATTTATTATGTTTCTTGGGTTCCAGGCTTGGAAGCCCAGAGTGTTGACAGGATATTCCTAGAACCATAGATGTAGTTTTCTGACTTATTAAACGACGAGGAAAATGCAGGCAATGGCAGGTCAAAATGGATGAGGGGCATACCACATATGGTCTCACGTGAAAAGTTTAATTTATTGGGGAGCATAGCTAGCATGGGGGGCGGGGCAAGTTCCCTCCCAAAAGCGTACAATGCTACACCACTGCCTGGACCTCTAGAGGAGGTCCCGGTAACCGGCGGGAGGTCCCATCGTGTTTTATATAGATACCTTATCAGGGGCCCATTGGTCTTGGCAGGAGGCCTCTAAAGTTCACGAAATGTCCCAGCCCGACAGGGTTGGGGCATTTCGTGATCGCCCGTTAACAACGATCATAATGTTGTTCGAAGGCTCCAGAACAGGCCGACTAGTATTGATAGGAGACCTCCAGAGTTCACAAAGCATCGCCAAGGTACCCCAGTTACGTTGAGGACTCAGATCAAAATGCCTATTAGTCGTGACAGGTCACCTCGTGTTGATTGTGAATCCCATTTCAGAATGTTTAATAAGAGGCCCCCTAGAGCTCACTAAAAGGCCCAAAGGCGTAGCAGAAAGTGGAGTGGAGTGGGGTGTGAATGGGTGGTCTAGATTTGACGTGGTACTGCACTAGGGCGTGCAATTTAAGATATATTCGTGGTTGCATATGCACCCGTATCTACAAACTTGCTGTCTGTACCAAGTACCATTCCACATTGTGTGCGCCATTGCATGTTTTGCGCCTTTTTATTCTCTTTCTCTACTGTTTCCCTTCCGTCCTGTCATTCTCTTATTCTATCTGTCGGCATCTTCTCTGCCCTCCTTCTTTCCCTCCCTCCTTCTTTCTTCCTCTTTCCTCGGCACACACGTGTGCTCAGCGGGTGGTTCAGACTTCTCGTCGTACCGGCCAGTGGTTGGTCGTGACGTCACGCTCCCTGCCGGTGGTTGGTCGTGACGTCACCACTCGCCGTCGGTGGTTGGCGACCGGCCGGCCGGCCGGTCGTCGACATTCTGTCGCTGTTTGCGCACAAAAGGGTTCGCCGTTGTTTACCAAAAATTCTGCCGTTCCCGTAACTTAAGGGGACCGGCGTTCAATAGGATAGTTAGATAGGAGGTAATTTTACCGGGCCGGGTTCAACGGTCGCGCGTAACCCTCGCCGGCGGCGGCGCGCGGGAACGGTACCCGGCGTGTGCGTGTGCGTGTGTGTGTGTCCGAGGTGGGGAGGGTGGGGAGGAAGTGGACTGGGCGGTGGCGCGGCGCCGTCACGCGGTGTGACCGCGCGCCGATACGGAAGGGGGAGCGCGAGCCGACATGCAGTAGCCCGTACACAATGTGCGCGCCGCACCGACACGCCAGACGCGGATGCCGTGCGGCCGACATCTGGCCACGGCAGCCGTCTGCCGGGTCAAGGCCAACGTCACCGTGTAATGCACCGTCGCGGAACCAGTGCACTGCACACTCGCATTTGGTCCAGCGAGGGCACAGTGGCCTGATCGTCGCTGAGCCAATGCTGGTCGAATAGAGTCCACCTCAGACCAACGACATAATTCGAGGGAACGGTACTAACCTGATGGCTAATTGAGATCGGTGGCGTAGCCAGGGGTCGGAAGGGCCACTTCAATGTGGGGGCCCGAAGGCGTCGATGCAGGGGCACGCAAGGACTCCCTGGACCGACGCAAAGAGCCCCTGTACGGACGAAAGGGTTCCGGGCTGACGCGAAGGGTCCCGGGCCGATGAGGGAGACTCCCAAGTCAACGGAGAGTGCCGCCGAGAAGATATTGAGGGCCCTTGTCTGGGCTAACGTGAAGGGTTTCTTGATCAACGGAGGGGCCTGGATCGTTGGAAGGGCTCCCAGGCTAACGGAGAGGCCCGAGCCAATTCGAGGGCCCCTGAGCTGACGGCGGGCCAAATAAAAGGTTCCTGATGTAATGATAACGACCCAAGAGCTTGAGAATGCTCCTGTGGCTTGCCGGACAGGGCCCTGGGTTGTTAAAGAGGACCCCTGGAGCGGCTAATTGCCGGAGAGGACCTCGGGCTGTCAGAAAGGGTCCCTTTGCTGATGGATGGGGCCCACACTGTACAAGACCCCTGACTTGATGGATGGCGCCAATCTGTTGAAAGGGGGCTTCTGGCCCGACGGAGGAGGCCCTGGATCACTAAGGAGGACTCCTGTACCGACGCAAAGGACCCCTAGCCCCTGGAGGACCTGGGCCGCCGGAGAGGGCCCAAAACCGGCATAAAAGTCACTGAACCGACGGAGGAGACAGAGATCGCACAGGGGACCCCATGCGTTATAGAGGCCCACACTTTTGAAAGAAGGGGTTCCGGTCGGACGAAGAGTGTCCTGAGCCGTGAAAGAGGGTCCCTGAGCCGACTGAGGGGTCCTGGGCTGGATGGGCTACTGGGTTGGCTTTAGTTCACGACGATGGAGGGGGCTCAGAGCTGACAGCGGGCCTGAGGCCGATCAAGATTCCTTTGAGCTGTGGAGACGATCTGGGCAGAAGCGGAGGGTTCCCGATGCTTCGTAAAGGGCCTCCAAGCCCATGGAAGGGTTCCGGGCTGTTAAAAAATAGCGGCCATTTATCCCTTCGATTCGAAGGGGTAAATTCCCCCCCCCCCCTCCCCCTTGGCAAGACCGATCGGGCTCTTCAGGCGATTGCCCTGAGGGGAAAATATAACTAGGGAAAATTTCAAACGCATTTTACCGTTTGTGTAGAACGGGCCCTTGAGAGCTAAACACGTCCACCCTAAGGCTTGGCAATGGTTTTGAAGACAAGAGAGAGAGAGCCCGCCCGAGAGCCAGATGCCCACGCCAGCTGAAAAGATCAGTATTAGCTGGAATGGCCCCTGACAGCTGAGGAATAAGCAGGGCACCTGCGGGCTAGAGAGGGCTGGATTGCTCTTGGGGTTTGAAAGAGCCCCTGAGGAATGAGCGGGACACCTAAGAGCCGAAGAGAGTCAGGGCCCATATCAGAGCTGAAATGTCCCCGAGGTCAAAATGCTCAACAATGTGAGCCTCCTTAATAAAATATGAGAATGCAGCGGATAAAAGGAAGAAGCAATTATGTCCACGGAGATGAGCAATCGTGGTTTTACCTAAGTTAATAATCTTCATGTCTTCGTTGCAGACATGTTAATACCCATATGTTTTCTGCAATAGGTTTTCTTTTATTCGTTGTTGTCTGCAGCTAAACTGCATGCTTTTCTGGACTTTACCGGCCTGTTCGATGGGGATCGGAAGTCTCGCATTAGCTACGCCAGCGCGAATTGCCACAATTTCCCAAGTATATATATATATATATATATATATATATATATATATATATATATATATATATACATATACATGACAACTGGGGCCCTTCGAAAATATGGTAGCAGAAACCGAGGAGTTTCGGAAAAGTGTGTGGGGGGTATGTGGGTAGAGGGCCCTTTTCGGATGTTCGCCCCCAGACCAATTTCTTGTTACGCCACTGACTGAAATCCAAGGAATATGAAAGCATATCTACCCTTAATTTGGGTGATTTTAATAATCAATTTCCTGATGAGATGAGAATCACAATCCCCCGTTCCCCCCACCACCACACCACACCACAAAAAAAAAATACTCCTTCCAAGCACGTCTGTGTCTGGATCCGTCAGTCTCATTCGTTGCAAGGAATGAAAATACAACTCTGATTTATACCGCAACAATCATCGCCCTTACAGGTTTTCTGACAATGTGACCCGACTCGCTAAACATGAGAATGCCTTGCAAGAGCACTGGAGCCAGAAGCAAACTGCGTAGCGTCCTCAACCCTTATCTTTGGACGAGCTTACCACCGACCCCATGGACATTGCATAAAAAGAATCGACTCTAAGATACCCCATCAAACTTTGAGACAGTTGGTGTCATCGCGATTAATCAGGGCCTTTCAGCACATTGCAACAAATCATCAGCATGCGCAAAAAAGTGGAACAGGTGCGGTGTGTGAACATAAATAATATCCCAAGTGTCAACATAAAACCTTCAAAAGCTTCTAAGTGAGGTTTTGCAGAATTGCGTATTGCTCTTAGGAGGGTTCCTCTGGCTGTTTCCAGTGATGGCTGAGGTGGATATGGTGGGTTCCCTGCACCAGATGTGATCCAGGAGTCATCTCCACGTTACCAAACATGGTGGCGTATGACCTTGCCATTATGAGCAGTCAGGAACCACGAAGCCACGGTGCTGCACCGTCATCTCCACATTACCGGACGTGGTCCTCCCGCGTGCCCCTGTCAATGCCAACACCCACAGACGACGGTTGCATGCCAGAGATGCCCACATTGCCAGAAATGATCTGCCGTGACTGTGACCGTGCCACCAGCCACGTGTAGTCCCTGGACGTTCCACCAGCCACGTGTAGTCCCCGGACGTCCCACCAGCCACTTGTAGCCCCGGACGTCCCACCAGCCACGTGTAGTCCCCGGACGTCCCACCAGCCACGTGTAGTCCCCGGACGTCCCACCAGCCACGTGTAGTCCCTGGACGTTCCACCAGCCACGTGTAGTCCCCGGACGTCCCACCAGCCACGTGTAGTCCCTGGACGTTCCACCAGCCACGTGTAGTCCCTGGACGTCCCACCAGCCACGTGTAGTCCCCGGACGTCCCACCAGCCACTTGTAGCCCCGGACGTCCCACCAGCCACGTGTAGTCCCTGGACGTCCCACCAGCCACGTGTAGTCCCTGGACGTCCCACCAGCCACGTGTAGTCCCTGGACGTCCCACCAGCCACGTGTAGTCCCCGGACGTCCCACCAGCCACGTGTAGTCCCCGGACGTCCCACCAGCCACGTGTAGTCCCAGGACGTCCCACCAGCCACGTGTAGTCCCAGGACGTCCCACCAGCCACGTGTAGTCCCCGGATGTCCCACCAGCCACTTGAAGCCCCGGACGTCCCACCAGCCACGTGTAGTCCCTGGACGTCCCACCAGCCACGTGTAGTCCCCGGACGTCCCACCAGCCACGTGTAGTCCCTTGACGTCCCACCAGCCACGTACAGTGTCCGGACGTGGCAGTGGCCCGTGGCGCGCCACCGTATACCCTGAGGCAGTTGGCTCACCGTCGTCACCGTCGCCGGCGCAGGCCGGCCGACTGCACCGTTGGCTCCGTTACTCGGACTCGGCCATCGCCTGACTGCCGAGTCGTCACGTTCGGATCGCACGGGCAGGCATCCGCTGTTGGACTGGCACATCGAGTGCCGCACACAGAGCGTCAAGTACCCTCAACACAGCTCTTGCTACTTAAAAATCAACTTGCATGTTGATGAAGATTTAGCAGCGTGGCTCGACCACTACATGACCTATCGTGGGGAAATAATATCGCCTTGATACATTACGAAATTGACCGATGCAATCATACTTTTTGTTTTGTTTTTGTGTATAAAAAAAACGCCGGGAGTTTCACCAATTATAGCCCCTGGGAGCTGGTATTTGCTTTTGTTCGCTTCTAACTACATTTCTGACCTCGTGAAATCATCAGGCTCTTTTCAAACCAACTATTTGGCAAAGACGTGCTTATGTAGATGAGGAACAGGTGAAACAACACCAACCGCATTTTCTTGGGGTGGGGGTATAAATTGATGGTAGGTCACTTCTCTATTTCTCTCTATGCAGGTCTTAGTTCTACTGCCAAACTTATGAAATGTGGGGATGCGTCTCATACAATCCCAAGATCGAGCCACACTTCAATCTGGGGAATGCAAGATATAAATGGTGCCCACGCGCGATTCTCAATGTTTTTTTTTCACGCAGGGTACAAAATAGACTATGCTGCACGCAAAGGACAGCATACAATCACAGCATCATGCTGACTTAAGGTTTGTATGATGCAGAGATCACTTTATTTCCTGGCGCATTCTGGTCATAATGAAAGCCAAGGTTAAACTAGTTTTGACCTACAATAACGCGCCAGAAATGTTTTTGAGCAATAAATTCGTATTTGTAAATAATTCATGACCGAGTAATTCTATTGTAGGTTTAATATAATATTTAGGGATCCAAAGGAAATGCTCTTGGGCGAAGGAATGTCGACAGCTTTTACGTTGGTTTTCGTTATCCTGACGTCAGGTTCATGTTTCGCAAGAACCATTACCACCGACGACAAAACATCAGAGAGATCAGGGGAAAGGACCAAACTGTTTTTACTTTTGTGTTTTGTGAAATGAGTTCCAATGTTTGTCCCGATAACAACGGGAGACAGTATGATGCAAACAGAGCTTGTTGCCACATAGACCATGAACCTTCCAACCGATCGGACAATTTTGTGGCGAATCTAGCGTTTAAATGCCCGTCTCCCAATCGAAATGCGTGGGTTCGAGTCCCACCTGACGCTACTCTACACTGCATTCGGGCGCGTGAGGGACAGGGCCTAATACCAGCGCTTCGTCAACTTACCTACCAGGCGGATTTATATGTTGCTATTTCCAGTTTCTAATAGGCCAACGATACGAATTATATGGATGAAGTTCATGGTGAGTCTTTTATTAGTTTTTGAGAGGAACGTAGCGGCGCAACGACGGCTCAATAAGCACTCAGTGGGGTCTTGCAATCGCTTCAGTGTGGAGCGTGGAAGACCTTATAATTTTTTCTATGTCCGGAAATCTGTTGGTTGTAAATGTGCACGGGCAACTTAGAAATACAACGATTGGGGCCGAGTTCATGTCCATGGATGATGGGAATACAAGTGCTATTGCACCACGTCCTACTGGTGAAACCTTGAGCTTTCCACAGTGTGACATTCCGCAAACTTTTCTCTGGAAAGCCTGTCATGTTTGCCCCCACTATCGGCAGCATTTGCAGACAGTACCATACGTCTCCGGTCGAAAATTGTAGACAAGACACAGGAGCTGCTGTGAGCTGAGACTAGATCCGCCCGACCAAAGCTTTGTCTATGTCTTGTCTCTGTCGCACAGACCAAGTCTCTGCAACAGTAGTTCATTGGTGGTGCAGGCTGCCGGCCTATGATGACATCATAGTTGCTGGCGCGGCGGGGTCGGGCCGGGGCCGGACTGGTCGGATATCACCCCACATGGCGCGGCAGGGGCGCCGAACCCTACCGTGGCTTGACGGGCCGACCAGGCGATCACACCGATACGGTGGGCAAAACAGTGCGCATATTTATTTGTACACAGCTTCCATGAGCTGTAAGGCCATAAAGTCATGATTTGCATCTAGCATAAGATGATATTTACATGTAACCATTTATGCACTTCACGTGACGTGGTTGCAAGCAAACACCACCATTCTTGTAACCGTTGCTGTTGCTTCTGAATTGAAATGCAGGCTGGCGTGAAACGACATGCAGAGTACACATCTGTATATTTACATCTGAATATTATACATTATGATACTCCATGCAGTGTGTATCTACTGCTAATAGTCCGAGAGATGCGTGGCCCAGAACTCATAACTCCGGACATCGTTTAAGTCTAAATGTGAGACAGATAATTTCATCGCTCGACCATACGCATTACTCGTGTGCATGGCCAACTTGTGTGACATTCATGTGCGGTAACTACTCGAGCGATTACTTGTGTGCATGGCCAACTTGTGTGACATTAATGTGCCTTAGGTAGCTACGATACGATGTTAGTCCCCTCTTGGTCTTCTGTTCAGCTTACTTCTTCATCTTCATTGTCTCCCATGATACACCTATGCAGCTTTTCAACGAAAGATTGGTATTGCTTAGTTTTAGATGCAGATACAAATAAAGCAAAATTATGGCGCTTCGCAGACACAAAGGTCGTGCACCACGCTTGACAAAGATGCACCACAAAACTTGCTATGGAGCATTGTTCAAAATATATAAATGTGCATACAGCAACTATGACCGAAAGCGGTGCTAGCCACATGCTCCTAGATCCTAATCCGGCCTGCCACAGGCCCACGAGTGTGGCTCACATGTTCCAGCCCTGCCTGACACAGGCACACATGTTCCAGCCCTGCTTGCAGATACGTTCATATACATGGTACAGCCCCCGCTTTACGAGAGATTCGAGGGTTACGAAAGTGATGAGATGACCTCTCCCGCATGATCTTCGGAAATAAAGCTGATAAGGGAAAAAGCCAGACGGCTTTGGAAAGTCCATTAAATTCAAGGCTAGTGATAGTTTGCATGTCATTGGTGGGCAACGCCATCAATCCGCCAGGTGAGGTCAAACAGTTCAATGTTCTCGTTTTCAGCAATGATTGGAGAACCCGATTTGTTCGACCAATGGAAGGATTCAGTCATACTAAGCTCATCTGAAAATGACTGAAGATGACGGAAAGAGTTTAATGAGCTATATTCCGTGGACATATAATTCGCGGTATTAAAAAGCTTATGTCAAAGCATCCGTGTAGTTAAATTGTTGATGTATTATTTATGCATTTTAGTAAATTATATTTGTATATGTATTGATAAGTTATAATTATATAGGTATTTTTGAACCATATTTATAGATGTATTTATAAATCATTTTCATGTATGTATTATATTTATATATTTATTTATAATAGGTTATGAATATTTGTAGGTAGCATCGTATGTGTTCGCAAAACTACCGTAAAGTCTTTATCTCTTTAACCGAGAAAAAGTGCGAAGCCACACTCTCGGACATCTATGACCGAGCACGGCGTCGACCGGAACGTCGACGTTGAACGTTCACCGAGTCATGCCACTAAAGTCACCAGTGCCGTCTCAGTTTATCAGTCGCTGTCCTCGTCAACGTCTCCAATCAGTGATCTGTGTGCTGGACACAGGGATGAGGTCAGCGCCACCTCCTGTGGAACGTAAACGTGCCTCGGCTGTTCCGGCTGGAAGGACTTGAAATCGAAGTGCAAACTGCCTGTGAGTCGCACGCACAAACATATATATGTAATGCACCTGTCTACTGGCCAGCACACCAACACCGAATCAGCTATGGTGACAGCACGACACTAAGTCGATGGTGTTCTCGAAGGGGAGCCAAATTCAGCACTGTGTTGGCTACCGATTAAAACTCGACCTGCTCAACAAACTGGCAGTCACGTTTATATGCAAACAATTCTAGTCGAGCTACTATCTCATTTGTGACGTCCGTTCGGAAATCAGGCGCAATAATCTTGAAGTACAGAAACCGGGTATGTGCAATTTGCATTTGTGACAGATAAAAGAAGAAACCAAAGAAATGCCGTGTATTACTCCACCATAGAGACGCATATGGTGCCAGGCCACATCCGATTTTCCTCTTCTCGCCCGACCTCATCATGAACATCCTTTCCTCAGTCACCACGCTTGCATTGATAGAGCGTGAGAACCCCGTTTGACGGACACTTGAACGGCGGCGTGAAAAGGCTGGCACAAAGCGGCGCCGGTCTCCCCATCCCGCGCGAGCTCGGCGCTGGCCATGCCGGACGAGGCGACGACCGCTTCCTGCGCGCGGCCGACAGGTTGAACGCACACGGCGCCGCCGGCCGTGGTTGTTTACTCCGGTCGGGCCTGGGAAGAATTCGGCCCGACCCGGCCAGGTAAGCGGACGGAGACACGCTTCCTGCGGAGGTCGCTGAAGGGCAACAGAGGCCGTCCACCCCTTCGCCCATTGGCCTCGCGTCGGGTCGGCTTCGGCTCGATGCGTGCCGTTTTGAACGACTTCACTTCGTGATTTCGCCTGAGGTGTGTTTCGCAAGGCAGTGAACGTTGCCGATGACGGAACTGTATCCTCAGCTAGGACTTATTTCTCAGTCTTAACTACCATTTTCATCAACAATTTTCCACTTTTGAGTATAAAGATGACATATGTGGAGTTACTTCACACCACCAGCAATTCCCTTCCTGACCTGCATCCTCTTTCCTCAAATTCAAATGTCTTGCCAAGTCATGAAGATGAGCACAGCATATTTGTCGTCAGCTAAAACTCAGAAAACTGTTGTGCTTTGCAAGATAAAAAACTGAGATTTGCGGACATTTAATTCGGGTTTTCATTCGGGAAGTAAATATTCACTATGCTTGGGGAGGCAAGCGAGTCTATGACACACACACACACACACACACAAGGTGTGTATGTGTGTGTGTGTGTGTGTGTGTGTGTGTGTGTGTGTGTGTGTGTGTGTGTGTGTGTGTGTGTGTGTGTGTGTGTGTGTGTGTGTGTGTGTGTGTGTGTGTGTGCGTGTGGTGTGTGTGTGTGTGTGTTAGTGTGTGTGAGTACACATGCAAATATACGGGCACATTAATTAGGTCTAAGGAACTTGTTTTCAATTCTAAGCTATTTAGTATGATGGTATGAATTAGGCGTTATTCGGGTGTGATCGATATATTATGCTCAGATTATGCCAGTAGGTGTATATATTATGCTTATGAATGGGGCGTTATGCTATTAACGGGTGTATATGGCGGTGCATTCAATGCCGGCATTCGGCATGCGATTCTGAAAAGATCGGGCATGATAGTACGATGGGGTGGATAGTTTCTTTAAACTCATAAAGACATAAAGACATAAAGACATAAAAGATTAGTGCAACTGTGAGCCACAAGGGCCCTTCTTGGTTGCACTATGTACACTGAACCAGTTGCCCACCAAATCTGTGAATCAGCCCTCCCTGTAATGCTGAAAAGCAAGCCCTCTATTCTTATAATGATTGTCTATGCTGTTTTAAAGATGTTCAATGTGCTGCTACTGACGATGTTTTCTGGCAGCTGGTTCCAGTGTTCCACTACCCTGTTGATGAAGAAAGTTTGCCTTAACCTTGTTCTGCTGTGGTTAACTTTAATTTTGAATTTATGACCTCTAATTGGATCATTTCTGTTAAATTCAAAGATTTCCCCAAGGTATCTCCTATCCAGACTATTGACAAATTTAAAGACCTCGATGAGATCTCCTCTCAGCCTTCTATATCTAAGTGAAAACATATTCAATTTCTTCAATCTTTCCTCATATGCCAGGTTGCTTATGCCATTAACCATTTTTGTAGCCCTCTTTTGTACTCTCTCTAAAAGCCAACAATCTTTTTCATAGCTAGGAAACCAAGCTTCGATGCAGTATTCCAAATGTGGCCTGACGTATGCACAGTAAAGCTTCCTGATCACTTCCTCACTTCTGTATGTTACATTCCTATTTATTGCCCAGAGCATTCTCAGTGCCTTCTTCCTGGCTTCTTGGTCTGCTCTGATGCCCCCAGTTTTGTGTTTAGAATAACACCTAAATCCTTCTCCTGTTGAGTCACTGATAGCACTTGGCCATCCATCAAGTATGGAGCCTTCATATGCTGCTTACCTACATGCATGATTTTGCACTTATCAAAATTAAATTTCATTTGCCATTCTTCGGACCACTTCACAAGTTCGTCTAAGTCTTTTTGCAGCGAGATATGCTCATCCTGACCTGTTATTGCCCTAAAGACCTTCAAATCATCCGCAAATTTCAAAACTTTACTGCTTAGGCCACTTTCAATGTTATTTACAAATATAATGAACAGTAATGGACCTAGTACTGACCCCTGGGGGACTCCACTAAGAACATTTTGCCATGATGACTTTGTACCATTTAGCATCACTCTTTGCTGTCTATCTGAAAGCCACAACTCTATCCATTTTAAGATGCTACCTGCAATACCATGGGACTGAAGCTGTATCATTAACCGTTTATGGGGTACCTTGTCAAAGGCCTTACTAAAGTCAAGATATGCTACATCAACCTGATTTCCCTGATCAAATTGTTCTGTGGCGAAGTTAAAAAAGTCCAAGAGGTTTGTGAGACACGATCGTCCTTTTCTAAACCCATGTTGAGTATCTTGAATCAATCTGCTACCTTCCAGATAACTAACTATTCTATCCTTGATAATTGATTCGAGTACCTTGCAGACTAGGGATGTGAGACTTATTGGCCTATAGTTTTCAACTTTCCCTCTTTCTCCTTTCTTGAAAATATGAACTACATTTGCCCTTTTCCAGTCGGTTGGAATTTCATTATGTGAAACTGATCTACAAAATATTATACTAAGTGGAAATGCCAGTTCCTTTTCAGTTTCCCGCAACACCCTAGCATAAATTTCATCAGGTCCTGCTGCCTTATTTGGCTTTATTTTCCTGATATGATTGTAAACAACATCACTATCAATGAAGTCAACATCATTTGTCAGATCCCATGTCACTGAACTATGGTGTACGGTCGGCAGATTGGTCATATCTTCCAATGTAAACACTGATTTGAACTGCTTGCTCAGCTCCTCAACCATCTCACTATCCTCACCCAATGTAGTCCCGTTTACTTCCAGTGGACCAATTGTGTTAGAAACTTTACTCAGCTTGTAGAAACTAAAGAACTTTTTACTGTCCCCATTACAGTTTCTAGCTAAATCCAGTTCTTTCGCTCGCTTTGCTGCTCTGGTTTTTTGCTTCACAGTGTCTCTAGCTTTTTGATACGCCTTTAGATTAACGACATTTGAGGCTTCTTTAAAAACTCTAAATGCAGTTTTCTTAGCCTTAATTGCTTTTATCACGTCTGGTGTAACCCATGCTGGCTTTCCTACCCTTCTTTTGCGTCTTTGCTTTTGGGGGACATGTCTAATCTGAGTTTCCTTCAAGTAAGATTTGAACCTTTCCCACATTTCACAAGCATTTAAATTGGAGAATTCTTCTTCCCATCTGATGGCACTTAAAGCCGCTCTCATGCCGTCAAAGTCTGCTCTGTTGAAATTTGGAACCTTTACCAAATTATCCTTGATAATTTCCCCTACATGTGCCTTGAATGTAACTATGTTATGGTCACTTTTCCCAGTCATTCAGGACATAACTTCCATTATGGGGTTCATGTCTGCCTCATAGTATCTTCATTTTATAGCCTGCGTTTAGATGGGCCTTTGTGGCTCTGATTAAGCCTGAGCGCTTGATGAACAATTTATATCTATGTGGTAAACGACATCACTGGAGAGAAGTAGAGACCCAAGGACGCAAGAGGAGGCCACACGATGGGAAAGTAGTATGGAGGACGAGGCCTTTCAGTCGGGAGAGGAGGAATCTAAGGTGAGAGGGATAGCTTCTGGAATCAAGAGGCCCCATGAGGGGCAAGGAGACCACACGGAATGATAGAAGAACCCTAAGACAGGACATAAGGCTGTCCTAACTTAGGAGTGGCCATTCAGAGAACAGGGGAGGCTTTCAGGATCTCCAAAGGAGACCTCCAAAGCGCGCAAGGAGGCCCTCAGGATAGAGGAGGCTCCCCAAGACATGAGCAAGCCCATAGGAGAGAAATGAATACCCAAGAATGCAAGAGGAATTCCCAAAGATTGGTAAGGAGGCCCAAAGACGAGAAAACATGTCCTAGGAAATGAGAGAAGCCCCCCCCATCCCTAAGATGAGACAGGAAGACAGTAGAATGGGAGGGATGTCAAAAGCATACAAGAGAAGCCTTCCCCAAGGCTGTTCCTTCCTATTGCCAACATTTTGGGAACACCCCCTGGGCGTCAAAATATTGACGAGATGTCACCTAGGGTGGATATCGATCTTTTGGCAGTAGACATGTGTAAAATGAGCAATAAATGAGGAAATTATCATTCCAGTCCTTAATTCAGGGACGTAATTTTGTTCCAAGAAGCCTCACTACATATTCAGGACCAGTTTTAAAGTTTAGTTCACACCCGGAATGATTTGGTGGCGCCACCTCTTGAACAGCACAAATTCCTCAATCTGGCTTCACCTGAGTCATCACCGGTTTTTGCCTGCTGTCCTCGGTGTAGGAATGGATGTACAATCAGCATGACATTTTGTGTTACGACCTTTGCTAAATCACAGCTTTAGTTTGTAATATATTTCACTTTCAATTTAGAAGGAATTTAAAATTCAGAACGTCAGCAATTATGGGCTGGTAAACAAATTGAGCTTAGTTATTTATGTATTAGCTATTGACATTTGTGGAAACATTCCATCTCTTGTAAATCTAGTTATATTGATCACTAACTCATAGTTTCCTCAGTACATTTGCAATGTCGATACCCTCCGACTTATAACTATGTGAAGCGCCATTAGCCGTGAATGTGCAAAAGTGTATCGTGAACCATCTGGTAAACAAAATTGATCATGATGACCAGGGGCGGATGCAGCGGGATGACACTGGGATACTTCCATCCATGGAAAGTTGGTGCTTATTTGACCGAGAAAAGGAGCCCTACCGGTGAAGCTCTATTACACATCCTCACTCTTCAACGATTTTTTATCAGCTAGAAGCAAGACATTCACCGCGGCCCACGCAACAGGGGCGCCATCAGAGGAAAAAAGGTTTCGCCATGAAAATAAAAGTTGGCCCTTCAGTACGCCCGAGAACCCCTCCCCCGCTGAACAAATGCCCAGCCGAAGGTGCCCCTCAGAGACTTCCGGGTGGGGTTCCTCGGAGGAAATGGCGCCTCTCCAGACTTCTGCCCCATGAAAATGATAAATCCGCCCCTGGGAATGAACACCTACTCTGGCATTCATTTTTCACGCAACAAACATCAGGTGTGATCGAAGACCGGTTAAAAAAATGGTATTAAAAAAAATTGAACAAGAAGAGTGTGCTGATTCGTGTACATTTCTATCGTAGCATTTCCAAATTCAGCACGGGATCACAAATATGATACGCAACATATTTTTCTTCAGTATTCAGAAATGTAGCGAAATTCTGGTTTGAGTTTCAGGTCTGAATATACATCGACCTGCACCGACCGCACCGACCATGGTGACGAGTGTATGAAATTCCCATGCACTATCCGCTGGGCAACGGGACATGTAGGAAAATAATGCAGTGTTGGAAAACAAACTGACAGGGTAAAGAGCATCCTCCCCTCCCCCCCAAAAAAAACAACAACAAAAAAATACAAGAACAATCTAACAAAAGAAAGCGGGAAAATGTTCAACCATGAGGTTATCCATAAAAATTTGATAGAATAGTGCAAAGCGAAGTGGAGGAAATCGACCGAAATAGACTATGTTTGTGAACCTCAACACATGACCTACAACATAGGCTGAGGTCACCTTCCGATAACAGCCGCTGATTAAAGAACGAGCGTCTACTAGTTGAACTGTTCCCGGCGCCGATTGCTTTACTGTTCGAGAGAGCATTGCTATGTGATATTACTGTTCGAAATCCCACTGTGCCCGCAATCCGGCAGCTCTAGCAATATTGACGATTCATACCTCTGCATGACCCCAGCCACGATAAGCGGCGAACATGCAATGCAAGGAATGTTGCAAATCTGCGCAGGAAGGAATTCGTCATACACATAAAACATTTCCGTCGCACACTGGAAGTGATGGACATTGATATGCGTCACTGAAGCACAGGAAAGCGAGTTGGACTATGGAAAAGAAGACGAACCCCGACATGCGCTTTTTTCCTACGGCGCCCGGCAGCGACACGCATGCACGATGCCCGATCAACATCCAACGGACATGCAGTCGGGCGTGGCGTCGACCAGCCGGACCAGCTGTCGGTCACGCGCCGATTCGACAGCCGGCCTTGTTTACGTCTTGACGGCGCGCCGTTGTTTACCGGCGCGTCCAGTCGCCACCGGGCGACGGCGCGACCGACGAGCCTCGGCACAGAACTGTCGCGCCAGCCGTCGGCGGCGCGCACCGATCATCGGGGATTACCAGCGGCGCGAACGGCCAGCCCCCTCACAGGCCGTGTCTATCATGCTCATTCGCGTGTTTGTCACGCCGAGTGAATGGCAGACTGCGGCTTCGGTGTGGAGCGGCGAAACCGGAGCATCATTTATTACCGGCTCAGGTAGCAATAGAAGGGTACTGTGCGCCTGTTGTATACTCCAGGGGCGAGGTATGCGGGTGGCACGGGCATTATCGTGGGTGGCAGGCCGTCGGCGTAGGGCGTAATCGCCGTCCAGGGAGGTATTCGCCATCGCAGCTGCTTGTGGATTTCGTCGTCTCGCATTGCTGGTTTCTGCTGGGAAGGTGTACGCGTTACAAGCGTGTGTTCTTGCTGATAAAATGTTGGGCAAATGTGATGGACAGCAGGAAAATTTTGAAAAGAAAAAATTGGTAGGTGAAGTAGGAAAAGCCATGCACTTTCCAAGGTATATATATATATATATATATATACACACAGGGGCGACAGAACGTATTGGACACTGGAGAGCTGTGCCCCCCCCCCCCTGCGCCAGAAGCGAAGTTCGTCGCTTTCCCTTGGTGAGATCTTCTGCCGACATTCTCATGAGTGGCGCTCGCCTGACAGAGGAAGGCGCATGCATTCTAAATAGTGGCATCTAGAAGGGTGCCCGCACTAGTACTTTTGTGAAAGACATCAGTATGCTTCAAGATGGTACCTCAATTTGCAGCAGGTGTGCTAGCTATTTGAAACGGCCCTTTCCTGTCGAGTTCTATCTCCGAGATCGACACTCCTATGGTTCGCTCACTGGGACCCTTCGAACTAATCTGGCCATCTCACATGCGGGACCGGTACCCTTCGTTTTCTCTCGACCCACTCGCTGACTTTTGTATTATGCCCCTTGGTTGATCATTGAGTTGACGTGTAGAAAAAGTTGGTGTCAGCATTGTGTTTAACAAAGAGACGGAGGGGAGGTTATCTCAGAAATCGTCTCTTCCATACGGAGAGAACGGAACCCAGCACACCTGTTGGTACTGGCCACCATCCGTGAGTGGCAGCAGGCGACTCGTGCATACAAAATCATTTTGAGATCAATGTTTCCTCAAATCATCGAAACACGGGCGGAACTTGGCATAGGCTATGTCACATCCTTATCCGAACTCATGATGTAAAGGCTTAAAATGTGCTGTCAGGCAACTTACCTATCATAAGAAGATGGAGCATTGCGGATAGTTGTTTTTCTCAAAATCGCGAAAAATCGGATTACTACTTTAACATAATCAGTGCTGGATGTGGTAGGGTGATAGACAACTCAAGTAACTGTCACTGATCTCTGCAAGGTTATCCTGGATCAATGACCTAACTTGACGTACGATGACGTCCTTGTGGAGTCAGGAGTAATTATATGGTCAATATGCACTCGGTGGCTGAACTAGGCGTTACATTTTGCGACTGGGCACTGCAAAATTTCGCGCACAATTAAAAAATTACAATAATTATGTCAACGCTGAAAGAAAATAAAATTGAAACATGTTTTTAAGACTTCTAAAGTGATATCAGAGGTCATCCAATGACCCAAAAAGTATAAATCGGACATTAATCGCGAGCTTGTACAACGCTGGACATGAAACGCCGGCTGTCGTGGCTGTCGTGGCTTGCTTTTCCGACCTGGAAATGCTCCAGGGGTAACACCGCGCTGTTTTCGTTGAAGTGGCGAAATGGCATCCACGGGCGATGCCTAACCGGCGCAGGACTTCGCCATTTTGTCACTTTATGTGGCCTAGAGAGGTTGCAACCTATTCAGCTTTTCCAAAATAACATGTAAACTGGGGGGGGGTACTGGCGGGCCATAATTATGCGCACACCCGCGAGCGGTCATTGCGGAACGCTTGGCGTAAAAATGTTCATGTTAGGTCAGATTAATGACCTGCGAAGATTCCTCGGGAACCCGTTCCGGCGGACTTCTGAATATTTTGCACTTTTAAAGTTTTAATCCAAATAAATTGCACTATTGCAGATAACCTTACGAAATATACATCGTTCTATTTTTCATTCAATTTGAAGCTCATTGAGGGGTGGCATGATCCAATAGCATTAACGTGCTCCTGTGAAGAACAGGTCAAGTCATGGAGGGTCAATATGCGATGATAGTTTTCTGGTCCTAAACGCATGCCTAAGCCCTAAGGTGTAACAATCAACGCTGTATTGAAATTCAGCACACAATGCTATACTATGAAACAGTTTGGAAGACATTTGGTTAACCGACATTTAACTTTTCCTGACTAGAGGTCAACATGGGCACATGCGGTTATGTGGGTCCAGCCTGGTTCTCGAGCACTTGTATGCACTCATTTTGGATTAGGTCACGTTTATCCAACAGGGCCGCAAATTCCCTTGAGCCCCAAAATCCCGAACACAGTATTGACCCTGCGTTACTTGCTATGCTATGCTATTGAACTATATGGGATTCCATAGAATCATGCGGATCATATAGGATATTACATAGGGTATATGTCATGTAGGATATGATATATAGGAACATTATATTGGATGATCAATCAAATAAGATTATGTGACTCATCGTTGCACTTCGATTGAATGTTGGACGCGGTAATGTGTATTTCATAAGCGTATCATTCATAATTTGCCATCTGTTTGGGTCGGGCTTCAAAGAGCAAATTGTGGAAACCCACCAGAATATGCTCATGAATAATCGTCTCAGGTTAGTGACCTGACATGACCTTGGAACACGATTCATGCCAAAGGTTCTGCAATAGATGTCCAGAGGTCTGTGCAGAGTTGTATTGCATTTTATCCAGCCACTTCTGTGATATCCTGGATGAAAACACGAGCTTTCCTACAGCATCAAACGAGCGGGGCCAAAACGATCGATGAAAACTTTCGAAGTTCATTATCGTAACATATATACACATCTGTGTGTGGGGGATGGGGGACTGACAGCTGACTCCTCATCTAAGCTGATCCGAGCGCTTCCGTCACAAGACGAATTCACCCACATCGAAACTTGCCGAATTTCCTCTTGTCCTTTTTTTTGGCTGAGCGACGTGAACAGACCTACAGACGAGTGTGGGCAGTTGATATAGGTCCGTGCAGGCGCAAGCTTGTGAGAGCATTCATGCGCTATTTTCATATGCTTGAACATGGAATGGACTTACTCATCATGATATAACATAATAACTTAATATATTTTCTAATTCACACGTTCTAGTACCAATGCAACATGATATGCACAAATGTTGCCCATTGTTGGTCTGAATCCATTGTATTCATACAGCACCTTTAACCCAGGACTGCCATTCAATGGTATCTTTGCTGTTCTTGCAAAATTGTTACAGTGCTTGCACAAATACCCACGACCCGAGCATTCTATTTCAATTTGCCCCATTTACGACCACAGAGTTCTTCGAATCACGAGTGACTCCGAGAAACGTGTGGGATATCTCACTCTATGGGTATTTTGGCGGATGACATCGTAGTTCAGAAATCAGTAATTTGAATGGCGAATTGCTGGCAGTGATGGAGCAACTATTTGCAATGACTCAAGCAGCCATCGATCGCGCTGGAGTACCACCAAATAATGCATACAACACCACACCCGTGTCGACATCAATTTCAAACTTGCCGTTACTTATAGTGCTACCAGGAATACCACCGGGTGTGTGGTCAAAGCTGCTCCACTATGTCGCCGGCCAATGCTCTTCGACGTTATCGTAATAAGCAATATCCCAAAGCGTAATACCGTAAGCACGCATGAGTCCAGCGAGATAGCAGGGATCCCGCTACGGTAGACTGACTAGGTGGTACGGGCATGGATCATGTACGCCTGGATTGGAAACCAACAGCTGTTTGCGTTATCAGCCCACCTGTTATCAGCCCACCTGACGGCGGGTAAGTAAAAACGCAGAGTCGCGACCGGTCCGTGCGCCTATGGGAATTATGGGTACGCATCTCCAATTTGATTTTTTTCCAATTGATTCAGCCATCCTAGAAGGATTGTATCACCCTTTCATGATAAAGAATTGATCAAGGAACATTGCCGTTCTTTCCTTATTGATGTATTACGCTCCGTTGAAAAGTTGTCCCGGTGCGAAGTGAAGACATCTTTGAGA
Source organism: Imbricaverruca yamaguchii (assembly GCA_034440575.1). Taxonomy (NCBI): domain Eukaryota; kingdom Metazoa; phylum Arthropoda; class Thecostraca; family Neoverrucidae; genus Imbricaverruca; species Imbricaverruca yamaguchii. Next base: position 1,789,050 of record JAOTOL010001580.1, on the reverse strand, counting down.
GGGAGCCCATCCCGTCGCAAAGGTCGGCACACCCATGTTGGTATCTTGAAGATCTTTATCTTGAATCATTATCTCCATCTTTATCTTTATCGTGAAATGAGTGTGCGGAGCAAAGTACATGAAGGTAATGGACAGACCAAAATTAATTTGGGTCACCTTCCATTGGCTCCCATGCTAAAAGCTGAAAAAATTGCGGGGGTGGGTCAAGTAAGCATTGAGGTGGCAGCTCCCCCTCAAAGGTATATAAAACAGCATCCCTGAGTTGAACGACTGGCAAGTGGTAGCGAGTCGGCGAGAGATAGTGGCGTTGCCAGCTAAAGTATATTGCAAGGGTTGATCTAATGGAGGGGGGAGAGAAAGTAACGGCCCTCATGACCCGAAGGACGCCTCTCTTGGAGGTTCCAATGTATCTCCTTCCTCGAAATACTTAGCGGAACGTGCTCATCGGCCTGGGAACGGCAGTCCTCTGAGAGTCAGAACGCACGCCGCGAATTTTTCGGCGAAAGTCACTCCTCAAAAACTAATGGTGCCCCTCTGGTAGATCTGAGTGTACCCGTCCAAATGTTCTGGACCATGAGCCACCCCTCTGGAGGAATGACGCCTCCTTGGCAAAATCATGAATCATCTGTCAGTGGTATTGTGCAGGGGAAGGGTTTGTACCCTCCATGGAACATCCGCTCAATCCTCTGCAGATTGGTGAGTATGCTGAAGTGTTCTCTCCATTAAGTTGTGTAGACCACTCTACCTGAAGATATCAGCCACATATCTAGAGAACAAGGAGTGTGGGGAAAAAACAGAACCGCCTATTCTTATCTTTAAGGGTGAAACTGCCCGCTCAGTGCTTGCTTCCCCCCCCCCACCCGCAATAATTTCAACTTCTAGCATGGGAGGTTATGTAATGTGACCCCCTATTCATTTGGTCTGCCCATTGCCTTCATGTACTCTGCCCCTTTCGATCGTTTTAAGAAATCAACAGGTGTGCCGACCCTTCCGGCAAAATGGGCTCCCTCCCAAAGATGCCTTCCCTTCGCATCACAACTTCGGAACAGAGCGTAATAAATCAAAAAGGAAAGAACGGTAAGGTTCCTTGATCAATTCTGAATCATGGAAGGCAAATGCAATCTTCCTACGGTGGCTGAATTAATTGGGAAAAACGTCAATACAAAATGCGTGCCCAGAAATCCTATAGGCGCACGGCCTGAAACCTTCAAAAGGTCGCATTTGAAACTGGTCGCTTTTACTTACCCTCCGCTAGGTGGCAGGTTGGTGCCGCTAATACGCGCAGATCAAAGGCGCCGACGCGGAGTTTCCAATCAAGGTGTACGTCATCCATGGTACGGGGATTGTGGGACCTGTTTTCCATGTAACGCCCAGATACATCACGCCGGACAGATATATCCACCTCATCAGGAGAATATAAATGACAACGGAGCCCTCGGTCGCTGAGAAGCCCGCCATGCAAGGTCCGATACAAAACCCCCTACCCAGTATGCAGCCAACACGTCATCCAGTATAGCTGGTTGGTTATTGTTTTTACGATACATCGACCGTTGACTCATGTAGCATCGCCAATCCCTCACGCCGATTGGTCGTCGGCGAAGAGTAGCGACAGGTGAGACTCGAACCCACAAACTTTCGATTGTGAGACGGGCAACTTACCCCTAGACTACTCGTCCCCCTCGTCCAGTATAATGTGCAGATGCTATTGCAAGTATATTAGACGGGCAACATGGATAGGACTGAATGGCCGACAGAGTTACAACAGTCAAGTTATTGTGAACAAGCTTCTGACAGTGTCAGACAGCTCGGTTGATTACAACACCACCGATCAGGCTCAGATCAGCATCCCAGTCTGCCAGTAGGGTCGAATACAACACTAGTATAAGTGTACAAATGGAAGATGACGGGATATCCGAAGGAGGTAAACATCACGAGAGCTGGCCAGAATAGAAAGGGGCGGTCGGGATCGAACTTTCACGATGGTGCCCATGCTGTTAGTTCAAAACATACCTCCACAAAACCTCATCGCAAGTACCATACCAGCAGCCATTTCCTACGCTGAACGATTAAGGAAGGCATCCTGTCTTCCTTAATCGTTCAGTGTCGATGCCTATCTGAGACCCGATCGCGCCATCACCGCATTGACTGAACCCATTCCCTGTACAAACCTCAACTGCATCGCTACAAGATGAAGATAAGAGAAAACGTGGGCATGTGTCTCAAGCGACTAACTAGATAAATTCCCAGATACTGAGAGCAAACCATTCAGTATGTCATGCGACTCATCATCACAATATCAGCCCCTGCTTATATCCACGCACTTATGGCATAATTACCTATACATTGTTTGGACATATCGATGCCGCTTCTCCTGGAATATTGATGTTGATCACGATATACACACACACACACACACACACATATACATATATACATATATATATATATATATATATATATATATATATATATATATATACGTCACCATTTTTTATGAACAAGCCGTCTCATTATTTGGTTCCGGGGTAAATCTGTGTCTCATTTAACCCATACCAATTGATATTAATGTTCTTTTTAGGCTAAACACCGTGAGCAAAACTGGTCCTAACGATTGTTCATTTGTTCATTGTGCAGGGGTAATGATATTCAACTAGATGAGATAAAAACAAAACAATATAGTGCCGGGTGTATTGAGTGTCGAATTAAACACCAGTACGCTACAGTATTTGTGATGCGACTTCAAAGTACGCCCGAGCTGGCACGGTAAATTTTCACTGGATAAATTGGGTAGGGCTGCATGTGTCGTCAGGAATAGCGACAGCTCATGGCGTCGCCAGTAGAAAACGTTTTCCCTTTACCTACTGCTTCATATCCGCCGATCAAACCAGGCCCCTGTTGTGAGAACTGTGGGGCAGTTGTCTGCTCCAATTGTGTGCCGGGCGTGTTTTTGTCGCTCCATTCCGTCTATGTTTGGCCCGCTCCAACTGCCACTGCCTGCCCTATTTTTGTCGTCACCCTGTCCGTTGTTATTGTTACCCTATACTGACCGTCACATTTCTGCTGATGGCGAATGGGGGTCGGGCCGTCCGAGAATAGCCGCGCCCCGGCCGCCGATGCGTGATGGTGCGATAACCCGGCACTTATGGCCACCCCAGGCCCAGCTCACCGGCCGGCCCAATCGTACACCTGTCGACCAATCGGCCGGGGTCCATGAACCCAGCTCTGCAAATACAACACTTTCACTGGTGCACCCCTTATCCGGCCTTGGGCGCCGGCCGGCCAAGAAGTCGGCGGCTGTTTTTTTAGCGTTATCTGTGCGAGCGGCGGCTACAATGGGACGAGCGGGCGCGAGTGGGCGGTGGGAGTCAACACATTCCGACGTGCCGACAGTGGCGGCGACTCGGGCGGCCCTCTCATGTTTTGATACACGGCAAATTAGCATTATTGTCGTGCGGCCAAAGGTGCGACAAAAGCCCGACAGAGGTGTGCGCGGTGCCAGCAGAGGATAAGCCCCCGTTACAACCTTCGTCGCCGCAGCTCTATAGAGTGGTGGTCTATGACTTGGCGAGCACGCGCAGTCTTGCACGCGGAAAAATACTAGAAGAGCATTGTTGTAGCCGGTTAATATAGGGACGGAGCACCATTCTTTACCGATCCTGCCAGAGTCATACATGCATGTTGTCCTTTCGGTCATGCAGTACATGTTGTTCTTCTTTTCGTCCTACTTTTAGCTATCAACCCATACAATACAGGACAAACGGTATTGTTCCTCCTACTCCTCACCAATATTCAAACTCCCCAATACAATTTCAAAAGCTGTGTGGTCTTCAACTGACCGTGGTCAATCAGGGGTGTCGATTAAAAAAAAAACATGGGGGGGGGCAAGTGCCGACGCAGGGAACACCCCCCCCCCCTCCCACCAAAAACTCATCTGATTTCTCCCACTATATTTTCAGATCTCAGAAATTGAGATTTTATTCGACGATGTGTATGCTTATGTTTATTCAGCTTACTCACCAACGGGGAAAATCGTCAAATAACTGGAGAAGTCACATAATTAAAGAGCAGTGTACAGTACACGTCAACATAACAACTCTGAGTAATGGCATGCGACTGAGCTTCATATAGTGGGCTCGGATCTATCGTCACCATCACCGTCACTCCACACACCAACAAGCACGCACCGGCTTAAATAACTGTTTCAGGGATCAGATGCAGGCTAAAACACATCGGCCTTGATGGAGTATCGGAGCACAGCAGACCTGAACTGAAAGGGTAATCGGTAAAAGTATTTCTTTGGCGCCTAACATTAAGGGGGGGGGGCGAAGCCAAAGTTGTGGTTGGGCGAACTCAGGGTCGGGGAAGAGACACAGCTTTCACAAAAGTGGAGACATCGAAAACGATGTCCTCTGATTAATAATGTGCATTGATGCAGTCATCGTGATCACCGAGTCTAGTCAGTCATCACATACGACACCAAGCAAACTAAAATGCACAATGGACCACAGGCATCAATCAGCGCAATCATTCTACTATTTTTTTTGCAACGGTCTGAAAACTCCGTCCGACCCAATGGCGCATCCAAGGCCAAGAATAGGACACACTAGGTACATGTCTCTCCAGTCACGACTAAGCAGTCCGAAAAGGCCATCCCAGATTCTCAGAATGGCCATCCGATTGTTTAGGAATGTATATGTCGGCTGCATTGTTTCTTTGCTAGAGTCGGAAATAAATAAGTACCAAACTTCGGAATGTGGGAATAATGGCAGAGATGAACAGTTTCCAAATGGGCGAAATTGGTATGGTCCCCGCCTCGGTGTGCCCCAACAGAAATATTTTTTTCTGCAACCCTGTGCTTAGTTAGTTACAGCAACATGCTGTAACTACTACAGCATGTTGCTCTGCTGTAGTAGTTACAGCATAGCAACACCAAACTCAGAGCATGCTGTTTCACATTAAATCAAACAAACAACTCTGCTTTCCGGAAATTTTACTTAAGGTCAAGGTTACTAAACTGAGGTCGGGCCAAATTATTTGTTTTTATCGTAGTAAGGAGAAAACGTTTCATGCAGAACATGATATAAAAATGATGTAGACATTTTGCTTTCAAATATATGACAATGTCAATAGCGTCAAGTCAGGTCAAGTATCATGTGTATTCTACTCTGTCGTCTTGTGTGTGTAGTTAGGATTTTTGTGCACGTCAGCTGCTTCGGTGATATTGTGGCACTGTCGTCTTATGCCGAATGCTACTGTTCCTTGTGAAGTGAAATTTGAATTAGGTTTCAGAGCCACGTAAGTAGTGCAACATGATATTAGGTGGACAACCAAAAAGCTGAGATGACCCGAATTCGCGTGACCGGACCTTATTTGTTTCTGTTCCGTGGAAAAATACAAAGAGGTGCAAAATGTCGGACAGTAGGAACGAATGGCAGACGTGAGAGGAGCTTTCATATAGGTGCGAGTGACACGAATAAGGTCACAGGGTGCTGCACCCAGAAGCATTTCTGGCCACGCCGCTGCCAGTACCTGTAATCATTACCCTCGTGGAAATAAGGTCACTCTCACTGCTGGGCGAATATGCTTTTTTTGATGGAATCGATATCCATCAATCGAAATATGCAACAAGAGCAGCGGTGTCTCAAGCAGATCCAATAGCTGTGACGACTTGATACACATTAATACACGGGTGACATGGGTACCTACTGATGATAAGGTGAACCGTAGGATGCGAGGAAAGACACCTAATGCACAAAAAAACTGCTCGGAAAGATGCTGCAAAGCCGTAACTTATCCCACACCGTTTACTGTGACAGACCAGGGCAGTGGTGTACGCACCGTCCACCACGGCTGGATTTATACTTTGTAATCCTGGATGAGGAGAGGACAATTTCTGAGTGATGAAATACCGAGAGGATATTTTCATTCACATCTATGACATCAGAATATCACTTTGCAGTTTCGAGTGAATCTGGACCACTTTACCACAGGGCAATTCATTGTCGAATAACGTCATTCAACGTCCAAATGGAAAACACGGAGCATAATTTTGTGAAGGGGATCATGCTATGGATGGAAAAATATCCAGGAAAAGCCAGTTTTCTCCGACCATGAAGTCCACTATGGCGAACCAGGGCCGGGGAGCACACCGTCTACTGTGGCGGACGAGTGCCCATGAGCACACTGTCCACTATGGCGGATCAGGGCCGTGAAGTACACGCCATCCACTGTGGCGGACCGGAGTCTCGGAGTACACTTTCCACTGTGATGGACCGGGGCTGCGGGGTACACCGTCCATTGCGGCGGATGAGGGCCATCAGCAGGCCAAATTATATCATGTCATGACGGTGGCCTACCTAGGATTTGCGCTGGTGTTGGGCGAATTGATTTGGAAGGATCCCACCGACTGCCATTTCTTAAAAAAGTCCCCGGACCACTATGTTTGTCAGTGGCATACTATTTTATTTTATTTATAAAAAAATAATTAGTGACCAACTTAGCTGTCATGTTGAGGGGCCAAATCTGCCACCATCAATGCTGAATCACCGGATTTCAACACTAACTTTCCGATCCTGTTCACAGGCTATTATTTTCGTACACAAGTTAGGTCACACTGCTGAAATTACACCAGTACAAATCACCAAAAAAGGTAAAATTTTCCGATTTCAGGCATTCCGGTTAGTCACGCAAGCTCGCCAAAACGCCAACAGTCGTGCACATGTACCTTGCGTACCTTGCGCAATCGGAGCTTTCGCCACACCACCTGCGCTTCTCCAATTTCTACTAGGCCTCGCGCGTTTTGCCAATTGCTGTTACATTTTTGTGACAATTGCTGCTGTCTTGTGCCATATTTGGCATGTGGGTTTACTATCGGCTCACTTAGAAAGTTCGATGAATTAAATTCCATGTATCAGTTCTTCTTTCCACATTTGCTGGTGGTTAAGCAATCATGATGTACTGAACTTTGACGCACCGCATCTCTTTAGTTAAATATGCTCCCAGATTGTGCACCAAGACAAGACCCTAGCTGGGTGTTTCGCTTTTTTACCCGCTGTGTTGTTCTTCGTCTACGGATGTGTTTTAGAGCTCCAGCCAATTTTGTTAGGGGCCCGTCACATATTTGAGACCCGGCTACATTTTCGAGCTTTGTTGCTTTTTGTACACCGGTGACATTTTTTTAGGTATCGGTGCGTTTTCGAAGACCCCGATGTCTTTATTTGGAGCCCGACCTTTTTGTTCCTTTTTACGACAAATTCGCTTCTTGGGGCCCAACCATATATTAAGGCCCTGCCGCTTTTTGCGAAACTCGGGCTTTGAGTGGCCCGGTGCATTTTCGGCCTCCCATTTTGCTCTTAGGGTTCCGCTGTTTATTTGCGGCGTTTATTTGTGACACATTTGTGGGACCTCAGCACAACCTTGGTTACTTCGATGTAATTTATCGGGGTCTCGGTGCGACATTTCGGTCCAAGGTGCATAGTTTCGGGGATTCTGGGTCTAAGGAGTAGTTTTCTGGGTTCGACGCAATTTTTCATGACTTCTCTTTTTTCCTCAAATTTCGAGACTCGGCCTGATTTCTCTGGCACCTGGCGCTACATACGTGTCCCGCCGGAATTTTTAGAGCTCCGGCGCGCTTTTTTTCGGAGCCGTACGCAATTTTTGAAGGCATCTGGGGTATGTTTGGAGCTCTGGAGAAATTTTCCTGACTAGGACATACATTCTTCGGAATCTATCCTTATTTTAGAGGGCACCGGCTTACTTTTTATCGAGTTCAGATGTGATTTATGAGGCCACGCTGTGCTCACAGAGGAATTTGTGATGCCAACTCAAATTTTTGGCACTACCGCCGGAATTCTGAGTTCAGTACGCGATATTTGATGGTATCATTGCAAGTTTTTGAGGTGTGTTGTAATTAGCTGCGCCCCAGCGCGATTGTAGTGGACCCAGATGCAAATTCTTGGAAACCTGGTTTTATGGTGCCCGCTGTATTCACTTACAGCCCGCTACGCGAATTCTGGGCCCCGACGCGAATTTATGGGACCCAATGAAATTTTGGAGGAACCGGCGTGATCCTTGGGAGCATACCCCTTCAGGATGCGGGGGTAACATTTCCCCCATTGGTACGCCACTGCGGCTGCTCAGCGTTTTTTTCCGCAGCTGGCACCATCGAGAGCAGAAAGGCCCTTCGGATAATTTTCCTTCAGGACCTATGCTGATTTTTTTGGTGCTCGGGTCGATTCGACAGAGTCCCCTCGTGATTTTTGGCTTCAGGTCTATTTTCTGTAAGTCCCCTGCAGGATATTTTTGAACCCCGGTACGATTATTCGAACTCCCGGTGCGTTTGTATTCCTCGGTGCCCCAGCAGGATCTTTTCCGGGGTCCGACGCCTTCTTAATTTGTGGATCCTTGACGTAATGTTTGTGCTCGCAGGGTGGCATTCCGGGTAGATAATAAAAGAACTGCAATACAAAAGAAATTCAAGTCAGATTACCATAAACTTAGAAATTACCCCAAAAGCCAGGCAATACTGCAGTTTAAGGTAACCATAAGACAAGTCTTCTACAATTTTATATCCATGAATGCGTATCATGTTCGCCCAGACGTAGTACTGGTATGTGCGGTTCGCGTAACTTCTGCAGGTCCCAGCGCCTGACTAATCTCCTGCATGAACAAGTCGATGTGGCGCTCCCCTAGTGGCGAGTTCGCGTACTACGGTTCACCGGCTCTGACGCTGTCCTAGTCTCCAAGCCTCGCCATGAAGAGTAGCTGTTCAGGGTGCAGTTTGAAGAAGTAAACTTTGATTTCCTACATCGTATTCCTTTTCGTAACGAATTCTTAGAAATCACGTGTTAATCGTATTCGGTCCCTCATTACTCTGGTGCTTCTCCCGAATATCAAGCGCGTATCAAGCGCATGCTTCAAGCGAAGATCAAGCGCGCAAAGTAGTGTATGCGTTCAGAGCCACCCGGACGACAAAAAAACTAAAGAATCTATCCCCGTCCGAGGTATTCTATCCAATTAGCCATTCGAAGCCGCCCAGACGACCAGGAATCTGATTCCCGGTAGATTATATCCTGAACTAGCATAATATTTTCATGCACTTGGTCGTTGCTTGCGATCGCTGCGTTTTTATTATTATAAGGCGCATGCTTCAAGGAAGCGTAGCTTGGCATTCAATCAGCGTAGAGGCTGCAAGGATATTGTGGCAAGAAGTCAGTGTTGAATTTGTTTTCCGGTCTTGCATAGTCGCATAATATATGAACGCATATTTGCTGCAAAATTGCACACCATCACTTAGACTAACGCACGGGCATAATGTGGCCGACACTCCGAAGGCGGGAGATCAAGATGCTATCGTACGTCCGGTAGATTACATTTTCGCCCTGGCGGTCCGGAAGACAGCCCACGTACCAATACTATCTGCACGTCTCCATGTTTAATTCGAATGAAATTAAGTGGAAACTGTCCAGAAAATCCTGACTAGACACCGAAGTTCAACAGTGAAGTGAAACAATGAAGCCACCACTACCACTCATTTTAAAGGCATCACCGCTGAGCTGCCACGGTATATATAAAGGATACTTCATCATAATGAAAGGAGTATTGTGCGTCGCTGTGACGTCATGCGACGACTTTTGGACAACTCTTAAACAGTTCGACTCCAGTCACTTCTGTTTTGGGAGCACGTCTTTTCTGCTTCTGTTTGCGCTGACCTTAGTATCAGACACATTTTCAAGAGAGTGAAACTGCATTATGCTTTTAGGCTGAAAATGTAAATGGGAGACTAACCAATGCTGCCGCTGGGAGACCAACCTGCCCATGCTGCCGCTGCGACTGGTTATCGCCAGGCGATGCATAGTTCAGGGGCGGAGTCTCGTGTGCTATTGGGATTGCCGGTGCAACACCAGTCGAAATATCGGTGTTGCCATGCAACACCAATATTTTGTTTACTCTCCTAATTGTCACCCGACGCTGGTAGTCACTCTGATTTCCAGATGACACCAAGCTTATTTTAAAGGTGCACGGTTTTTAGCCACAAACGGGGACAAGGTACTTCAGTACTTCAAAAGTATTTGAGAGGAGGTCCACATCAGATCTGTTTAATTGGTATAAACCCCTGACTCAACACCGAAAATATTTACGATTTAGGACTACGTGTAGATACTCCGCTGCATAGATGTAGCCACGGTTTTTAAATTGAGGGGCAACCCCGGGATGAGAGAAGTTTGGGCAGCCATAAAGAGATAAGCCCCATCCCCCAAAAATGATGGCAAACTCGAATTTTACCCACTTCCCTTTCAAGGACTGGTTTTCAGATTTGCCGTTGTTAAATTTGATATTTGGGCGACAAAAAATGATCCGCCAAAATTAGCAAGTTTCCCTGCTTATCGCTGCCTATGAGCACTTACGCCTATGTCGTATTTGCTGGGCCCGATATCACAATCACCATGTGGGAGCAATACCGTAATTACGTTAAACGTTGCCCTCTTGCAACAGGAAAACAGAAAATATTGGACGGCAACTTTGTTATAGCAAATATGAACTTATACTCACCTTTCCTATGCTTTCCTGTTATACGGGGACACCTTTCGATTACATAACGACCAGGGGTGGATACATGGGACGGTACTGGGGGCATGTGCCTCCCCCTACACACATGGAAGGTGCCGTCCCTCCGGCCGGGAAAGGTCGGAGTACTTTCGCAATGGCTTCCGCAATGTACTTCCAGGTACTTCGCAATGGCGCCCCATAAAAAAATCACCTTTCCAGACAAGTTCCTCACACCATGACTATTCCTGGATCCACCCTGATTACAACAATACCCTCTTGCGGTGATGAACTCCGGCTGAGTATGAAATCGTGCGCATTTATTTGTGGCTTCTCTTGCAAATTTGACAACGTACGTTGAACAATTGCATTGGGAATGACTTGAAAAAAGGTTATATATTTGATAAGTTCTGAATAGCGACATTGCACGATAAATGAATAACTAGCAATGACAGAGGTGCCCAATGACAAGCTCTTTGCCCTAGTTAGTTCCAATTCATGGCTTAAAAACGAAGTCACCATTAGCCACAATGCGACGCCTGTAATTATATGGAATGGCATTACCCTTCCTACAAAAAAAAAAATATTGACACACAACTTAGAAATCGCACCGACATCAATGTTTCCGTTCACTGTTGTGGAACAGCCATAAATTGTCGATTTCCATACTATTGCGGGGACCTTGATCCCATCAATTCTTGGTCTGGAGCAATGTTGTTTTTGTCCAACCAATACCTATTTATTTATACTGAAAATACGATTTTCATTTTTTTTTTCACAGACAAAATCAAACTTTATCGTATTTTACAATAAAGTGGTATACATTTGAGGTATCAGTTTGTGGAGAGTGGTGCGCCAACAGTTTGATGTTTCTGGTTATGTAATACCTCTAGGCTAGGTTGTTACTTCGTTCTCTCTTTTCCACAATGTTTTGCTACATCACCGAAACCCAAGCCCCTTCAGTTATAAAGTCATAAAACATTCAGATTTTATAAGAGCCACGATGACCCATCTAGGTTAAGTCTGTAATGGGACGATACCATAATCATGAAGAAAAAGACACTAATCACCCCAACCAACACAATCACCCCATCACAAATTCCCAAGAAATCATCCACCAACATCTCACACAGCCATACACCCTTACCTATCCACCCATGTTCCACACAACATCCATGCTTATCATACCTATCAAGCCCTATTCACTGGATCCTGCACAACATACATGTGGATCAAGTACCCTACCAATAATTTTCCAACTCCACACTTGCCTGCTTAAAGGGGCATGGACCATGCACATTAACATCAAAAATATCATGTCCAACCTAAAAATGTGTCCACCCGACATTTAAATACTTAATGAGGGACCCCCACAGCAGCAGAAGCCAGTCTATTCCACTTAGCAACAACCCTTTGCCCGAAGATCTGCTGTAGCTTTACTGTCTTACACCTTGATTTGTCTAACACGGATTAATGGGGGACGAGTGGTCTGGGGGTAAGTTGCTCATCTTACGATCGAAAGGTTGTGGGTTCGTGTCTCACTCTTCGCCCGCGACCAATCTGCGTGAGATTGGCGACGCTGCATGACTCAACGGTCGATGTGTCGTAAAACCAAGAAATAACCAACATGGATTCATGACCCCCATAGGCTAAATAAAAGAGGGTCATTCAGATTGACCTGATCTAGCCCTTTAATAATTTTGTACACTTCAGTCACATCACTCCTTAACCTCCTATACTTCAGTGAGTACATATATAATGCCATAAGACTCTCCACATATTCTAAGTTACCTAGTCCACTGATGAGTCTAATGACCTTGCAGTGCTCACAGGTCCAACTTGTCTTGTTGAAATTATTTTTCCTGCCAACTGAAAAGTATGTATTTGCAAAGGAAATGAGTGGTCACATGCTAGTCGCAAATATAAAACTTGCATTGAATAACAGAAATTTCATTAATTCAAATTACCTGAAAGTACAAATTTACCTAATGTTTAGGAGCAAATGTTAGATGTCTTAATTGAAGACCGAAATGTACTGGATTGACTGAAATGTACAAAATTATCAAAGGGCTAGATCAGGTCAATCTGAATGATCCTCTTCTATTTAGCCTATGGGGGTCATGAATCCATGTTGGTTGTTTCTTGGTTTTACGACACTTCCGATTGGAAAAGGGCAAATGTAGTTCCTATTTTCAAGAAAGGAGAAAGAGGGAAAGTTGAAAACTATAGGCCAGTAAGTCTGACATCCCTAGTCTGCAAGGTACTCGAATCAATTATCAAGGATAAAATAGTTAGTTATCTGGAAGGTAGCAGATTGATTCAAGATACTCAACATGGGTTTAGAAAAGGACGATCGTGTCTCACAAATCCCTTGGACTTTATTAACCTTGCCACAGAACAATTTGACCAGGGAAATCAGGTTGATGTAGCATATCTTGACTTTAGTAAGGCCTTTGACAAGGTACCCCATAAACGGATAATGATACAGCTTCAGTCCCATGGTATTGCAGGTAGCATCTTAAAATGGATAGAGTTGTGGCTTTCAAATAGACAGCAAAGAGTGATGCTAAATGGTACAAAGTCATCATGGCAAAATGTTCTTAGTGGAGTCCCCCAGGGGTCAGTACATGAGGGCCACTACTGTTCATTATATTTGTAAATAACATTGAAAGTGGCCTAAGCAGTAGTTTTTTAAATTTGTGGATGACTTGAAGGTCTTTAGGGCAATAACAGGTCAGGATGAGCATATCTCACTGCAAGAAGACTTAGACGAACTTCTGAAGTGGTCCGAAGAATGGCAAATGAAATTTAATTTTGATAAGTGCAAAATCATGCATGTAGGCAGGCATCATATGAAGGGTCCATACTTGATGGGTGACCAAGTGCTACCAGTGACTCAACAGGAGGATTTTTTATTTTTACCAGGCCACTCAGGAGGAGGCGTCATTATAAACACAAAATTGGGGGGCATCAGAACAGACCAAGGAAGCCAGGAAGAAGGTACTGAGAATGCTCGGGGAAATAAATAGGAATGTATCATATAGAAGTGAGGAAGTCATCAGGAAGCTTTACTGTGCATATGTCAGGCCACATTTGGAATACTGCATTCAAGCTTGGTCTACTAGCTATGAAAAAGATTCTTGGATTTTAGACATAGTACAAAAGAGGGCTACAAAAATGGTTAATGGCATAAGCAACCTGGCATGCAAGGAAAGATTGAAGGAATTTAATGTTTTCACTTAGATATAGAAGGCTGAGAGATCTCATCAAGGTCTTTTAATTTGTCCATGTTCTGGAGAGGGGATAATCTTGGGGAAATGTTTGAATTGAACAGAAATGATGCAACTAGAGGTCATAAATTCAAAATTAAAGTTAACCACAGCAGAGCAAGGTCAAGGCAGACTTTCTTCACCAACAGGGTAGTAGAACACTGGAACCAGCTGCCAGAAAACATTGTTAGTAGCAGCACATTGAACATCTTTAAAAACAGCATAGACAATCATCATAAGACTAGAGGGCTTGCTTTTCTGTATTACAGGGAGGGCTGATTAACAGATTTGGTGGGGAACTGGTTGAGTGTACAGAGTGCAACCATGAAGGGCCCTTGTGGTTCATAGTTGCACTAATCTTTTATGTCTTTATGTCTAAGACGTCAGGTGCCACGGTGCCGCGGTAGCTCCCATTATTTTTCTTCTTCTGACGCCCATGTGCGACATCCATGTCGAAAACTACACGTATATATTAACTGTGCATAACTATCCATCACCCATCGCCCAAACTCATCGTTCACCCATGTTTCCAAACGCACCATTCAAAATTTAAACGAAGGCAGGAAGCAGCTGACCTTCATCCGCTTCATCAGCGTATGTTATAGCCAAAGGTTCTAAATCATGATTAAGCTGGAGCTATACCCCGCAACCATAAAGCTACAAATCGTACAAAATACAGATAAGTGGGCCGACCCAGCACGATTTTAGCCAGGGATTAAACACCGCGCCCGCAATTGCACCACAAATGTCTTACATCTGTCACATTTGTCGACTGCAGGCGCAAAATTGTGCTCTGGGTGACGGCATAGTTCCGACTGCACCGTTTAGATGCTTGCCGAACAAGGCTCATATTTCGTGCCGGAATCTTCATTATCGACTAGAATACCTACAGACCACCGCTACCGAAACTCTGCAACAAATCAGTAGCAACAAGATATCAGACTGAAAGTCGATATCAATAGTCAAAGGTCGGGTGACGATTGAATCGACGATATGACAGTGGGACACATTTTGACGTCACGAATGATATTCAACATGCTTGAAGTGCAAACTGTGAGATATATATACATATAAATATATTTTCAATATTCTAATTACAATATGAACAGTATTTGTACAACCAAATTTGTTTTCGGTTAAAATTTGTGTATTTATAATGACTTATGTGCCAACATACGGGACACTCACAATGCGACGTGTAGAACTGAAAGTTTGTAAACAACATCTGTTTTGTTGCTAGGGTTCACAGGCATCGGAGTATTTGCATCGGGGCTTAGGGCGTGTTGTGTGTCACCGTTAGGTGCTAAAGGGGGGATTGCAAGTCGCCGTAATTGACAGTATTTGACGGGTCGTTTACATTTAAAAGGTTTGTGGTAGTATGTATTGTTGAAGTTGTCCATTTATAGCTCATCCATGGACTGGCTGTCTCATTTCAATTTCTGGTTTTCAGCTGCTGTTTCCACCCTACCTTCACTGTGTCAGTGTGGAAGGACTTCAAAGAACGTCAGGGCTCTAGGCATTGTTTCTACTTAGTGTGCACTGTGCATGGCATGTAGGGATGTAGGAGAAAGCTTACAGGCCAAGGGTAAGGCTGCTGTTTCAGTTTTTTTTTGGTTGTGGTGTTAGTATTAAAATCTGTCAGTTCAAGTTGGGAGTTGTCCCCACTTTCACATTCCCTGCTTTGTTTCTGTGTAGTATTCCATAGTTGCCTATATGAAAGCAAGGACACCTAATATGAGACACCTAATAACCTCAACTTAGCAAAGACAGTTTCCATTTTTGTTCAACAAGATTTGGAGAAGGAATGTTCTAATACCATGTTTGTGAAAGCAATGAAAACAATGCCACCATTCAGTTGCATCAGTAATGTACATATTTCTACTGGCAAGCAAAGCACTAACAAAAAGGGGCTTTAGATAATGTAATAAATCTGCTGGTTGCTGCTGTATGTGCTAAGGGGCCAACTGACCTCTAAGTCTTCAATTTTCCCCCATATCATTGGTTTCCCCCTAATCAGACTGAAGCACAAGCACAGCCTATGGATGCACCCTTTCAGAAAGTTTGAATGGACCTCTACTCATCAAGCTTTTTTAAGCTGATGTCTTCCATCGGAAAAAGTGGGTAAATTTGACATTCTCGACATATGATACTGTCAATGTCTTCAAGGACCTTTGTGCTTTAAGGTGCTTTAGGAATTTTTGGAATTTATAATTATAGTGCAATGTTTATGAAGGTGGCTAAAATGATGGGACCACACATTTTCTGTGAAAATGCTTACTTTCCAGGTGTGCAAAATAAAACAAAAAATGAGCTTTGAATTTGGCAACACAGCATAAAAGGAAATGTTTAAAAAGTGAAATACAAATGCAACATAGTCTAGCCTATTCTAGCTGAACATTCCTTTGGAGAAAAAAGAATGAATTTAGAAGAATTTAACAATTTATATTCAAACAATTTTCAAACTATGAAATGGTACTCCAGCCAAACCCAGCATAGCATAAGCTGCTTTTCAATAAAAAAAGCATTTGCTACTAAAAAATGGTTGAATTAAAATAAACATTTTCAAACATAAAGAACCTAAACTAACCACCAGAAAGGCCATTATTTCCAGGCTCCATTGACTGATCAGGCACTTCCCATTGTAGCATGCTGCAAAATTTTCTGCTTCACAACTTCCATTCTGATCATGCACTTCATGCAGTACCCAACTCCCAAAACAAGGCCTAGCTCAAAGCTATTCCCTTGACGCAACCGGGCGGAAGGGACTGAGCTGATAGTGTGAGCCATGTGAAATCTCACTGATTTGCATCACTGGCTCATTTACTTACATTGCATGATTGTTTAGCTGCTTATAAAATCGAAGTTTCTGGTGCATTAAATATCATATTTTGATACCTAAATATTTGTCAAGGGCTGAAAGCATTAAATCAATTATATTACTATGCAATTAAAAAATTGGTTAAAAAGGTGCTGGCTGTTGTGTTCAAGACTCCCCATAGACCAATTTAACTGTTGGATAATATACCATATTATCTTCTTGATTTCAAGCAAAACACATGAATTTTAATACATTTTTCTATGACATTAACCATAGAAAGTAATATACTGTCCCCAATGCTAACAAGGTTTGTCACATTAAGATCATCAGAGAACATTGCTCTGCCCAGTTACCCCACATGTGGCCCACATGGAACCCATCATGTTGTTGAACTCATTTTCATAATTAGCATTCATTTTTTAACATCTGATGAAGAATAACTAAAAATAGGACTATTGCTACCTACCTACAGGTAAAAAATTGAGTGCAATATCTGGGCATCCCATCTGGGACCCAGATGGAGCACAGCTAGCTGCCCACTTAGAGCCCATATATGGGCTATCCCAGATAGCACACATAGATCCCATATGGGTCCCATTTTGGAATGCTGGCTGTGTTAGGGCTAAAACAGAACATTCTGGCTCAAGCAGGCACTTCCTATGAAGCTAAGCTGAATGTTAAAAGAATGTTTCCCAGTTTGCTATTATAAAAAATATTATTAAGGGAAAGGTAAAACTCAAAATGTTGGCAATTGCCAAACATTTGTTCTTTTTTAGTGGGCAAACATTTTGTGGCCATCCTCGATTTCACCTTCATTTTCTGACAACAAATAGTTTTTTTAAAAATAAAAT
Source organism: Imbricaverruca yamaguchii (assembly GCA_034440575.1). NCBI lineage: Eukaryota > Metazoa > Arthropoda > Thecostraca > Neoverrucidae > Imbricaverruca > Imbricaverruca yamaguchii. The sequence continues at coordinate 1,771,567 of JAOTOL010001580.1, read as the reverse complement.
CTGCCCCAAAATGAACCCCAGAGCCACACCACTTTTTGAGGGGAGGAAATCTGGGAGTTTATCAGGCTGTACTCATCAAGCACTTTCTGATGACACCACTTTCGTTTTTGTGCAATGCTTAGTTTGTAAATTAGAGCATAGGGCAAAGGGCATGAAATGACCCCCCCCCAGATGGGGTGTGATGATCTAATCAAAAAGACCATACAGAAATGGTTGCTAAATTATCTACTGTGGTCAATGTGCCCTAAAACCACAATCACACACCACACCAAAAGAATTCATATTCAAAAATGTATTTACTGATATGCTAATTATATGGAAAATATCCAGGGTGATGATTTTGTGATTTGATATTCTCATTGATTCATCACATAATTTAATAAATTGATAAAATGCTTGTGTTTAAGTGGGTAAATACACTGTGGTGCCTGATGCCTGTGAAAAGCACATTTTAAAGCATGAGAAAAAGAATGTCAAGTTCTTTTATGATGAATTTTTACTGCTGTGCAGTGCTACTTGAATGGAGTGTGCCCAGATTCTTGATTTTAGGCTTCCTTTCAAGGATGTAAATACCATTTCAAATTGAGATAACATCCAAATCCTGAGGAAAATGGTCATCAAAAGAACTTAGGCCTATTTGGAGATGAGGAATCAGCTGAATGTGGTTACATTTTTATTGCCTATCACAAATTATCTATGGATAATTATTTGTATTTGCATTCTGATGACTAGGTGGGCGAATTTAGAAATATTACACTGGTCTGCATGATTTATAAGGTCAAGGGTGTCTCAGCTCTTTTTAGGTCAGTTTTTCATGCTGATTCCGAAAATGGCATCCGTTTTGCTCGATTAGCTCGATTTTTTTAAATATGTGATATCTTTAAATATCTCATATGAACCAAAACATTGCTCTGACTGGTTTACTAGTGAATCCGACAGAAGCATAAGTAAAAGTTTAAACTCAAAACAGATGGACCATAAGTGTATTCAGAGCGCATCCCAACAGTGCACACTACTGCGGAATAAATGGCCTTTTCAGGGACTTCCGACTGTGTTGAGCAGATGGGACATCCCTCTTCAGGCACCAACAACAGTCCGCCAGAAAGTTCACATCCCACCAACCTTGGTAGCGTTTTTCCATCACCTGTATGTCTTTGTGGAAGTGTTATCCCTGCTCTTCACTTTAATCTCCATGGTTATCTGGGAAATAATCTAGATGGGCCCTAAGCAAGTGCATTTTTACCGACATTCGAACACCAAGTTGCTGAAAACTGTCCATCAACTCATCGACGACCTTCACGTATTCCGCGCACTTCTGTGACTACCCAGGAAGTTGGTGATGATTGACTTCAAGGCCAGCTGTGCAGAGAGCTCAGACTGCTCCAGACATTCTTCGAATCGAGTATCCTTCATGAGCTCCCTTATCTGAGGACCGTCGAATACACTAGTCTTCAGCTTCTCTCTGCTCACATGAGGAATCATTTCTGTCCCGAAAATGCAATTCCTCGTCCTTCTTTATCCAGTGCTTTCACAAAATGTTTCATCAAACCGAATTTGATATGGAGTGGTGGAAGTAGGATTTTCTGTGGTTCAACCAGGGGGCGTGACTGCACATTGTGGGAGCCAGTTTCAAGTGCATGCCCGGATGGCCAGTCGCGTTGTACATAGTGTTGTTTGTCAGCCCGACTGTCCCAGAGGCATGGAAAGCATGGATATTTCGTGTAGCCGCCCTGCAGCCCAAGGACGAGACCTATACCTTGAGGTTACCACAGATCAGCCAACCACGCTCTTTGTAGTTCAAAGCAGACAACAAAAGTTCCATGCTGTTATGCGTTTCCCTCAGTTGCACGGAGTGTCCAACAGGAATCGACGCGGACTTATTGCCGTTGTTCAGAAGAACTGCCTACTGCCTAAGAACTGCCAGAAGGCTCCTACTCGACGAGTCTATGAACGGCCTCCATTCTGTCGGGTTGTACTCTGTACCCATTGCTTCTACCAGGCCCGCGATGTTGTTGCAGTAGACTAGAGAATATTCTTCGTCGAAGGTAAAGTATTCTCTGAATTCTTTTTCGCGATTCCTATACGAATAGAATGTCCTTTCAGGCGTCAGCAAACGTTTCTCGCGGAGCCGTGAACCCAGCAGCTGAGCAGATTCCTTGGACAAGTTCAGGTCCCTTGTCAGGTCATTGAGCTCAGCTTGCTTCAACGGTACCGGTCGGTGGTTCTCGGTCGGTTCATATGCACCAGACGCGTCTGCGTCCATTTCATCCCCACGAGAGTCGGAAGATGACTCGATATCGACATCGGGTTCAGGGATGGGGACATCTGGACCATGAGGGACTGGCTTGATGGCTGATGGCACATCCGGATATTTTACATGCTTCTGTTTCTTTCGATTTACTTCTTTCAGATCTGTCATACAAAAAGGAGTCGGTGGTATGATCCTTTCCCTCCCGCCACACCATGGGAATACCGAACGGCATGGATTTCCGGGTCTTGTTCGTCCAGGCTCGTAGGCCTTCCTAACATGAATTGCAGCAGATATGAGGGGCAAACGGCTTGTCCTGATCGCCAAGCTTCACACTTCTCACTTCTCTCCGCTATTGATATATCGTACTGCAGTATGCATACTGATACATCAGTGTGTGAGTTGTTATATTTGATGTAGTGTGAAAACTTTAGCTAATCGAGAAAAATGGATAATATTTTCGGATTCAGCTCACGAAACTTGTATTAGAACAGCTGAGAAACTTCCGACCTTTTGAAAAAAGGTTTTGAAACGTAGGCCAGTGTTATCCATCCTCTTACGTATGGTCTCTGTGAGTGGATTCGGCAATTCCACCGGTTGCAGGATTCGAACCCACGGTCTTTTTCTCCCGCGGTCAACTGGCGTGAGAGATTGGCGACGCTACATTACTAAATGGTGGATGTAAAACCAATAACCTCCACGAACCCGCGGTCTTGCAATGAAGAGTCCGAACACCGACTTAACTATTGTGACCCCTTTTATGCTAGTATTTTTTCAAATAAAGAAGTATGGAACAACACACCATTCTAGGCATCTAAGTATTTAATATTGAGACGTAAACCTCTCATATATCATGCAGAATCCTCTCATATTGGAATATTTGGGGTGTTATATAGTTCCAAAGCATCATAAGCTGGACTAGTGAAACATTTATAGTGTAGCTGTTGTTGCAAACTACAACAGCATTGCCACAAAAAGAAGAGGTTGGTGGTAGAAAGTTGCATATATGGTGCAAATTTAACCTGCCCCATCTTTCTGGTTAGATACTTACACCCTTACACAAGGGGTTGATACAAACTGCCCTCTAATATCCAAACTGAGCATTGCACGAAGGCAAAATAGGTGTCATCAGAAAGCACTCAACGAGCAGGGACAGAAACTGTCTCCAAAATTGGAACTCCAAAAAGTGATGCCACTATGTGATCTATGTGATCAAGACTGACATGTTTTTGGCTCTGGGAGTTCATTTTGGAGATTTGAAAACAAATTGTTTGGAATCAAAAAATTTGTCTTGATTTTTATGTGGATGTTTAGGTATCTTAGGGGAATGGTCAAATTCGCCTTCCCTTTCTGATTTCAAAAATTTTAGCTTAAAAATTTCTGTAATTTTTTATTTCTATGATGTGTAGAGCAGACCGCAACACGTTTGAAGTCAACTTGCCCTCATGAAAATGCTTACTTTAGCCAGAATCTGCAACCTAGCCCTAATTAATGGACAAATATGCAAAACGAATAAGGCATGAAAAATGGTGGAAATAAAAATATCCTCTGGTGCATTTTGTTTCGTCTCCAAAGATAACCAAACGCTGAAAGTTGTAATGAAATATCTTTATCCATTAAAGTGTGATGGTTGGGTGAACATTTCTGGAGGTGACCTCACTTGACCTTGACCAACCTGTTGACCCTAGATGATCTGACCCCAAAATTTTCACACAACATGCCAAATTGATATAGGAAAATGTATGACAAATTTCTGCACGCTGCCGCACGCCATTCTTTCACTGTCCGCCCCAAAAAAACCTTATGGGGGTGCATATAAACCCCCAAGACTGGTTCAATAAAGTATGTGTGTATGATGGCTTTGATCACACCCTTTTGCACATGATAAAATGACACACAGTTGGTACTTTTTACAATCGTAAAAGAAGACAGATACTAGCTGGAAAAATGAAAATTATTCCACCAAAGCCAGTGTTTCATATCTGCTTATGACCACCAGCCATGATGTTGAGATAAAAATGTACCCCTTCAGTATGCTCCAATGCACCCTCCCCCTGCATGCTTTTTTCTTCATCCAAGGTGCCCCTCCAAGGAAATGTGACCCTGATTGAAATTCTTGTGTTTTCCCCCTGTGTGGAGGTGCATTTCTGAAAAGCTCTTCTGCATAGACATTCATTGATGCATGCAGATTGGAGTCATTTGGTAGTTTGCAGGGCAAGAGTTGGCTCTTCACATATTTAGCACAAGCTTCCATTCAGCTCCATGTGCCTGTTGCTATGTTCCAAATTTGGGCATTACAGTCTTCAGGTTTGTTGGGCCACTGCCATACAAACTCAGCACATGAACTCATGCCATGATAGGCTTCAGCCTTTAGAAAGCCTTTAGTGTAACTCCACATTTAATTTTATTTGCCAGGTGCACAACTGTTTTTGGCAGGCACCTGGAGAGACCAGTGTTCCCTATGGCTTGTTTATTGCTGATCTGTCAAATGGTTCGAAGGATTTCACAATTCGTTTATTGAACACCTTCAAGCAGCTTGCAATACTGAGTAGGCAACAAAAGTATGTAGGAATTTCGCTCTGCTGACTTGCTCGTGTGTAGTATGTGACCCATCATTATGTTTCAGATGTCTGGGTATGACCCTTGCGCCTGCGTCTGGGACCATGGCATGGCCATGCGACGTCTTATATCTCTGGTTCGTGTTTTTTGTAATGTACGAGTTAGCGTCTCACGGTCTGGTAACCGGTGTCATGCCGAAACGCACCACGTTTTCTACTACCATGGACTACTGCTACAAGTTATCGTTGCATATGGGACAATGCAGCTAAGATATGAAAACATAGATACTGAGATGAAAAAAAATGGTTTGATTGCGTCACAGAGATAAGCAAGTCAAATGACACACTAGGTTGGTGGCATCACGAAGATTCAAGAATGGAAGAATAGAAGATCTGGTGCGAAATTGACGAGTCCACATATGAACTCTCATATCCCCTTCAGACTCATCTCATCCTCCCTAGATTCTGCCATTCCTCCACAGACCCCTATTCCTGTCCAGATTCGTTGCTCTCCACACCCATCCCTTACTTCCCAGACCACTCAGTTCCTCCCCCATACTCCTCCGTTCCTTCCCATTCATCCAAAGTCTCCTCCATTTCTATCCAGATTGTCCCATTCGTCTCCAAGCTCCATCGCTACCTCTTGGGCACTTTGGTTTCATCTCCAGACTTTCCAGTCTCTTCTCAGACTCCGACTTTCTTTCCCAGACTTTCGTTCATTCCTCTCCACTCTCTTCCGTTCATCCATAGACACTGACTCTTTCCCAGACTCATTCATTCATCAGTACCCTTAGTTCCTCCCCATTTCTGTTCCTGTCCAGACACGTCCGTTCATCTGCATGCACTTCGTTCCACCCCAGACCCCAGTTCCTCTCTAGTCTTTCGACTCCTTCAAACATCACCTGGACACTTCGGTTCCTCCCCATTACCCCCCCCATTATTATCCATACTCCTCCGTTCTCCCCGAGATCCCTCACTTCTTCCCCACTTTTCCATTCCTGCTCGGACTCCTGTTCATCCTCATACATCTCCGTTCCATTGCAAAATCCCAGTTCCTTCCTAGACTCTTTCGGACTCCACCGTAACTTCCAGACTCCATCACCCTTGTAACACCCGTTCATCTGTAGACTCCATAGCTCTTTCCCAGACTCTTCCGTTCCTCGCCTATTCAACATACTAGTTTCTCTCTATATTTCTGGCTTTATATATGCTCCATTCCACTTCAGACCCCTCTGGTCATCCCAAAACGCACGGATTCCATCCCAGCTCCTTGGCTCCATCCCAGGCCATTCCATTCCTCCACGGACTCTTCTGTTCCTTCCCAGAGCTTCTCGTTCCTGCCGAGGTTCATTCGTACTTCCTTCCCAGACTCCTGCTCCGCCCCATACTTCTCTTTCTTCTCAGTCCCCTCTGTTTCTCCCGAGCTCCTCCAATCCTCCCTAGGCTGTTAATTCCTCCATACACTTCAGGTATACCCTAAACTCGTCCGATCGTCCTCCATTCCCCAAACCATACAGTCCTCCCCAGACTACTTTTTTAGACTCTTCCGCTCCTCTCTGACTTCTTCGTTCTTGTTGAGGCTCACCCGTCCCTCACTAGACTCCTCCGTTCCTCCCCAGGCATCACTTCCCTATCCAGACACCTCCATCCCTCCACAAACTCCCCTGCTCCTGTTCAGGCTCTCATTCCTGCCAGTACTCCGCCGTTCTTCACTAAACGCCTCGGTTCCTCCCCAGACTCCCTGACTGGTTGGTCTGGGAAATGCCCCCAGACTCCAGGCACTCCTCAGACACTTCAGATTTTCACCAAGTCCTTCTATTTCTCCACTTCTGAACTCTGGTGACGTCATTAACATTTGCTAGACTCCCCCATTCCCTTCAGACTTCCCTACTCCTCCTCAGACTCTTCCATTCCCATCTAGATTCCTAAGTTCATCTGCAGACTCCTCAATTTCGCACCAGATCATTCCATTCGTCCAGTTTTTATTCATCGTAACGTCATCAAAATCTTGTACAATTTGACTTATTCTATGTCTGCGACGTCACCAAAATATTTCTTATTTCATCTTTGTGGACGTATTTTACATATGGGTCACACTACCGAACATGACAATCTTGCAGCAGCACACATTTCAGTAGTCAGCCTATATACTGTTCGGGATAATACTCTGCCAGACCGTGAGACGCCATCTCGTAGATTACCAGTGTCTAATCTGTTTTGGTGTCTATTCTGTTCTATTTTATGATGCAAGGCAATTCATCTCGCTTACTGTCTTTAAATGCCCAATGTGGAATGTGGTCGGATGATGGAAAAACTCAGCTATGTTCATGAGTTAGTAATACTTCCAAGTTAATTTGGGTCATTCACCCAACTGAATCTTAGATGGCTTCTGAGTCGCACTGGGGTTAGTTCTGATGCAGAAACTAAAATCGTCACCAGTCTTGCACCTGGGGCAAGAAGTTAGTTTTTGTCACTGTTTTGGAAGGTTCCAAAATGAAATAAACATCAGACCGAATTTGATCCTTTGCCCTTGGGTCAAAATGAAATGAATCGCATCTTGTTAGCATCCTCAGGTACTGGTTAATATTATGTGTAACATTTCAAGCGCATATTGGTTATTGTGCTTGCATAAATCACGGTTAAACATGACATTTTTATATTCCTCCTGTCCAAAAAAAGCGGCCATTGAAAAACTCACGGTGAACAAGACTGAAGTGTAAAAATAGCATACCAATCACGAGACGTCACGTCCAGGTTGGGTTTGCTTCATGTCGCCAGCGCCCTAAGTTTGAAAGCGCCAGGCGACCGCAACGCAACTGCGGCCCGACTGTCCTTCAATGACATCCAACATCAAGGGAAACGCATGTGAATTTGGCAACTGGTTTGGTGCCGTTATCATGCCTGGCAACATGAGACATGTGAAGCTTCACCACTGGCTGCTCGTTTCAGCTGCGCGGCATGCAGGGGGTCTGCACGGACACCGAATGCTTCGTAGAAGGTGAGTAGTCGTCTGTTTGTATGTGGTGATACGGGTAGGTGCTTTAATGGAAGGCACGTGCGGCTCACAACCGAAGGGCTGACGGGCCAGTTGACCTCGCGAACTTTCTGCTCCACTGCGACCATTCGTCCTGAGAGAGTGACAACGCTGGTTATGCTGGTAGTGAATGACACATGTGCGCCGATTGACTGTGGAAGTATGATATTTACGTCCTATTGACATTCTACCAAGTCGTGGTCGTGAATGAGAACGGAAGCCTCGACATTTTACGATGCCCTCAATGTGAACGAGACGTGCGCAATGTGCGTTGTATCCTCGCTGACGTTGTGCACTCAATTCATGCCGCGTGTCGGCACACTACAATTTGTTCTCACAATGCGCATTGCAGGGTGGGATCAACTGTTTGGTAGGAATAAGATGTGAATACGAGCCATGATGATGCGAGGTGATGGATGCCCTTGTGGGTGGCATGAGTTTTCCTTATGCCTACCAGGGCCGGTTTCGACCCCTGGACTCTTTGGTGGCAATGACATGTTCCTGATGGCCATGATGTGGGTGGTGCTGGGCATGCTGCTCTACATGTTCCGACCCAGCAGCCTGCGCAACGGCGGAGACAGCAAGCCGGCACGGATGGTACGTGGCTCGGTGCGCGCAGCACGCGGCTGCCCGCAGACGATGCGGGTGCTGACGTGACTGGCGTGTAGCTAGTATTTTCCCACTAGCGGGGGAAGATATCAAATTTTGGCAGACATTCAGTGTTGCCAGGACGTTCAAGATTCTAGAGACGTTAACGGAGGTTTTACTCCGATTTTCTCTTCCTTCGATTGGCCAACGGGAGTCACGCTTTGAATGCTACTGATTTCAAGCCCTCTCGGTGAGTCTCGGCGATAACAAGCAATTGCTTGTGGTGATTCTGCCTCGCTGACTTCAAATCATACTACCCTCGAGGCTCTAAAACCATTGTTAATTGCGACATCTTTGTGGTTTTTGTGATGTGAAATGATGAGCCAAAAATATTACCAGAAGATTATTTGTGCTAGAACGTATAGCTGTTGTAATCGATGCCCTTATTGGGATATTATCGGTTGAAAACGCAATGCTTGGTTTACAAGGATGGTGTTTGCATCTTGTGTGTTAGTTAGTTACTTGAGCTTTATGGCGCGTCCACGTCATTCGTCATATAGCGTCCATTTACGTGCGATATCTACCGACCGTTTGCCATTGCATTTGTACTGTGCAAGTTATGTATTATTTACAGTTAACCCGTCGCGCCATATATGTGTGTGCCTTTAATGTTCCATCTGTTGGTTGTGTTTTGACGGGAGCGAAATCTGTCACGCCGGGTTACTAGAATTGTGGTCCACACCACTGAACACCAGTCATCCCCACTACATGGAATTTCAAGCTCCTTTAAATGATAACACATCTGTGTTGCCTTATTTGCATATCTGATTTCGTCCTTGGTTTCAACCGTCGTGCACGACCGTCTGACAGTTGTCCATTTCTCCGCAGGATCAGGGACCCGGAAACAACCCACCACCCACGACCAACTAACGGCCGCCCGCCCCGCTTCGGATCCGCTCTCCTGTGATACTAGCCTGACGCACGCATGCCGACGGCAACCCGGTGTTGGCCGCGCAATCGTCTCAACTCCGCAGTGCCCCCCAGTCGACGCTTCCGCCCTGGATGGTGCCAAGCTCGGCACTGCCGCCCGTGGTGGTCCTGCGGGTGCGTGGGCCGGCTGTCGCGTGTGTCACTGGTGTGGCAGGCCGCGCTCCAGTCGTCCTGTCTCGGTGGCGCTGCCAGCCTGTGCGCGTTGGCTGCGGCCGGCGTCGTTACTCGTGTGGACGGCCGCAGCCAGCCTGCCGGTGCTCGCTGCCACCACCACCACGCACGGCTTGTCGGAGGGGCTTGGAATGCTCAAAATGCGCAACGCATATCATTCGAAAGATAAGTATGTGCTGGTTGCGACTGTTTAAGATGTAAAAGATCAAAATATAGGTATGGCTTGTTGCAAAAGCATGCTTTTCTCCGATTTTATCTTTGTTTAAATTGACCGGGTCGGCTGTTTAAGCTATGGTTATTTCGCTGTCTTATTTGGTACCTTTCGACTCTTCAAATTATATGCAATCAATTGAGTTCCACTGCTTTGAACTTTTCACGATGCGTCCACCAATTGATAAATGTCTGGTCTTCCATGTATTGTCATTACGCCTTATTTCCTTATTTCCCACCGCATGTGCGCATGAAATCGCCCGTAGCGCCGCACCCTCTGAAAATTCGCCACAAAGGACCTAGTTTACGGTAACGTTTGATATAAATGTCTGATGGATGAGAAACGTCACGAGTTAATTTGCGTTAGGTGCATCACGTCTAGTCCTATCTGAAGGCCAGCAGAATGTGGGTGCCATTTGAGTGTTAAAATATGTATATGCCACGCTTTGTTTCCACCTAGTGTGTGGTATTAAGATAGCACAGACTACGCTGAAGCAAAGCGTAATATACGCCTAACGCTCTCCAACGGCTATGATTTTCTAAGGTATTTCATGGAGCATTAAAGTCGCATACCTACTACAAATGAATCACATTTCAAATAGATGAAGTAAATGCAGTATGTAGCCAAATATCGTCTCCGTAGCCGTGTTTGTGTTTCATTTGTATGATATTTAAACGAACTCCCGGGTCCCAATTCTCAGTTTGCATGTCGCTGAGGACGATTTCATGAGCTTATGTGGCAGAAAGTATGACTTGATGTCTGTACATCGAGAGCCAACGTTCTTTGAATTATTGCACCCACCGTGATATGTTAAAAGCAATGTAATTTGATGAATATTATTGCCTATAATTAGAGAAGTTGATGGATGTCACATCAGACAGTTGCATGCGAAGCAGCCTACCCAGACAATCGCAAAATCGAGGAAGGATTTTTTCTTTCGAAGAAGCGATCGATGAATTTTGATAGCAATTGCATATTGGTTAATCATCACATGCTAAGTTTTCCAACGATGTGTGTTGTCTTTTGAGCATTCTGTGCCCTTCCAGCGAACCCTGTGCACCGCCGCCGCTGCACAGTTTTGATGCCTATTTTTCGGACGTTGTTCTCTGCAGTTTGGGTACGGGTAGAGCGTTTGTAAATTACTTTAATTATATTCATCGGGAGAGGGTTTTCTTTGTTTTGTCCGGTGCAGAAATCGGCTGGTGTCTTGTTACACCCCTCGTGTGAATAGAATAAGTTACGTACTGTATGTGTATACTGTAAATTGCTCGGTACATTCCCTCATTTTGATGTGAAGTGCATCTCTTATGCATCCGGATCAATATTAATCTGAGCTGCAATTACCTTGTTAATCGCTTGTTTTTGCCAGGTGTGGCGAGATGGCACTAGTATTAGCTTTAGTGTGGAACATAGTTGCATGCTGTTTCTGTGAGACTCATGCTAGAACCTTTTCGGATGCATCCTCCAATCCTTGAGCTGACAATGCATCTGGCACCGACCAGATTGGTGCAGTCAGAATATTTGCGAATGGGCCTGGGGATAGAAATCAGATATCATCATTTGTCAATGGGCACACCAAGCGTGGACACATGGTCGAGAAGTACCACAGCTGTCTCCCATCCCCTTGCCCTCTGGCTGCACCGGTCTCTATCACTAACCACCAGGCGCACGAATACGCACGACGCCACGGAGTCCATTGTAAAGCCAGGTATCCATACTATGAATCATCAGTGAGGAGCGCTAATGTCAATACCTCTGAATACACGGACTTGTACAGACTCGTGGCGGTTGGCTGTCGGATGCAACACCGGGAGTGCCCTCTTCCTGTAGGTGGAGAATTGAGCAAAATGTCATAAAATGCGCCGCAGAACTCCATTGCTCGTCTCTCATCGTAAATGGTGGTCAATAATTGAAGGCTGACTATGCGATCAGAAGTTCACATTCAAGATCCAACATTTACAATCTACATTATCGTTGACCATTTTCTGAAGAACTGTCGCGAAGGACGTAAGCACATCGCACCTTGAAGCGTTAGCGTGGTCTGACAGCGGGCCGGCACAATGTGTCAGCTGGAGGTCACACGACACGAGACATGACGTCAACTATCGAATAACAGCCCTCCGCGACAACGCCTTCCAAGTTCGCTACGGACTGGCAAGCTAAGCACCGGTGCGTAGCTGAAAAGCACGTCGGCACGCGGCTACCGTGGCCGGCGGTCAATGCCTGCGCAACAGGATGAGGTTGCCATGCCAGAGCGATTAAAAACAGGTTCGTGAGTGTTCACTTGAACAGCCGACATGGACTACACGGTGGCAGGCTGGCCAAACCAGGACGTGTTCACTTGAACGGTTTTCTGCGGCGATAATTTATGTTAAACAAAGCTTGATGTGCGACTAACTCGACACGGACTACTGATTGTGATATTGCGCTTCATGGCATCACCACCTGGATATTGGTCTCCTGTTTAACGTTTGGAGACAGTCGCCTGGGACCACAACGCCGATGTCGTTTTGCCAGTTGCTAGCTGACCATTCCAAGCGGGGACGATATGAAGGCAGGACTGCGGAGGGCTACGGCTCCCTTATTTACCGCCGCCGAGGTGAAAATGGCATATTTTGGATCAGTCTTATTACTCTACTCGCGTACTTTTCTGACATATCGCTTAATTCCACGATAATTTGCCGCAATCTCGAGGCAAGTTTTTTATCTCAAATTACTACGGTTGAAATGCGAGAACACATTGACTTGGGGAGTGCCATGTTTCACACTTAATGGTTACACCAACAAGGCTCCCTTCATCGACTTCAGTAAAATGATGCGCCTAAGACGTGACAGGTGGTGGATGAGCGTGCGACCGTTGCTACTAGTTTGATTGTGGGACCGAGTCTCGGTAAGAATATTATCAAATTTCCAACAGGTCGGACGCCATGAACGGGTTAGCAGTAATACACCTTGAAACACTTAATCTAAGTCAATTAAACATTAGATGGCCTGCAGGTAATATTTCTAAATTTGAGGAATGTTCAGCCCATTCTTACGCACATTACGATGGCGCTGCATAATCAAAGCAGCTGCTGCGCCCAAAAATCCGAATAACTAACTACGCATATTACGATGAAAACAGTTCGTTGTGACGTCCATGACGTCTTGATTCCGCAGCCAAATGCGTGACATTATCACACTTGACACCCGTACAAACTTCAAAGTAACGAATTCCGAACATAGACGACTCTTCAACGATGCTCATCGAATATGAGCTATGAGCTGCTCGATGGTAAGAACGACGCAGTTCTCGCGAGCCGTCTCGGCGAGCGGTGTCTGGCGGTGGCCTCGCGTCGCCTGGCCCAGCTGTGGCTCGGCCGGCCGGCCGGGCGGCGCCACGTATCGTGCCGTGGTTGGCTGTCTGCCACCCGACCCGGGGTGTGGAATAGTCCGAACTTGCCAGCTCATCTGCGGCAACGGGGACGCGCGCGCTCGCGCGGGTCGCCTGCATCGCCACCGACCCTGAAGAATTCCTCAACCGTGCAACACTTGCGCCGAAGGCTCTGCAAAAAGTGAGCAGGTGGACGGGCCCGTATCGACGTGCTCAGCTCGAACTATGCAGCAAGCTGCTATTTGTTAATCCGTCGTATCTGCTGTCGGTGCTAGCTTCAAATTCAGCGCAATTTCAAAGAACATGACTTAATTGTAAATACCATATCAACACGCCAAGGGCTCTTCGTTGCTGGGACGAGACGCCATTTACTTAATCTTGGTTTCGTCTCTTATATAGCCGTGGCCTCGGATAGTTATGAGTCGCATGACATTTAGGTCTGACCGCCCCGGGCCACACCGGCGCTAGCAGGGTGTTTTTAATGCAATGCCCCGCCCATGTTATCGGTCTACAACAGCTGGGTGCGACGTGCTCCCACCCACCGAAAGCAGTTCGCTACCCTTAACATATGAAGGAGTGATTCTCGTCATTTTGCATGCAGTTTCTATTGTTCTACACATGTGGGTCGAGGGCCAGCCGGCTGCTTACCACGAAAGGAATCCAAAAACATGCGATTTCATCCCTGCAGTTAACCAGTGACTTTCTTGGGCAGATCACCAGAAAAAACAATACCCAATTGAAAACTGGGATCCCGTAATTCCAGGTCAGCCGTGAACCAATTTTTCTTTAGAAAGAGCCACGAATGAAGAGCCAGTGTAGCCTAGGCGACGACGGCGCCAAATTGGGACAGAAAATTCCTACAATAGTCGGACTTCAAAATAATAGCAATGGCTCTGCTTGAAAAAAAAGCCGTAAAAGCTCCTCGTAGAGCAAAACACCTTACGATGACGGGACACACTAGTGATAGAGGTTGTGTTGCACCTGGCATACTTGAAGAGTGGTCCGAATATTGTTAGCACATGAATAACAACTCGTCGCCAACGTTTATATGCGCTGTGTTATCGAGTACTATGGTAAGATCACGAACATCATAGCCCGCCGGCGATCTGCTGATTACACCATAGCCCGCCGGCGATATGCTGATTACATCATAGCCCGTCGGCGGTCTGCTGATTACACCATAGCCCGCCGGCGGTCTGCTGATTACACCATAGCCCGCCGGCGGTCTGCTGATTACACCATAGCCCGCCGTCACGCTCATTACCCACGAACCGCGTTACGCAGCGTACACCATTCCACATCGCAGCACCGGTAACGCGGCAGCCATCTGTTGCCGTATCCCCAACTTCAGCCCGGCCACAGCTGCGTCCTCCCCAGGGTCGCGACCACGATCCGACACCAAGGTCGCCTATGTCTCTGTTGTCGACGTCAGCTCACTGGGACAGGACTGCGCGATCAGAGCGGTGTGGCGCAGGAGCTTGGAACGCTGTGGAGGAGTGGCGCAGCCAGGATTTTCCTAACAGGGGGGGACAACAAAAAGGTGTGTACACGAAGAATGCTCTCGGCTGTAGGATTTTGCTTGGTGAAAATCCAAACTTTTCGTTTCGTCTAGTCGGCTATTCGTCAAAGAGCCCGAAGTGCTCCTGAAAAGCATGCTCTGGCGACATACCAGTAATAACTTTTATCCCAGAATACTGTTGAATTACATTAGTCTTGGAGTTTACTGGTTAATGAAAGGGATGGTGGCCTAAAAAGGATCACAATTATCGCGCTTTGCAAGACGCGCAAGTTGTTTCACCGTCGCCTGTGAAGCGCAATGATTGGAATTTGAAGGTTTTTAATGCTTTTTTTTCTTCTGTATGTTCCAATGACAATGTCTTAAGTACACCAAGTACACTTAAGTACACTTAAGTCTTAAGTACAACCACACACCAACTCATGCACAACGTGGTAATTGCTCAGCTACATCACAGCTTGGCAATAATTCCAATTATCGTACGATGACCTATAATCGCATTGGTTTGAATACTAAAACTAGATCATTTCATCGAAAAAATGTTAGACGTTTCGGTGTTATCCTTTCTTCCAGGGCAAAAGCGAACGAGTCATGGTGGGTTACCAGTAACTCGTTTGTTTTTTGCCTTTGAAGGAGGTATAATGTCAATGTGTTTGATATTTTTGTATCAAAAGTATATTATAATGTTAATATTAAAACTAATACAGTTAAAGGTCATCCATTGCTAATTTAAAAGGCATACCATTCAACAATATATAACAATTACTTCAGAAGTCAACAGAAGCGAGCTATTATGGAGGATTTCACCCCCATACTTAGGTATTTCAACCTGTCTTGTGACTCACACTTTGTTTGTGTTTTGCAACCGTGTTAGGACTAAAGGTGTTTTGGTAGTGTCTGAAGGAGACATTGTTTGCTTGACTTAATGTATAGTTTTTCTTTGGCGACAACTAGCCGAACCCAAACCTGTGACTCGGTGACGTCACCGGTTGCTGGTGAACATTGGCGGGGGCTGGGGAGGGGAAGATACGGGAGGGCTCGGGAGTCCTGAGCTCCTGCTCGAAGCAAACTTAACATCAAGCCCATAGCGTACACTAAATACATGGGACAGAAAATGCATTTTGGACCCCACTCTCTAGTCTGAATAGTGATCTCCACGAATAAATGGGCGCTACATGACAAAATTAGTCGTTGCGCCCTAAAGCCCCAATAACTAACTAACTCCACGAATGAATGTGGTCTCTCGCCATTCACTAGTGTCGCACTATCTGGACTTCTGTTGGCTTTTTTTTCTGGAGCGGATGTGCAGAATACATTAATTCATCGCTTGCTGTTTGTTTGAGCGCAGAAAATTGCCTCACGAAGACTGACATGCACTTTCTGCGGCCTTGCGCTGCTACCCGGGCGGCAAGTGGTATTGCATGCGTCGTCCATACTCCTGCACTTTCAACTCGGAGCTGGATTGCCACCCAGGAATTTGCATGGGCTAGATCGATACAATGAACTGCGTTGGTCCACAGGCGTCGGTGCCTGGTCGACTGCAGGACCGCCGATAAGGAACAGACTGAAGTCAGTAGTCACTACATGACAATAGTCAATTAAACCATCATAAAATACAGGCTTAGATAATCAAAGAGCAACTGGACTATTGGTTATGTCAAGACGACTCATTTTTTTAATCGTACTCCATTGTCACCAGTCAAGTAAGCGGATGGAGAATTGAACCAAGTCAGCTCACATGAAGGAAGTCATGGTTGGGTGCCGGCATTTTCCGGTGTGTCTCACGCGAGTGCTGCAGCCAATAGGGTGGGTGGGTCAGCTGTCCCACCTTTAGTGGCGGGCCAGAATGCACAAAAAGAAAACCCTTGGAAGGGCTACAATTTTGGCCCCATTGGGCGATATATTTCACTTCACAATTTCTCAGTAGTCTGGTTTTCGAAGTGCCAGCGACCCGTCAGTATGAACAATCGTGCCGCCTCCCTAATATCAATATACATTTATGGATTCTTATCGATATAAAAAAGGACATTGCAATTATATGAAAACTAGACTTGGTGGGGAGGGCAATTGCATATTTAGTTCCTCCCTTTCAGATCCGCCGACTATCGGCTTAGTACACACTTTAACGACTAGCCAGAGGCGTTGCGTGGAAGGAATGGAAGAAGGAATTAACATTACTCCAGCCCATACTCAGGTCTTCCCATCTCTTTGGAAGACCTCGAGCTTATCCAATACTCTATTGCGTTCCGTTAGCAATCATACATACTAATATGGGGCCGTACTGGGAGCTCATCGAGTACTTCCTGAACGCAGCCCTGTCAACCTTAGGTTGACAGGGCTGGGTCAGGCGCTGAAGGTGTGGGATCTACAGTGCTCCACCGACACCGGAATCCGACATCGGTAGCTGTGTTCTGGAGCCGCAAACACGTTCCGTATGTGGCAACATCGTTGCTGTGCGGCGGCACCAGCCAATCAGGAACACCTGGTAGCGCACACTACAGCGGTGCCCCTCCTTTGTAAGAATGCATACGCGCATCTCTAATCAGGCGCATACGATCACTTGTGAAAGGCGAAGGGATCAGCGTCATTTGTCCCATAGGGCTAATGGTAGCGATCGCTGAAGGTGTGATGCAAGGGAGGAATTGCTCGCTGTCCCCAACGTTTTTGTGCTTATGCGTGTAGTGTGAAGATAGCCAACGGGAACGATACACTGGGACAACTAGTCTGGGGGTAAGCTACCCGTCTCACGATCGAGAGTTTGTGGGTTCGAGTCTCACCTGTCGAAACTCTTCGCCCACGACTAATCGGCGTGAGAGATTGGCGACGCTACATGAAACAATTACCAACCACCGCGGGAACGATACACAATCGGTTGATGCAGCCGATATATTCAAGATAAAATGACAATACATCGCCGTAAGACCGCTGACACTTTGGGAAGACATTCCACGAAACGTCTAGCACATCCATTAACGATTCAATTGGTCACACGGCTTCTGGGATATACAGAAAAACGTTGAAATGAGCGTGAAGAGATGGATGATGGATCATTTGATGAACACCAAATTACAGAAAATCCTAGCGACCAAATCAACAATAACAGGTGCCATTTGTGTTGGTCAACTACTTGGTATGGGTGCTGTGAACTAACGGCATCCAATACCATATTTGGCAGCTGGCAGCGATGACATCACATACCGTGATGTTGCTCAGTTGATGTTTCTACACCGGAAGTGTCACGTTTTCTGAGTGCGGTTTTTACAAAACGTGTACAAAATCTCCTTTAGTGAGAATGTTGCACGGTTAGATGCGATGCGATGCAATGCAGTGCAGGTGTACTTTTAGTTAGGTACTGAATTATCTTGAACTCGTACATGGCCCGAATGCTGCGGTTGCATTCACACTGGTTAGTCCCGCCTCCCCGCCCCCACGGCCAACTGCTGGGTTCCAGCACCACACGAGCATCCGGACGACGGCGGCTCCCCATCGAAAGCCCGGTCACACCGCCGAACCGGACGACAGACTCCAACCGAGCCAACGCAACTAGCGTTTGCCGGTGACATGCGAGCGCACGCGCTTGATCAGGTCGCTCATGCGGTCCCAGGCGCCGGTGGCGCCCGGCAGGTTTTCGTGCGGAATGTGCTCGGTGATGCCGTCGGCCCACTTGCCGGCGTCGGGCAGCAGCCGGCTGACGGCGGCGGCGCCCACGGGCGTGCCCAGCTCGCGACGCCGCGACGTGCCCGGCGTTAGCGTCAGCGGCGTGCTGTGCGCCGCCGGCTGCGGCGCCCGCACCAGCGGCGGCTCGTCCAGGCTGTCGTCGCCGCCCGCCTCCAGCTTGCTCTGCAGCAGGCGCCGCTGCTCCTCCAGCACCTCAAGCGACGGCGACTGGCTGCCCGACTGCAACGGACGCGTCAGTGAGGGCGCGGGTCTGGAGACACTGCTGAATACTGCACGTCTGGTATTGAACGCGAATTGCAGCGTAACACCTAAGGCAGTGTGTGCGACACGACGGTCATCAAAGCTGATGGGTTGGAATAAGTCCCGCAATATCGGAATAAACATGGAAAGTAGTCCTTTTCATGGAAGCAGTGCCTGGATCAGATTGCCTAGTCCGATGCTATCATGCTGGTAATTAGGAGCAAACAAATTGTAGTGGTCAAATTGTACGATATAAATTAGCTTCAAACCTAAAGGTAGCCACTCACTACTTAAAAAAAAAAATCAGACGGGAATGTTTTGTTGCAGCGTGCAAAATCAATAACACTGCCATTCGCAGCCATCGTACAATGTTATCGTACAGAACAATGTTAAGTGTCAGCTACAGCGGTAGTGGTGGCTTAAATAGTCACTTGGCCCCACGGCCGGATTTATGTTTTGGAATCCTGAATTTGGAGAGAAGTTCCACTCCATGAAATTCTGGAGATAATAATTTTCGTCCTGTTTCTGACATCAGCAATTCCCCTTTGTACTCTCCAACGAAATTTTGTTGTTTTTGTCAAAGAGCAGCAAGATTGTAGCCATTTAAAAAAAATGTAATCCGAGTTGTTGCTGGGGTGGCTTGAGGAGACATGGTTCTATTGCTAAGCAGAGCTTGTTGCGTGAACCCTGGTCCCACTACCCAATCCATGAACTCAAGTACAACGGAAGAATTTAGACCGAAAGTTTAACGTGCCGCCAATACACAGACACGGCCGCCCGGTAGCTCGACCCAGGCCTTATCGGGCCAGTTGCTAACTGACACTCCCGGCTGGGGGCTAAATGCGAGCGCGCGAAGCGACTCGAACCCTGTGTTGCTAGTGCAGGAGAGACCAATGCATGCCAGCGCTCTAACCAACTGAGCTACCGGGGCGGTGACTTCGAACAGACCACTGAACCTTGTCGCAAGAAAAGAAGATAATAATGTTCTGGATGGGAAAAAGCCTGGACAAGGCTGTTTTCCAAACATCAGGAACTACAATTCTAGAAAGGCCATACGTACGATTTTAGTTTTCAACTATTTATATATTTTAAGCACTATATTGTCCATCTTTACTGTTAATAGTGCTTTTTCAAACAGTGCCGCAATCTGAATATGTTGGTTGAGTTATATATTAAATTTATTACTTTATAGCTAAAACCTCTGAAACATTTATCATCTGCTGACAATGTATATATATTTCAATGACATCCCCTTCATACTAAACGAAGTCATTGACATTGCATCCCGGTGCTTAATGGCTATCGTGAAACGGACTAGTGTCTATCTCTACCGAACTTCCACCACCGTCTGGCCCTGGTGGAATTTCTAACGATAATTGCTCTCAGAACACTCCGCTGGCAGACATCTGAACACCGACGCTCGCGCTGTGAACATCGCCACCTGCACCGCGATCCTGAGACAATGAACTAACTCAGGGCACAGTGCAATCCGACTCTCCATGGGAACGGTGATGCAATGGTGTTTCAAGGACGAGTGACGTGTGACGAAGAGGGACGAGGAGTGCTGCGTGAAATGCATAACATTGTAGATATTGCTTCGGTTCAAAAACCGAAATATTATAATAAAGGATACGATGTGATTTTGCTGTCCCTCATGAGCGCGTTAACACTATTCATTCTATGGTTAAGATGTATTTTCCTTGACATCTCCCTTTTGTAAGCCATTCGCCTGACACGTGCTGTATGCTGTGCACGGACGGTCTTGACAAAACATCAAAAAGTCTTCTGATAATACTGATAATATACACAAAGATACAACATTTTTTGCGCGACAATCATTTCGCTCAAAGCCCCTGACCCTACGAAGACAAAGAACAAATACACAAATACGCGAAGAAAAGCGATGAGAAACATATCGACCGCCATCGTTCACATACCACAACTTGGGCAACGAAGCAACTGCGCTGCAGTTCCTAGAACTCAAACCGCTCGTATTGATCGCACTGCTGAAGTTCGCCACATGCGACGAGCTAACGACACAGGCACCACATAGCCAAGCCAAGCCCACCCGGGGCAAGCTCAATGTTCGTGGCATGGTTTTCCAACGCCAGTGAGAGACTGCAACGCTCCGGAGAACTCTCGTCACACGAGACTGTGTGGAAGATGTCATCACTTGTGCAGTCGCGCGTTATCCAATCAGCAAACACACGGCAGCGCCCTAAACACCGAGCAGAAGTATCGCCGATGTTTTGTGTCCACTCAGGCACGAACACCGGAACGCAAACGATATAACCGAACCCCAGCCGATCAAATGTTACGGTAGCAACAGAGCCGACCACGACCAATCAAACGGTGCAAGGCAAATGCAGTCCGTTATCCGCCGACCCGGTGACACCATGCGATCGACAGGTATATGCACAGGTAAAACCGGCCTCACCAGAGCCGGCTAAACGGCCAGCCTCTGCAGCAGCGCCACTACCGCGGGAAAACGTCAGGGAAAACGGCAGGGAAGGCAGCCAGGACAGATGGCCAGGTCCTACGAGCCGCCACTGCCTTGGCTAATTACGGCCATATACAGACAGCAGTCACAGTTAGCAAAAGTAAGCTAAGCCTTATAGGCCAAGCATGTCATAAGCACGTCTTAGACCCTCAGGCTAAGTGCGCCGTATTTTCCAGATACGTCGGTAGGAAGCCGAAACAACATGGGTGAGATGGCTAATGTCCGGTTAATAGCTCCAGGGAAAGCCATTTTGCGAGTAACAGAGACGGAATAAATTAAGCCAGAGACTGCTTATAATTAGGTTAACGTTGATCGCAATATGCTAAATATCAGCATAATTGCAAGATTAATACATTCAACGGGCATTGCATACGTAGTACGAAGGTGACGAGACGATATGGATCGAGCCATCTTGAATTTACACGTTATTTCATATGCGACTCCCCAGAACGTAACGTACTAAATTGTAATGTTGGTAGAAAATGCGACTTCCTGATGATGGTAGAATATAGTGTACTGAAGGATAAAGGAGGGCGTCCCTGCAAGTCTCGAGAACGCTAAATTCCTGGAAAAATGAAACCTTTTCTGAAAAGAAATCGACTTGGCTCTGTGTCCCTCCACCCAAGATTAACGACAAGATTAACATGCTTGAAACCATACTTGAAAAATGTAAATTCAGGAGAAACTGCATGTCGGGGTACCTATGCGGGAGCACTTGCATATGAAAATATTGTTGCCTGGCATGGACAATACAAATATACGTTGGACATGCGGTTGGCACCTTCGCTAGAGATTAGAGTCTGAGGCAGTGGTGGACATTTCGTCTCCTCCAACAGATAGTAGCTTGCTGCGACGCCTATCGTTTTCACCCATACATGGCGGAGGGACAACTACCCCGTTTTCATAAACGGCGAAACTTTCGAATATGATGCGGCAAATATTGCTTACTATACTTGCTAACTTACGACACTATTGCACGGTACTTACGAAAATATTGCTCTTATAAGCGGGCTTCTAAATCAAGACACGAAAAGCGTACCAATATCATTGCAAGTAATTATAATCGAAGCATATTCAGAAGCTTTGCTGTTCAAGGACGAAGTGCTCATGGTATACTTGACATCCGAACGCTTTCATATTCATACTTATCTTTGATGCTGCTCTGAAAATAAGGTAACCGGATTTCAAAACGTTGTTGATTTGCTACCGGTTAGATCGTATATGCCATTGATTAAACTTTCGTGAAATTGGATGAAGCATATCACTTACCGAATACTGAATCGACGTCCATCCCCAAAACGTGTTGACATCATACTTATAGATAAACATTTAGGCAGTGTAAGTTACCATTCCCAATAGTTTTGTATTTGAAGCATCATGCACCTAAAGTACATCCTCACCAGCACGGATAGCGATATGCCTAAATATTGCAATACAAGTTCATGCAATGTCATTTTGCCAATGACGTGGTCTCCTGTACAATACCAGCTGCTGGCACTACAGGCATCGTTGCTCCTAGAAGACAAAAAAAAACGAAAACAAATCAAATAAACGGAACTCTGGCAGTGACATTTTTGTCCCAGACTGAGCTTAAAGATCGAAACGGCAGACTATATAAGATTGGTATATAAAAATCTGGCATTATGCTAAGACTAGTATATGCAATTTAGCTTTATGAGACGACTTCGCTGTTTATGGTATCTTTCTGTTAACAGCTATGTGAATGAATAACTAAATAAAGGCTACAGGGGTATACGTTACGTAGTCCTCCCGTTCTGCTATTGATATCTTAATTCTACAATAGAGCTGCTATGAAAACGGTTGGTAGTATTTCAACGCCAGCTAACATTAACCCTCACAGTGCCCGGAAGTTTAATTTATTCCCCTCCCAACAGGCCTTTTATGATTTAAAAAAAAACGTGACCACTTAACACATGGCATACCATCTCACAATACATGACCGTACATTTGGTTTTAAAAAAAAATTGAAGCCCAGTCATCAAGGTGCCGTATCTAGGGCAGATCACAGTCAGGCCACAACCTTGTCCAACGGAGACTCCAGGTGGACAATGCAAAATTTGTTCACAAACAAAATGTACAAAATACGGTGAAAATACATGAGTGCATACACCAACGATCAAAGAAAAATGCAAGAAAAAGCAAAGAAGTGATTACAAATCAAGTTACTAGGTTAAACGGAGGTTTAAACTGCAAGAATGTCTTGTGAAAAACTGTGTGACTAGTTGACATGTTGGCCTAGATAAGCATAATGGCATATTACGCCATCTTATAGTGCATCAAGTTTCAGGTCAGTATCAGATCAAGTCGCAGATATATGTTTTGAAACGTCCTGAGAGTAAAGATATCGCAGGCAGGAAACTAAAATGCAGAATATTCCGTGACAAAAATTGATACACAATTGTAGGGTAGCGCACCAATATTATCTTTGGTGTGATTAGGGCCTTCAAACTTTGTTACAAATATTTGATTTTATTGGAAAGTTTGCGAAATGTTTCCAAAATGTTTCCAAAATGATGCTTGCGATTTTCCCGATAAATTATTTAAAGTGACAAATGCTATACCACCGAACTTTGCTTTGGTGGCAATTATTATCTTCCCATGAGCACAATCCCTCGAAGATCATCACATTGAACAGCTTATCATATATTTCCAAGCACTTGACCTTGACCTGATCGATAATCTTGACCTGCACACATGCTGGTATGTTAAAATGTCTTCAGCTTGTATATCACCCACATTGAAGGAAGGAAAAAAAGAACAAGAAGAAATCCTATTTCCTTCACGGGCAGAGTTCAGAAACAACAAGCGAAGACCGGGTGAAGGACTGCACCCAGCCATCGGCCTGTTTTATTGTTCACCCAGCACATTGTTCTAAGCAACCCTTAAATGTCAAGGATGAAGCTAGATCATACCGTTTAACATAGCACTCTATCTAGTTAAGAGCAAAGGCTAGTGGGGAAGGAGAATTGACCACATGTACTGTAAAGATAGGACATCCTGCAGAAATCCGAGGGACAACACGTTTTGCGCGTTACATAGTCCAGTTTCAGAACGCATTGAGGGTATAATGCAGTGCCCAAGGGGTGCATATCGGCAAGTGACGAACAGTTCGAGGCGAGCCATCGACGAGATGTAGTAACCACCTGCCGATTGACAGATAAAAATCTGCTGTATCTGCTGTGTTGACAGATAAAAATCGTAAACATGACTAATCTTACATTGATACCACCAGTCCGCAGCATCAACAGTAAACTCTCACCCGTGGGGAATCCGACACACCATTCGCCTCAGTAGCTGGCTCGCTTTGCGTCTCGGTGGTATCATCTGGAATGAAAATTTACAGTCAATCCGAACCTAAATATATTTATGCATGCTGCTGGCAGGATCGATTGTATCCGAAACTGCCACGCACTTGCTCAGATTTCGCATCACCGAGTGCTTTAGTCACGATGCAGTGACACAGTTTCCTCAAAACCAAACCCAAATAGCAAAAACTACCCAAACAACACAACGCATCGCTCTGGCCACAGTACAGCCTGTCGCAGTGCGCTGCCCCCCCCCCCACGGTGTATCGTCAGGGTCGGCCACTGGTGCTGAGAGGCCACCGGCCGCGACTGACCTTCGCCGACCACCTCCATGTCCTGGGCGTGCACGTCGGTCGTGTCGGCACGGACGGCGGCCGGCTCGGCGACGTGGTGGTGACGCGTCGGCAGACTATGCTTCATGCTAGACAGCGACTGGTGCGACTGCATCGGCGGGAAGCCCAGCCGGTGGTGCATCTGCCGACCGAGCGTCAGATGGTGAGACTGGCCGCACCGACATCACCGAACAAGCACACCACCCGCTGTGCAACTGCAGTTAGCGGCGTTAGGGTGCGTGAACCCAAGTAGGCTACATCGATATGCGTTTGATGGGCTACAACCGAGCGTAGGTTTCGGCACACAACAATGAAAGCTGCTTCATGAGAAAAACAAGTGGGAGCAACACTACATTCAGCTGTAAAAGTGCCACTCGAGGACAAAGTTCACTACGGGTTGCAGACATCATAGGCTTCACTGAATCTTTGAAAATTAACCAGAAAAGCTTAAGTTTTAGTTTATTTTTAAATAATTTTCATGTGACCCCATACAAAAATTCCGAAAGCGCAGTTTCACTGGGCTGCTGTCGTGCCATACGTTGACGTAGATATTTACACATTATCTTTAAAACCATAATCTGGTCATTTTTCTATGAATGCAATTTTAAAACCTTCCTTTCAGGGAAATTAACGCTACTGTCATTTATGTCTGACCCAATGACACGGAACTTTCATGTAGTCCAAGTGAATATACTTGGTGAAAAATAGAGGTAAATGTTTGACAACTGACACGCCACATATCGATATGACCTGATCCTACTTGGTAAATCCCCAGATCTTCTACGACGAAAACGAGGTAATAAAACATTCGACAGCACTCTCGCGTTGTATGCTCTACATGCAACGCTTCACGAATCATTTTGAGGGTAAGTAATAAGGCACATCAACCAATGGACAAAGGTAGCGTTTCATTATTTATGGGAAAACGTAAACCACTGAAGACATTTGAAGCTCATTTAGGCATATGGTCCATTTCGAAATATGGATAAAAGCGATGCTTACAACATTTGGAGAAATTATTTATGTTGTACCTTAGCGCCGTGCTGAACCTGCTTCAAGCTACTCACATCTCTAACATCGCTTGGTACGCGGTGATTGAACCCGTGGAAGGCGATCAGCTTCGAGTGGTCGTACAAGTTTTCCTCTCTTTTGCACTCTTTCTCCTGTCCGTCTGGGGCACGACATAAACAGCATGATTACAATGTCTCAATGCGCAGACTGAGCATAATTTTCAATCCTGTCGTTGAGGTAGCATCCCATATCTAAATCTAACTACTGTTAGTGAAAACTGCACCCCAACATCACCATATCAACTCCGGCAAAAAATGATCTGCGTAGCTGGTAGCAACCTGCAGTCAAGAACAAAACATGTTCACCAGCGTCACATATCGTCCCAGAAGTTGGGAAAGCCTTGGTGCGCTACGTTCAGGGCGGCATGCCTCGCCTGATGTGAGCCACGTCACACCTAGCGATGAACTGCTGGGCTTCACATAGGGCACCAGTTATGTTCGCCTACGGACAGCGTGCACACCCTTGTGACGCCACATCGACCGACGTCCGGCACACGACACCCCCCCCCGGCGTCATGACAGCGACGCGTTACACATCGTGATCGATTGATTGATTGATGACGGAGCTGGCATGCGGAGCGCGGAGAAATGTGTCGGCCTCATGTCTCATCACGGCTGCAGATGAATGGGACTGGGGAGTGGCCCGACTAGTTCATATGTCGTGCACCAGCAGCACCGGCAAGTGGCCGACAGAAATACTAATTACATGAAAACTCCAGAAATACAACCATATTTTGGTGGCGAGCAGTGTCGGATATAGTTAGTTCGTTCCTTAGTCAGTGATTTAGTTGATTGGTTGATTAATTGCTTGGTTATTTAAGGTGTATCGATGTCACTGGCCACATAGCGCGCATAGTATCGAACATACCTGACTTGGGTGTGTGCAGTACCACAAGGTGAGAGCGCTGCAGACGGGCGGCGCGCAGCCAGCCGGGCGGGTAGCCGAGCACACGCATCCGGTACATGTGCATCGGAAGGTCCTGCGGCTGCAGGCCCAACGCCTCGCGCAGGCCGGCGCTGATCTCGCCCGGCTTCAGGTGGCCGAACCGCTGGTCGGCCTCTTCGTGGTAACGGCTGTACCTGAGTGCAGCCGGCCCACAGCTCGTAACGGCGCGACCCAATCACGCCGGACATATATCAGGTGGAGTTTATGCATTCCTGGTAGGCGAGCCGGAACTATGAAGCACATGCTGACATGGCGCGTCCATACAGCACCTTAGGCTAGGCTGGACAAGCGTTAGGCTCAAATACGAAAAGCACGGTTAAAGTAGGATTTGCATGCATATCAGTCATAGACAGCATTGGAAATACCGGGCTGTTCCCCGTTTGAGTTCAGATGACAACACGTGGACACACAAGCTTGTGTTGCGTGTCGCGGCCCGGCCAACTAAATGACCTTGATCGGTTCTCACACGTCTCCCTGGTCGCGTGGGTGAGTAGGCCGGTCGCGTGGTAGCATGCGATAATAAGGGATTATCTGGCTAATTTTCAGAGCACATCCGATAGAGCCTAGTATTTCCATAGAAGCATTGCCGTGAGTTTGCTATACAGCTACGTGCTTTCAGACATGCCCATAGGGCAAGCAATTTCGGACGTGACACCTTCATCAAATTGCATTACTAAAAGCACAAATGAAAGATTACTAAACACAAATGAACGATTACTAAACACAAATGAAAGATGGCATCCCCTGGACCTGAATTCAAAACTCAGGAATACAAAGAAAAGACTATCCATTTGCCACTCAGGACGGACGGCGGGTGCCGGCTACGGTGCGCTGATCTATGGTTCGATGCCCACGCGCGGGAATTTCGCCACAATTCCTTTTTTAAACGAATATTGGGAACATGTCATGAGAGAAATACACATGGTGATGAAGATGCAAGTATATATATATATATATATATATATATATATATATATATATATATATATATATATATATATATATATATATATATATATATATATATATACGCATCTGGTCCTGAGTAATTATATTAGAACTCCAAGTGTTCCATTACACCGTAAATTGCTCCCAAAAGTGTTCAGCAAGCGGAAATGGCGCCACCGACCTCTTTATTTGAGCACATCTGACTGTCAGAATATAAATTAGAACAAGGAACGCTGCAAAACAAAGTTATTGCTATTTAAAATGCATGACGACCAGGTCTGGCCGTCTGGATCAAGTTCAGCACCATACGGACCGGAGAAGACTCGCCCGGACTCCGCCCTTGCTCGCAATAATTAATCAAGCATGCAACAAACCTTACCATGGTTTCAAGACGCACGCCTCCTGAATTTGTATAATCCCAATACTGGAGGCTACTCATGATAATACAACCATTCATTTTGTTTTATAGCAGGCACATTTGAAAGTATATCTTGCCGCGATGTGCTCGCTGACACTACATTCCCGACTAGCTCCCATTACATGCAGTGTGACTTGAAAACAATCTAACCTCGGAAGCCGCAGCGTTTCCGGGGTTAAGCCGTCTCTGAGTGAGACACATTTTGAGCTGAAACCGGTTTGAGACATAACAACATGACACATTCGAACCGGATTTAAAAAAAAACATTGTACGTGTTTGCCTAACGTGTACGTCGAAAAACAAGATACAGGGCAAACAATTTAAGTGAACATATCAAAGAAAGCAGCAAAATATCCCAGGTAAAACCGCCCAATTTGGTTAGTTGTTTCGGCTTTAGGGCTACCCAGTCTGGTTAATACGTTGGCTATTTGGGTTCCCGGTTGCATCCACGTCATTGGCCACGTAACGCCGAACATTGTCTGGTCAATATGCCAATAATCATAGAAGACTGGGAATATAGCATTAATAATACGAAACGTTACTAACGGACCTGAACCAGGGCGCAGTGTACGTCAATTATGATGTGGTAAGTAGCATACAGTGAGGGTGTGGTCTCAATCAATCGACCAATTCAGTAACTGGTGGCCCCCACCTTTCGCTTCTTTCTACTCCTGGATAGACTCCTGTAGAACACGAAAATGATAGAAAGAACAAAACATGTAAACTTGAAAAATCGCACCCACTGATAATTATAGCACTGATAATTATAGTTGGTTAACATACGTTGGATTTTTGTTATGATGTTCCCGCCTGTTCTTGGCAATCTTTGCACTGTCCCGTGGCTCTGGACACACGGCTATCATGTGGTCTCCATTGCAGTTGAAGCAAACATTCTTCGGCTTGGATTCACATACGTCCTTCTTGTCATCAAGAATTGCACCAAAAACGCCATCAAACGTCTGCAGCAGAACGAAAAACATCCGAGAGGTGATTCCGAATGTCAGTGCATTTCGGACACAAGACAATATGCAACACAACATGCATACAACTGACCATCAAACTGGTGTAGACATTCAGTGCGCATGTGCCATATATAAAACATAGCTGTCGCATGACATGGACTGATGCTAAAAACAACATTCCTGTCTGACAGAAGCGACCAGGCCAACATCCCCTTCCCCACGTGCACACCAGAAAACTGTAGCAGCGAAAGCCCCTGAAGTTCGGCAGCGTTGTTCAAACGTATTTTCTTATACACTCTATGAAAGGCAAAACGTTTTGGTCTTATCAGACCTCTAATACGGAAGGTTAATGGGAGGAATGTTCGGGATATCGAAAGCGATAAGTGAAAATCTTCCCAGGCACGGTACCTATAAGGGATAATGGGAGGGAAGTTACCACCTTTGTCACAGAACATTTCCGTGTACACAAATTTGTGTTCAACACATTTTCGAGTACGTATATATGGACACTAGGGATGCGAATATTTGCAATACACTCATAGGTGCGCACCAGCATTTTACTTTACGAACATTTGCATGATAGTATTGAAAGGCTATTTTCAACATCACGACGTGGGTAATACATTAGACATCATGTTGCAAGGAAAGCTACCTTATCTGCCACAGACAGCTGTTGTTTCGTCCTTGGATGCTTCTGCTCGATAATATTAAATTTCAGACGATTCATGTCAACGCCAAGGAGTTAATTGCGGGAGGACTTCCCAGAGTTATATACGTGTAAATATAGGCATACAGTATCGCAAATGGTATATAAAATTTAGAAAAGTGTAAGACGTTTTGATGACCTACCAATGGTGGCTTCAGGGGACTTTTAAGGCATCCATAGCATTCTACTGCTTCCATTCAAAGTATTCGCATAGATATACTGACTGGCTTTCCATAGCTTAAATTTGACACATTGTATTTTGCGCTGTAACATTGATATAAGTCACATACTATAAATAGTGAACAGATCTTGATTGAGTACGTGTCATTACGCCTAAAATGCATGGGCTTCCCAAAAACGCTTACACCTTTTCACCACAGAAACAGTCTGGATGATCACAAGGCTGGGAAGCCAATATGAAAACTTTGGCACCAGCCAGCGAGTGAACAACAAAAAAATAGAACGTTCTTGAGGAGGCAATAACCCAATTAAACCAACCGCCTGCTTCGGTCCCGAATGTTTACAAACTATTCGATTAATTATGTTACATGATTCCAACATTGCACAGCTGTTATGATTTCACACATTGCCACACACATGCGACGCTCTAGAGACACGCCTTCGCGAATTCAGTGGGCAGCAACATGTGCAAAATATGCCCACCGACATTTTACATTCTAGTCCGCTCCGTTCTTCCAAGCCGTGTGCCGCCCCAGTGTACATCCTAAAGGAACAAGTTGTGAATCCTGCATCACAAGACTAGTTTACTTTAATACAATGAGTAATACATGCAATAGCCTGTTGTGTTTCATGCAGAGACTATTTAGTGCTGAACGATGATGATGAATTGGAGTTTAAGGGCGCGTCGTGCGCCCATAACTGTGCTTACAGATAGAAACTAATAATCGTTAGGATCGGCGATATGCAACATCAAAGCGTGCTTGTTCAAGGAATACAAAAATGCTCCCAGACGCCACGACCTCAGAGTAGTTTCATATTAGCATATGCAGGATAGTGTCGGCGTCCTGCTGTCCTAAAATCTGGCGTCACAGTGGTTCTAAAAGTACACAACTTACTAAAACATGATAAACCGTAAGCGGATCCGAACAGCGTGGGCATAAAGGTCGGTTATCACCGGTAAGTATGTAACCATGTGTCGCGAAGTTATGAATTATCCTCATTCGGCAAAGTATTACTTCCTCTCGTCGTTGTGCCCGGCTGGAGGACCTCCACAGTCCTAGTGCTGGCTTCAAAGCCCTCAGCTTACCACGCTTTGAATTCCATGGTCGTGGCCATTTTAAGCGTATACTTGACAATATAGTAGGATACAAATCTCTTGGAGGGAGCCGTAAGTGGACCTCCCGGCCATTGATAATGACGTGCTTGGCAGATGTCACCAGCTTCATTCCCAGCAATTCCGACATGGCTGGGAATCCAACAGATGACAATTCTGTTGACGTCATTTAGGATCTGACGACTCGTATAATCCTACGAACAAGTCTGTTATCCTGGTGGAATGTTTTCAATGCCTGGAGACTACTCAAGGAGTCAGAGAAAATTATGTGTTTGGTGGCCATGTCTTCTTGTATAGAGTACAGGGCTTGAAGAATTGCGTACAATTCAGCGATGAAAATCGATGCCTGTGTTGGAAAACTAAAAGACCGAACCCCGCGCCGACTGACATAAGCGTATCCAACACCTCAATCAGACTTGGAACCGTCCGTGTAAATCCGCGACAAATCACGGAATTCATGCTGAATAATTATTTAGTGCTGAAAATTAACACTCATATTCTGCATGACAAATTAACACTCTTATTAAAAATTAACACTCATATTATTCATGGCTGCGCAGGGTCGTTTGTAGTATCAACGTGAAAACCAGACCGTGTTGTAAATATCAGCATTCGGTAGGTCCACGTAATTTTCCGCGCACTCCGTAGTCTCTAACTATATTCTCGATACACAATTGTATGTATGGGCCGCGAAAGTGATCTAACCAACCTTTGGAAACATTATAAGCACTGACATACAACTGAAACGTAGTGGTATTCTCGAAAGGAAAGCAAGATCCGAAATGTATTACTGTTTACTTGCTGAGTCTATTTTTACCGTCTTTTCTTACTGCATTCTTTGAAGACGTTGACTGGCATACCATATCTGAAGGATTCGCAAGTTCTTTATAACGATAGCCTCCGATATATCAGAGCGGTGTCTGCCCAGTATGACATATCTTAACAAAAACAGCGCTCACACTTAGAACGCTCGGATCCATCTGTAAACAGGATCTTATCCCAGCAAGTGGTGTTCAAAAGCAGCTAGAAAGAAAACAGGACGGGTCTGTTCAAAGAAGATGTCAAAACATGAGTGATAGAAAAAAAACAAGTAGCACAAAGCACATGGCATATAAAGCTTTTCTCTAATATATGACGGTAAATCCCGATGCTTCGCGAATACAAAACTGAAAACCTGCACGAATTACCATCGCTATTATGACGATTAGTAATACTATTGTCATCGAGCACAATCTGTGTCATAACATTTGTCCTACATCGACACTTCATTGCTACCACTGTCACTACTCATTACCACTGTCGTTATTTGATAATAGTGCCATACAGTTCCAATGAACTGCTCGAAAAATAATCACCATGTGCCCGCAAAAAGAATAGAATGAACATAATACAAAGAATCGCCCTCTATTTCTGGACACGAAAACTCGATATACTGAAACCAACAACATCACCACAAACCTGGTCGTATGTAGGTGGATCGTCCAATGTAGTTGCACATTCATGTTCCAGAATCTGGACATCATCTTCATTGTCGGGGTTCCTCTCGTAGTTTCGGTAAAATTCGAGATGGGACATGCCATCCTTTTCCAGACTTGTGGTAATGTCCGCTTTGATGAGTCCAGATATGAAGTTCGAAATCTCCGTGCCATATTGGCTGAAAATGGAAAATATCAGCTTGAGGTAGTTCAACCAAACCATGCACACCTTTGATGAGATAGACAGTGTACAAAGCCTCACTATTCACACTACATTCCGCGCATTCAGCACCTACATGGTGTTAAGCTACAAAAATAATATTTAGGTTCTAAAACAAATCTTGATCGAATTCTTCTCCCTTCAAGTAATCAGGGTTGGCCAGATGATGGGATAAACTGGTTAATACTAGGGACATATACATATTGCATCACATCAGGAGCAACTGGTGCAGGAGACCTAGGACATGCTTGTGATTCTGGATCCGGATGCACCACCTTTCCAATGCACCAGTTTTATCTTTAGTAGACTGATGAGAATTGCTTACATGGGGACTCCACTACATCACAATCATCACCCACTATTTTATTATCTACCTCCAGTGGCACAACTTTGCACTTTTTACACTTAAATTTGTAGAAACAAAAGAACCTCTTGGCTTTGGCTGCTGAACATTCACAAGTTTTCAGTCAGTCTTTTAGATGCCCTAACACACATTCAAACTTGACTTGTAGCTATTCTATATGATTCTAGATTTGCCTGAGAGTTAAAATCTTTTCATTTATGAAATACCTTTTTTACTACAGTAAATGTTTTACTTCCTTGGTCAGCAATGAAGGGTGCTTAATCTTGTTTAATCTTATCTGCCTATTGGAATGAACCTATTCTGACCTTGGAACAGTTTATCTTTTACCAATATCCATTTCATAGCATCTAAGCCCCTCAATAACTTCTCCCAGTGAATTTCATTGAGTTAGTTCCTGAACTCCTTGTGATTCCCCTCAGCAAAATTTGGAATCAATGCTTTATTCACTCCTGCACTTCCAACAAGGAAACATGTATAATGTTGTTATCATTATAACTGAAGGTCTGTCCTGTACTTACATTTTGTTCAAAGTTTTATAATTTGTAAGCACCAGCTCTAACATTTAATTTCCCCTTGTATGTTCATGTGCCATTTGAAAGAAGACATTTTCTTTCTCAAAACAAGCTATGGAACTTCTTCCTGACTTGCCTAAACCTCTAGTTTTGCCTCTTCTCCCTGCTATGCTGAAGTAGCCCAATAATACTCTTCTCCCATGCACTCTCCAACTTATCTCTTCCTGCATCAACATGTCAGTATTTTCATTCTAGTCTGGTGGCCTTATAGAATGCCCCAATCCTAAATCTTGTTATATTCTTCAGAATGATATCTAATCATAAAGATTCTTCCACTTCATTATGTACCCCTTCACTAAGATTCTCCTCCTTCACTCTATCAAATGTCATTGCATTACTTGCCTCACATTGAAGAATATCCCATATCCTTTCCTTTACTTCCTTTCATGAGCATGCATGCTGAAGCCAGTTAATTCAAATTCTTGCAAGCTATCTAAAAAAAATGCTTTCATTAACCTATGCCTCAGTAATGTACACCAAATCTAGCTTTTCAGACAACATATATGCACTCAGGTCAACAATTTTGTTCATAACACTTCTGCCATTTACGAAGAACATGACAAGCTATTTCTTTCCTTGCTTGCAATGCTTTTCTCTTTATCAGTTATACCCCATGTTCTGCCTAGTTTCCCTGTTTCATACCCATAGCATCCTCATACATATTGCTGAACAACTCCACTCCTCTCTTGCTCAAATGTAGCCATCTAATGCAAACATTTCAGCCCTCCCCAAAATCCCCTACAGATCCAAGAACAAAATCCCCAAACTCCTCGCAAATCTTAGCTAGCATACGATTTGATCCAATGCCCCCAGAATGCCATTATACACTTGCACTTACCATAGGAAGTATGGATTATACCACTCCTCTCTGCCTAATTCCTGCTAACCCATCTATCAAATCCCTGTATTCATCTACTGTTTCCTCAGTTTTGCATCTTCCTACATCATTTATGCCAACATGTACAATCACTGTTGCACCATCTCCCCTTCATTACTACCTCTAACCTATCAACAACATCCTTTACTAGTGCACCTAGGAAGCAACTGAATCCTTCTTGCATTCCTACCACAAAATGCACAATATGTGCATCTAACTCTGGAGTCCCCTGTGATGAAAAACTTCCCTTTATCTCTCTCTTCGTCATTCACACATCTATCCCTGGCAGCACCTCTCTCCATCTTGCAATCCCTGTCATGCATAGGTTGAACATGAATAGTATGTTGTGCTCAACATCTATGCAGTATTCATCTTATCAGCATCTTCATCATGTCAAAAAACACTATTTTCTAATCACAAAAAGTAACATTAACTATAATCTCCAGATAGAAAACTTTTCCACAAACAATTGGGATATTTTTTTTTCAAGATAAACTTTGTATATTCTTCAAGAACTTCTGGATATCTTATGCTAACTTAGGTTAGCTAGTTTTTATTTTTACTTCTTGGATGAAAAATAGTTTAAAAACTGTTCATTCATGACACAAAAAAATGTTCTCTTGCATGGAAGGATAGGCTACCTAGGTTAGGTTAGGTTATGTTGCAACATATTTTCTTGATTTTGAACATTACTTCTTATGTTGTTGCCTAACCCAAGAATCTTTTGTGGTGTTATTCTTGCCTCCAGACTGAAAAGCACATGCATGCAGAAGGAACAGTTGGTCACATCATGTTCAGCACATTGATAAACATTGCACAACAAAAAAGATGAGAAATCAGAAATTATCTTAAATTGCGAATTTACCAACAATTACTCCAGACTGAAATTTTCCAGAGGTCAGCAAAAGTGCATATACATAGAACATACAAGTTTGCTACTTTTGACCATGATACACAGACAACTCACCTTGAGATAGAGTGAGATGCAAAGCACACCGAGATGCATGGGAGGTCACCTTTCTGAGTACAAGGCTCCGGAGATTTTTGACACAGTCTCTTCCTGGGATTACTGGATTCAACAATAATGTCAGAATCACTTTCATCTGCTTTACGTTTCGATGAATCATTTAAAGACATACCCGTGTTGTTTGGCGTATCAACACCAGTCTCATCCAAAGTTATATACTCGATTTCGCTATCCATTTCATCAAGCTGAGATAATCCAGGTAAACAGCAGATGTATCACCTGCATGGAAAAAGCCTTGCACCAAATTACACCCAAAATATTTTAATTCTGTGTGACTGAGCCAGCCTTACCACAAAAAACACAAAAGTATCAAGAATGTGCCAATAACTCCGGATTTGTAGATTGCGGATAGTGACGTGTCATATCCACTTACAAATTACTCAACACTGAAACGCACCTGGCATCCGAACGCGACTAATTAACAATTCTGTCCCCAAAAATAACAGCTGTATACAAACCTTAAGTTATATTCGAAGCATGGAAACTTAGTCATAAAAACATTTATTCAATACTGGCCTTTTCATCTTGGAGCACTCAAAAATTCGTATGGAATGAATCGTAACCATGCCAACGAATACCGATAGCACCACGAAATTGGAGTCTGTTGTGTTGGATGAAATTTTTGTTGGTAGGGAAAACAAATGAACAACAAAACGCGAAAACCATTGCTAGATTTAACCAATGATGAGAAAGCAAAGAAAAATGGTACGAGGGGAAAAGTGTTCTTGTGCAACGGAACATACAAAGGTGACTGGCAAAATGATCTCAAGCACGGTAAGTTCTTGATAGCGTTAATCCACAGCTAAATTATATTTTGTACATGACGTGACCAATCTGTATTAAGGACATACGTCATTTAAAGTGTACTGGTGCTAACCTATTTGCTGTATTTACCACGTCGAGTCGATCGCATGTAGGTATCGACCGCCGCGTTTCCATGACGATGGCCGTCTGAATGTAAACAAAGTACATTCCTCTGACGTTTCTGCGGCCACTATATCGCGACTGCTGTGGCAGTCGGTGTGTGCTATACTGTGTGAAGTACTGTGAGTCCCACGATATTGGATGCGCAGGCAGGTGAAGAGCAGGAAGCAAGTGCGAGGCAATAGCCCTTTTCCTCCAACGCATTGAAATCTACCTAGGTCTCTCCCGTCAGAAGTTACCGTGAGAACGTGAGTACGTGAAGCTCACGGTTTCGGACTAGACAGACATCCTGCCCGGATAGCATAAACGCCTGAGGAAAAATGAGTGGTGATAGCAGAAAGAAGTATATTTTGACTTCTATTGCCAACTTTTTTGGGGCAGGTTCTTCGGATAAGAGTGTAGAAGATTTGTCCGCCAGTACCGAGCTGAATAGCTTCCTTGATGATGGTAACTGCTTCGTTCTCGTAGGATGTGGAGAAAAAAGTAATGGGAAAGGTGTCGTTCGTCTCAGCAATAAGGTGGACTCTGGAAAGAAGGATGACAAGGTTATCGTTTTCTTCAAAATCAAACCAGAGCCAATTACGCCCGACAATTTGCACGAGAACGTGTTCGTATCATCTATGTTAGATTCGCCCATCCGTGCACTGTTTTACACCCTTCAAAAGGTGTACTCCCCAGCACTGCTGCAGAATGAGAAATGGAGTGGAAAGGTGGATCCAAAGCTGCAAGATTTGCTTTCTAACCTACAATCCGGACTCGGAAGTTTGATTCGGCGTTCCGACTCCAAGAGCAA
This sequence comes from Imbricaverruca yamaguchii, assembly GCA_034440575.1. Taxonomy (NCBI): domain Eukaryota; kingdom Metazoa; phylum Arthropoda; class Thecostraca; family Neoverrucidae; genus Imbricaverruca; species Imbricaverruca yamaguchii. The sequence goes on along the minus strand of JAOTOL010001580.1, from coordinate 1,734,206 downwards.
TAAAGTAGATGGCAAAGGTACAGAGGATTCGATGAGCACTATTTTCACTCCATCGGATGAATATGAATACTGGAAGGAAGCAGCAAACACCAGCGACAGAACAGGGGCTGTATTCTCCAGCTTAATGAGACCACTGGACCTCGCCTTCAAGAGACTGGATTCAATGAAGATTGGAGAAAGTGAGGATGTCGTGGAGGAGGCTTTCAACAGTTTGGATGACATTTGGAAGGCTGAAGAAGCTGAATATCCCGAAGCACGGATGAAGATGATGATGGATGTAATCGGTAACACCTTGTGCCGATTCATTCAGACCAAGCTCTCTGATGTGGACATCTGGAGAGGTACCTATAACCAGGTGGAAGAACAGCTGAACCAGGCAGTCACCATCTTGGAACAATGGATTGACAACTGCAACCGCCTGACTACCATGTTCTGGCCAAACTACTCGGCTCACAAGTGGAAAAGTGGTGTTTTCAAGCCAGGGCACACACGCAACATGTTGCAAAGGATTAACGAAGTGATGGACCTGAGGACGCTGCACAAACAGCTGACGAAACTGCTGTCAACTTCTGAACAGGACGAATTGAAGACAAAGGATGCATTTACGCCTTTTGCAGGGCTGGATCCATTACAATACAACCCCTACACTGACCCACTGTGGAAAGCGGCAGTGCAACAGTTCCAGAATCTACTGAAGCCGGCCGAGCAGAAGATCGCCGGCAAACTTCGCATGCAACTGCGAAACATGCAGGGGAACGCCCTTCAACTGATGCAGGAATTTAAACGGTATCGTGAGCTCATCAAGGAAGAGAGCATACGCAAGGAACTCATAGCAGAGCGCGAAATGCTCCTTGGTCAACTTCAGGAGTACATAAAAACAACGAAAGAAAACTTCCGAAACGAACAAGGATCAGGACCAAGAAAGATACTCGATGTTCCGCAAGTTGTCAATAATATCTATTGGGCTCATCATATTGAATCAAAAGCCAAAGACATCGAGAAGACGTGCGATGTCCTGTTATCTGATTTGAAGGGATATAGTGAATTGAAGAAGGACACCAACAAGCTTCTCGACGAACTGCAAGAGTACCATCGCGATCAGTTCGATTCGTGGAGCAAAGAGACGATGGAAATGATAATGGATAAGACACTCAGTCTCTCAACAGAAGAACAGGTGGTAGAGTTCGAGCAGGGGAAGCACATGAAAGTCAATTATAACCGCCGGCTAGTTGGACTCATACGAGAGGTGAGGCAACTGATCGTCCTGGGATACACAATCCCATCTAGAATCATAGATGCTACGAACCTGGCCAAGAAGTTCATGACTCAGGCAAAGGCACTCGAGCAAGTGGCAAACTTTCACAACACGATTGGAGATCGCATGATCAAATCCCAGCGTCCAATGATGCTGGAGGCGGCTATGTCGTTCGCACAGCTGGTTCAAAAGCAGCAGGGCATCACCTGGAACAATACACAGGCCGTTGAGGATTACATTATTAGACTCCAGACAGCAGTAGAGAGGCTATCACGAGATAATAATCGCCTTGTTATAGCACACAATCAGATCAAGGAGAAAGTATTGCTGATGATGGATACAGATCTTCTCCGGCAGCAACAAAAGTGGAAGGACCTGCTGAAGGAGATCAGAAACATTTTCCAGCAACTGGAATCTGCAGGCTTCAAGGATCAGAAAACGTGGCGGGCGCACTGGGATAGGCAGATCTACAAGGCCTTGGAACATCAGTACCAACATGGACTGGAAGTGGTAAACCAACATCTACCAGAGTTGAAAGTGGAGCTTGTGTACCGAAATAGGAAGCTGCAATTCTCACCACCTATAGAGGAGATTCGTCTCAAGTATTATAGCCAGTTGAAGCGGTTTCTGAACATACCCAACAACTTTAGAGGGGTTGGCGAGGGTGGGTCCGATGCCAGCATCTACCCTGTCATCATCGAGCGTAATGCTTTCCGATACAACAAACTGTTTCACGCCGCTGAGGAGCTGTTCGAGCGGTTGGAGTGCGTGAAGGACAGGTTTGAAGAATGGGTTGCACTTGGCTCGGTTGACATGGACGACTTGATCCAGAAGAGATGCAAGACATCTGAAGATTACGACAAGAACTTCCGGGCTTCAAAAAGTAAGGGTCAGGAGATTGGCAGACTTCCAAGCACTGAAGAAAAAATTGACTGCATCACTGTTAGCTTTTCAGCAATTAGGTCGGAAATTGAAATAATAAATCGACGCTACTGGGACGCTTTGGTTTCATTACTTCAGCACAGCATCATACGGGATTGTCATGTACTGAGCAGATTTGTGACAGAATCGTCCGAGAGCCTGAAACGCCAACCCCAGACAATCGACGAAGTTGGAGAATCTGCAGCCAGGAGAAATGAGATCATGACTCAGATGCTTGAATACGAGAATCTGGTGAGTGATGTTGAGAAACGGAACAGAATGCTAGCAAACTGGACAAAAGAAAAGGTAGATCAAGTAGCCAAGGTCAGCTCAAAATGGGACAACTTTCAAAGCATGGTTTCCAACTACGACGCGATTATGTCAAAGCAGATCGAAGGGCTGAAATCAAACATGAAGTCTCAAGCAAAAAACCACCTCAAGGAGGTGGAAAGATTTGCCGCAAAATGGAAACAACTTAGGCCAACAGAGGACGTTTTCGATCATGGCACAGATGAGATTCTCCGAGCCTTGTCAGTTGTAAAGGAAAAGAAGAAAGAATGGGATATATTGGCCGAACAAGGAGAAAAACTTATGGCAGGGTTTGAGCAATTCGGTATGGAGAAGCCCGATTGGTCCGCTGTTGATGCGGTAGGAAAGGACATGAAAGATGCTGAAGCATCATTTTCAGTATTTGAGGAATATCACAATGGGATAAACGAGATGCTCATGGAGGAGTGGATATTATTCAGAGGAAAGCTGTACCGGTTTGAAGAATATCTTGGTCAATGGAATACCAAGTTAGAAGAGCAGGCGAAAAACCCACTCGCAGTGAAGATGCTGAAAGAGATAGAAAGGGACTATGAGTTGGTGCCTGCATTAAAATTTGTCCGTGGTGATGCCTTCAGTGAAAAACATTGGAACGAGATGTACAGCATTTTGGGCATTCCGACGTCGCTTGGCATCGACAAGCTTACGTTTGGTGACCTCATGAGAGTGAAGCGCAAAATTGTGGATAACAGGAGCGTCCTAGAGGAGCTAAATAGTCGAGCCACAGGAGAAGTTGCTATACGGCAAGCACTTCAGGAACTGGATGCGTGGGAGATTGAAGCAAGGTTCACATTGGTGGAGCACATTGATTCTGGGAACAGGTCTATCATGCTGATCAAAGATTGGAAGGACCTGTTGAACAAAGTTGGTGACCTTCAGTGTCTCTTGCAGTCCCTTAAGGACTCTCCATACTACCAGGCGTTTCTGGACCGCGCAGGAATTTGGGAACGCAGACTGGCAGACTTGGACGAATTTTTGGTCAATCTGAATCAGATTCAACGGAAGTGGGTATACCTGGAACCCATTTTTGGGAGAGGCGCCTTACCCAAAGAGCAATCCCGCTTCAAACGAGTGAACGATGACTTCAGAAATATCATGACAGAGGTGGCGAAGGACCCTAAAGTTGTGTCCCTGTGCAAGATATCAGGACTCAGGGAAATGTTGACAGCCATGCTCGACCAGCTTGGACGTTGCCAGAAGAGTCTCAGCGAGTTCTTGGAAGAAAAACGGTCGCAGTTTCCTCGATTCTATTTCATCGGCGATGACGACCTCTTGGAGATTCTCGGCCAGGCAACAAACCCTACTATCATTCAGTCACATCTCAAAAAGTTGTTTGGTGGGATATATCGGGTTGACTTTGATGAGAAAAACACCAGCATTATTGCTATGAAGTCACTGCAAGGAGAGGTAGTGAATCTGAAGAAACCGGTCCGGATCACAAAAAATGTTGAGGGATGGCTGCAAGAGCTCGCAAGTGAAATGAAGAATACATTGAAGACCTTAGTAATCGAGTGTCTCAAGGACGGACATGGGAAAGGGCCAGATCCACTAAAATATCCCAGCCAAGTTCTCTGTCTCTCTGAGAGCATCATGTTTACAGAGAGATGTGAGAAGGCAATAGAAAAGGGCACTCTACAAGACGCACTTGCTGAATGTAAAAGTCAACTAAATAATTACACAAATCAAGATATAGACACCAGCGATGATGAGGGGAAGGTCTTGCAACTGAAGCTTAAGTCTCTCATTCTGGACACGATCCACTACGTCACCGTGGTTGAGGAACTCATAGCAGCATCGGCTAGGTCACTGGACAGCTGGACCTGGCAGAAGCAACTAAGATTTTACATGCGGAAGGACAATGTAGCCATCATGCGCATGGTGGACGCCGAGTTCGAGTATACGTACGAGTACCAGGGGAATACTTCGAAGCTGGTATATACACCACTCACCGACAAATGTTATCTCACTCTTACGCAGGCAATGCACATGGGTATGGGAGGAAATCCGTACGGTCCAGCAGGTACGGGGAAGACAGAGTCCGTTAAAGCTCTGGGAAACTTGTTCGGTCGTCAGGTACTGGTCTTCAACTGTGACGAGGGTATCGACGTGCACTCCATGGGTCGTATCTTCATAGGACTGGGGAAGTGTGGAGCGTGGGGATGCTTTGACGAGTTTAATCGGCTGGATGAGGCTGTGCTCTCAGCAGTGTCAATGCAGATTCAAATCATCCAAGCCGCTTTAAAAAACAAAGAACCAAAAATTACGATCTTGGGAAACGAAGTTGATGTTGACTTCAACTCTGGGATCTTCATCACAATGAACCCTGCGGGCAAAGGATATGGCGGCCGTTCCAAACTTCCTGATAACTTGAAGCAACTGTTTCGTCCAGTAGCGATGTCAAAGCCAGACAATGAGCTCATCACGGAAACCATTTTGTACTCCGAAGGCTTCAAACACGCTAAGGTTCTTGGAAAGAAGCTGACTGCCGTATTCAATTTGTCCAATGAGCTTTTGTCAAAACAACAGCACTACGATTGGGGACTGAGAGCTCAGAAAACTGTGCTGGGTGGTTGCGGAAACCTCATATCCATGCACAAAGCAACACTGAAGGAAGGAGGCAAAATTGATGAAGGAACAGAAGCCAAATTGATCGTACAGGCGGTACGATTAAACACCATGTCAAAATTAACATTTGCTGACACCAACAGGTTCGATTCCCTGATCAAGGACGTTTTTACTGGCGTTGCAGTGGAAGATGTCGCCTATAACGATCTGGTGAATGCCATTAAAGAAACACTGAAAGAATTAGGGCTAATCGAGAGCGAGGTGCAAATAAAGAAGGCAATAGAGCTATATGAACAGCTAAACCAAAGAATGGGATGTGTTGTTGTGGGGCCAAGTGGCTGCGGCAAGACCACGCTGTGGAAGATACTTCGTCTAGCCATGATCAAAACAGGTCGGACGGTGAAAATTCACACTATGAACCCAAAGGCAATGCCCCGAACTCAATTGCTTGGCCACATTGACATGGACACCAGAGAGTGGTTTGATGGTGTGCTTACAAACAGTGCTCGTCAAGTTGTGAAGGAGCCAAAGGAGGTGCAATCATGGATCATCTGCGACGGTGACATCGATCCAGAATGGATTGAATCCCTGAACTCCGTCCTCGATGACAACCGCTTGCTCACTATGCCATCTGGGGAACGTATCCAGTTCGCTCCAAACGTCAATTTCCTGTTTGAGACACACGATCTTAGCTGTGCTTCTCCTGCAACCATATCACGCATGGGAATGATATTCTTGAGTGACGAGAATACGGATGTGAACGCCGTCGTTTCGGCTTGGGTGCAGCGACAACCGGAGGAACGGCGCAACGTGATCGCGCAGCTAGTGGAGGAGTACTTCCACAGGGCATTAGAGTGGGTTCTGGATGCAGATTCGCTAGAGACGGACACCACGCTGATAGGCACTGTTATGAATGGACTGTCACACATGGCCAACGTGAAAAGCAAAACCGGCTTTGGCGTGGCCCTCATCCATGGGCTTGGGGGAAACTTGACAAAGGATGCTCGGGTTAAGTTCGCTAAGGAGGTGTTCTCTTGGGTAGGAGAATCGGCGCCGGATAGTAACAACCCATTGAACTTCCATTATGACGAGCGGCGGGACAGGCTCGAGTCTTACGGAATGGGAAAACAGGCTAAGGTGACAGTGGATAGCCTCTTTTCTTCCGACCCTCCATTGATTCTGACACCAGATGTACAGAGTACCTTGGACTATTTCAGGCCATGGCTTGAGGGGGACACAAAAGAGCCATTCCTAATGGTGGGCCCTGAGGGAAGTGGAAAAACACAGATGTTATACGAGTGTTTCAAAAAATTGAAATCCACTCAGGTGGCCACTGTCCATTGTAGCGCGCAGACTACACCACAACATATTCTGCAGAAGCTGTCCCAAGTTTGCATTCAAATAACCACGAACACCGGAAGAGTCTATCGACCAAAGGAGAGCGAATGGCTTGTGCTCTACCTCAAAGACATAAATCTGCCGAAGCCTGACAAATGGGGCACATGCCAGCTCATTGCCTTCCTTCAACAAGTGGTCACATACAACGGGTTCTGGGACAACAATCTGGAATGGGTTGGCTTGGAGCATGTACAGATCGTGGGCAGCATGATCGGTGGTAAGGCACTTGGTCGTCATGAGCTGTCCACTCGATTCACGTCTGTCGTACGACTGCTATCTGTGGACTATCCCGAGGTAGATCAAGTGCAGAACATTTATGCCAAGTACCTCACACCCATCGTAGAAGCCATGTCAGGCAAAGTAGCCGAGTCGTTCGTGTCAAAAGTAGGGCAGCTAGCCGATTCTACCCTCAAGGTGTATCAGCAGGTGCAAAATGCATTTAGTCCCGACGACCATAGCCACTACGTGTTTTCCATGCGATACCTGACTTCCTGGCTTTTAGGCCTCATACGGTACGATGTAGCTGAGGAGAACGTCATCGAAGGAGTTCTGGAAGCGTGGGCGTACGAGGCGTGTCGTCTCTTCCGGGATCGTCTGGTTACGGATGTGGATCAATCAAAGTTCGATAAAATATTGTATGACGTAGTCAGCACAGACTGGGGAATCAACTTACATGGCAGTTTGGATGGCAGATTCTTCGTCACCCCTGGCGCACGAGCGGAAGCGGCACCAGGGCGCACACTTCCCGCAACCGGGAAGCACCTGGGAGATCTTCCTCAAGAAGACTGGCAGGCTTGTATCATGAAGGGTGCTCACCAGTTTGTAGCCGAACAGTACGATCTGGACATGTTTGTTTTCAAGGAAGTGTTGGAAAACATTGCTCGAGTCGAACGTGTCCTCTCCAGCCCTGGCGGATCACTTCTTATGGCAGGGAGGTCGGGAGTTGGACGTCGGACAGCCGTTGGCATCGCCAGCTGTATGCTGCAAGCAAGACTGGTTTCGCCCAAAATGGGAAAAGGTTATGGCGAAAAGCAGTTCCGAAGTGACCTGAAGTCTTACATGCAAATGGCTGCCATAGACAACGACCAGGTTGTCTTTGTTTTGGAAGACCATCAGGTGATCGATCCATCGTTCCTTGAGATGATCAACTCACTGCTCAGCTCGGGAGAAATCCCAGGACTTTTCGCTCCGGAAGAGATTGAACCAATGATCTCGTCGCTTCGAGATGACGCTTCACAGGAAAATTTTCGTGGTCCCCTATTCTCGTTTTTCTCGTCCCGCGTGAAGAAAAACCTCCATGTGGTGGTGATCATGGATTTCACGAATCCTGACTTCGTCGTGAACTGTCAAAGCAACCCTGCCCTGGTGAAACAGTGCAACGTGATGTGGATGAGCTCGTGGAGCAAAGAGAGCATGACTTCCCTACCAATGATGGTCATAGCTAAGAGTAAGGACGTAGGAGGTGCCGCTGGTGTCTTTGTCCAGGACAAAAAGAAAAAAGACAAGAGGGCTCGCCGAGTTTCTGGTGGGGATCAGCTTCTCAACGGGTTTTTGTCCATTCATCAGTCTATGCCACAAGCAGCAGCAACGCCCCGAAAGTACATGCAGCTTATGAAGACGTATCTCATGGTGTACAAACACAAGAAAGGACTAATCCTGGACCGACAACAGCACCTGAAAGGCGGTGTCAACAAACTGAATGAAGCAACGGCTGTCGTTGACAAACTGAAAAAAGAAGCTGCTGAACAGGGGGAAAAGCTGAACCAAAAACAAGGTGAAGCAAAGAAAGCCTTGAAAATGATTACAAACACCATGAAATCTGCGGGAAAGCAGAAAGAGGAGATGGAGGAACTGAAAGCAAAGGCAGAAAAGGAAAGTGTGAAAATGCAAAAGCGGAAGGTGGGGATCGACAAAGAGCTGACAGCAGTGGAACCTGTACTTGCGGAAGCCCGTAAAGCGGTAGGCAATATCAAATCGGAATCCCTTTCAGAGGTGCGGTCACTCAGGGCTCCCCCTGACGTCATTCGTGATATCCTGGAGGGGGTTATGGGTCTCTTGGGAATTGGAGATACGTCATGGAACAGTATGAAAAGCTTCCTAGCCCAAAGAGGCATCAAGGAAGATATTATGAAATTTGACGCCCACAGCTGCTCCACTGCACAGCGGAAGAAAGTGGAAAAGATACTGAAAGACAGACATGCTAGTTTTGAGCCTGCTGCCGCAAAACGAGCCTCGCAAGCAGCTGCCCCTCTCGCCGCGTGGGTGAAGGCAAATGTTACTTATGCCGTCATACTGGAGAAGATCAAGCCGTTGGAGGACGAGCAGAACGCGCTGCAGAAGAACATTGACGAAGCCCAGGGTGCCATGGATAACCTGGGCGTGGAATTGGGTAACGTCGAAAAACATGTCAACAAACTGACTGAACAGCTTAATAAGTCTACCAAAGAAGCCGCTACCATAGAGGTAGGTCTAACAAATGCCAAAGAAACTTTGACAGCGGCCGAGCATCTTGTCGGACAACTTTCTGTAGAATACAAGCGATGGACTCAACAACTTGAAGAGTTGGATCACGAGTTGGAAACTCTGCCCCTGCGGTCGCTCCTTGCCGCTGCGTTCATCAATTATCTTTCGGATGCATCAGAAGACGTGCGCGCCGCAAAGAATTCCCAATGGTGTAAGCTCGTAGGCCTGCAAGAATTTGAATTCCGTAAGCATATGAGCTCGGAGAGAGAAATGTTGACATGGAAGAGTGAAGGTTTACCATCCGATGATTTGAGTACAGAGAACGGAGTCGTCGTCATGCACAGCGGGACGGTGACCTTCCTTATTGACCCTTCTTCTCGCGCAGTTGAGTGGCTGAAAACACATCTGAAAGATTCAGCCGGGGTAGAAGTTGTCACGCAGCAAGATGAGAAGTTTTCTACACAGCTGGAAATGGCGGTGAGGTTCGGAAAGACGCTGATCATTCAGGAGGTGGACCATTTTGAGCCAGTTCTGTTTCCGCTTATGAGACACGATGTCTGCACTCAAGGCACTCGACAGACAATACAGGTGGGCGATAAAATGTTGGATTACAACGAGAAATTTAAACTTTTCCTTGCCACGAGGAACCCAGACCCCAACATCCCGCCTGATTGTGCCAGCATCCTAACTACAGTCAACTTCATTACCACGAAGGCTGGGCTTACTGGACAGTTGTTGGCACTTACACTGCAGGCAGAGAAACCAGAGCTGGAAGTCAAGCGGAGAGAGCTGCTGAAGCGAGAAGAAGAGAATAAAATCAAGTTGTCACAACTAGAAGACACACTGCTTCAGGAGCTGGCTACCGCCAAGGGCAACATCCTGGAAAACAAGGAGTTGTTAGCATCCTTAACTCAATCCAAAACGTCGTCAGCTACGATCGCCAAGTCCATTGACGAAGGTCAAAAAGTCCAAGAGACTTTGAGTCAAGAAAGAGATGTCTATCTCTCGCTCGCGGAGAGCGGGGCCCATCTGTACTTCATTGTTACAGACCTATGCAAGCTTAACAACATGTATCACTTTTCATTGGGATCGTTCACGAACTTGTTCGCTGAGGCCCTAAAAACGAAGAGTGGGGGTGTTGACACAAGCTCTAGAATCAAAACCCTGAAGCGGGCTGCCTCGGACGCGGTGTTCAGCAATACCAGCCGATCCTTGTTTAAAGCGGATCGTCTAATGTTCGCCCTGCACATCGTGCACGGAATGAACCCCCAAATGTTCCACAAGAACGAGTGGGAGGCGTTCGTAGGGCAGCTCATATCTGACGTCAAGATGGACTCGGAGGCGATGCGAAAGCAGATGCCAGGGTGGGTCACTGAAGACAGAGCCCTGGCCGTGTCGCTGCTAAAGTCGAACCTTCCACAGCTGTGGGACGTGCTGAAGCTAGATGATACCTCGTTGTGGACAGGCTTTGCCACCAGCCCCGAATGTGAGCAAAGTATGCCATCACATCTCAAGGACAAGCTCACACCATTTCAGAAGTTGCTGGTGGTGCAGGCGCTTCGCCCTGACCGACTGCACACGGCCATGACCGAATTCGCCGCGTTGGCTATGGGCCACGAGCTGTCGTCACCACCTCTGGACCTTCGTGAACTACTCAAGGAGACTACCGCTGCAACTCCGGTGCTGATCCTCATTTCAACAGGAGCTGACCCTTCGGCAGAGCTGCAAGAGCTGGCCAAGAACACAGTTGGCCTCGACAAATTCTTCGAAGTTGCCATGGGCCAGGGACAAGCTGAGATAGCTTTACGCCACCTCAAGGAGTGCAGTGAATCGGGCAACTGGCTCTGCCTGAAAAACCTTCATTTGGTGACTGCATGGCTGCCAGTACTGGAGAAAAATCTGCTTAGCTTAACTCCCAAGGATTCGTTTCGTCTGTGGCTTACCGCAGAACCACACGGCAAGTTTACCGCCACGTTGCTGCAGAGCACGATGAAGGTCACGTACGAGTCTCCTCCAGGAGTAAAGAAGAACTTGTGGCGGTCTTACACAATGTGGGGTCCACAATACATCGCAGCGGGTGGAGGAAACGTACAGCGTGCTCAGGCCCTGTTTGCTCTGGCTTGGTTCCATGCTGTTGTACAGGAGCGAAGAACTTTCATACCACAAGGTTGGACGAAGTATTACGAATTTAATTACGCTGATCTGAAGGCAGGTGCTGACATTCTGGATCGCCTCGCGTCCATGGGTACCCTGCGCTGGGACTACGTGCACGGCCTGATGGAGAACGCCATATACGGGGGCCGAGTGGACAACACTTTCGACCTCCGTGTTCTGATATCCTATCTTAAAGACTTCTTCAACGGAGACGTGATCGCAGGGTCATCGAAGGGTAAGCGGGCGTTGGGTCCTGGAATCCAACTGCCAACATCTGCTGATTACAAGGAATACCTGCGGATCATCAAGGGGTTCAGCGACACGGACAAACCTATCTACTTCGGTTTGCCGGCTAACATTGACCGTTCAGCGCAGAGGATGATAGGCTATCAAGTCATTAGCCAGCTGAAGGTGCTGATGCGTTCAGTGCAGGCAACTGAGAAGTTCGACCGGGAGAAGTGGCAGAAGGAGCTGTCTCCTGCACTCAACCTCTGGAAGAAACTGAACTCAGATGTGAACTTGACCAAGCCAACGACTCGCCAGTCGTACCGTCGCATGTCGGTAAACCACCCGTCAGACCCCATAACGGCATTCATCCAGCTGGAGCATTTTAACGCTTTGCGACTGGTGCAGGAAGTTCATCGCAGCCTAGCTAATGTTAGTAAGGTCATCCGTGGTACCATGCTGTTGTCAACTGAGGTAAAAAGCGTCGCAGATAGCCTTCTGAAGAACGAGACGCCTGGCGCTTGGCAATCTTTGTGGGAAGGGCCCGAAGATCCGTTCCAGTATCTGCGCTCACTGGTTGGTCGAACACTCGCCTGCAAGCGCTGGGTTCAAAAAGCTGAGTCGGGCACGATCGTGAACGAGCCACTGGACCTTTCAGAACTATTCCACCCGGATACGTTCGTGAACGCGCTGCGCCAGCAGACGGCACGTCTCCACAAAATGGCGATGGACGATCTGGTATTTGTGTCGTCATGGGCCAAAATCGGCGTTGACTCTAAGATGCAGGTGAAGCTGACTGGTATACAACTGGAAGGATGCATATTTGACGGCAATCGGCTGACTGAGAGTCGTGCAGATTCTCCCAGTGTCTCGACGGCACCCGTCTGTACAGTGGCCTGGGTTCCCAAGACCAGCGCCGCTAACGCAGTATCAGCCGGGGTGATCTCGATGCCGCTCTACATGACTCAAGAAAGGGAGAAGGTAGTGATGTGCCTGGACATGCCGTGCGCCGGAGACCCCGGAAAGTGGATTCAGTGTGGCGCAGCCATGTTCCTTAAGGACTAAGCCGATAGCTGGATATTTCCGCTGTGCCGTGAAGAATGCATGTGTGTGTGTGTGTGTGTGCATATTCATATGCGTGTGTGTGGAGGGAAGTGCAACGTTCGAGAATGTTGGCAGGAGGTTGATCGTGTGCTGTAAAATTGAACTGGTCTTATGACTGACACCTGTGGGTGATTGCGAGGGAATAGTATCAACTTTGTCTTTCGAAGATCTAGTCACCGTTACATAAATTTCACAGGAAAACCGTTTCTCTTTCGACTATTCATCATTTACTAATAGTGTAGTCGAGCTATCTGAAGGCTATTGCTGTTATGTTTGCTTGAGTTTCTGCTATGCACTATATGACGCAGCTTTCGGAGTTTAATGGAATGACGTAGCAAATATGTTTGGAAAATGTCGCGATTAGGCTTGTATTTTAGGCTTTGGACGGCAGCTGCCTTGCCAGGAAAATGTTGTAACGCTACTGTGGGACTGCTGGATGTCTTTTGCCGCATATTAAATGTCAATGGATACGGGCAATCCAGGCTTCCGAAAGGATTTCGAGCGGTCGTGTGATTATGTTCGGGGTGACTGGGGAGATGAGCCATTGTAGCAACGCGCTGTGATGAACTTGCGATGGTCTGTGTATAAAATCGATGTCAGATAGCAGCCGATGCTGATTGGATGTTTTAGGTACGAATGTTAGGTCATGTTTTAGGTCTGCGTCGTCCTGTTCATTTACATTTAAGAGAGGACAGGTGGGATAACCTCACTGTAATCAGCGTTGGAGAATGTAACCGCAGGGGCCTTGACTCCCCTCCGTGTCTTAAAAGTGATGAGTGTCCAAACACAGCCTATAAAATATTTTAGCGAGACCCACTTTGTGATTTTCACCTTGAAGATATCTAAAATGTTCGTGGTGTCTTCTGAGTTTATCCTGTGTCCGATCCCACAGTGTCTTAAAAAACATAATGTGACAAACCTAGTACCCTTGTACTATTTGTGACAACCTGAGGACATTTATGACAGTCTTGTCACCGCGTTGCGTGCCATACTATTTCCATTCTCCTGTGTACCCGTCCCGTGTATCGCTCAGAACGAAAATATTCTGGTTTTGTCCCAGATTCTGTCAATTTTGTGGATGCAAAATATAACATGGTACGTGAAAATGCAATTTAAAAATAAGCGGTCCTGCACGGCATGGTGACAAACGGTGGTGAAGCAAATGACGCGTCTCTGCTGACAAGGGATATCGGACAGCAGGTGGCGAACGGAAGCCAGCTTCCTTGTGCTTTTCCAGTGGAGCAGTCGGAAAGAATCAATGAAGAGAACGCATTGCCATCGATATACGGTCTCTGTGACCTCCGCTTATTGGTGGATAATTGCATACATTTTCGGGGGTGTTTTTACACTCATTGCAACAAGCCCAGAACACTTTCAGTGGTGCCTTCCCATAGAGTTCAATGTTCGACTTTCTGGGTTTTCGGTAAGTTTGATGGATGTACAGGCACCCATAAAAGAATACCATTCTCCCCCACGCCTCTGTTCGTTATGTTTATGGAATATGAATATTGTATGAAATTTTGCTGAGGGTGCCAATATTCAGATACGTGCCCGGTAAAATATGGGCAAGTTGAATCTCGTGATTGACATCAAAGAATCAAAATGCAACCAAAAAACAACGGGCAAAGCATAAGCCAGTTAGCTCTGAAATAAATATCTTAGCAAGCTTAAACATTGTTCGAATCTGCGATTTCCTAGGCAAGGGCATCTTCGAGTGGTCCAATGGAGCTATCTACAGCGGCGACTGGAGATGCGACCATCGGCACGGTTACGGCACGTACACTGAGCTGTGCCCTGACACGTGTCAAGTGATCCAGTACAACGGACAATGGTTCTGCGACAAACGAGAGGTAAGAGCACTGGCACAGCCATGCGCTGAGGTCAGGGGCGGTTCCAGAAATTTTAGTGTGGGCTGCACGCGTTCCACTAGAGGAGCTCAATTTCCATGGACTGATCGGCGGAACGTTTCAAAGCGGGAGGACGGGAGGTGCACTCGAGCGGACTGCAGGGACACCTGTACCCAGAATGGTATTTTGTATTCGGAGGGAGCCTTCGGCTGAAAAAAATCGGCGAGGTGCACTCGAGCGTCCTGGAGGGGGGCGTTCTTCCAGCTAGAGAGCACCGTATCTCTATGGGGGTGGGGCACATTCCGCTGCTCGTTATCGCACCCCTTGATCCTCCTTTGGATGAGCTATAATGAAACTAATTGGCTTAGGTTGTGCGACGCGGATGGTTAAGCACCCGTAAATATGCTCCGCGATGTTAAACTCGGAATGTTCGATGATTTTTGTTTAATCATTTATGGAGGTGCAGGAGGCACTGGGAGCATGCGCCCCCTACAAAAGGTGCCGCCCTTCCGGCCGGGAAAAGCGCCTCTTCAGGAAAGATCGAGTGCGCTCCTCCCCCTCAACGGATTTGTTAGCTAAAGACGTCCCTCGCAGGTAAAAATGCGTCCCTATGAGACGAAATGCGCCCGTGTAGTATGCTACAGTGTACCCACACCATCCCCCAGCGCAGCGAATGTTTCCGCCGAAGGTTACTACAAGTTACGAAACGGCACATGGTCAGAATTTTCAACATCCACTGGGTATGAGCGGGGCCTCCTCTGAGGAATTTTCTCTATGTGGTATTTCCTGTTCATACCAAATATTTGGGAGAGACCAACTTTAGGCGCGGATACAACGCTAAACCTTGTCACACAGTGGCGTACATTGGGTTTGCGCTACGGGAGAGGGCAAAAGGATTTGGAGTGTCCAGCCTACCACTATTTTTGGTTTAAATACACTGGATTTCGACCATTATTTTAGATAAGAGCCCTCTTAATTATTTAAAAAGAAACAATTAGTTACCAACCCAATTGTCCTGTGGAGGGGGCTCAATCTATCACCATCGATGCTAAGCCACCGAATTTGAACCCTAACTTCCCCACCCTACTCGGTGGATTTTCTTTTGATATTCCTTGATAAGTTGGATATGAGCACATACATATGAGCACATCACTAAAAATTACAATTTTGTTTTCGAATTTCAGGCATTCCAGTTCATATCTCCCGTTCACCACCACGCTAACGTTCATGCACGTGTATGCCCGGCTTGCGCATTCGGCGCATTTGCCACATAGTTCGTGCGACTCTACGGTTTCTGCTAGGCCTACAATTCGCTTATCGTTGCTACATGCTAGTCTTGCGCCATATTTTTGGCAATGGAATGCTTCGTATGGGGGTTCGCTGTGAAAATTTGATAAATTAAATTCGATGATTACTTCTTTTCTGTCTACATTTTCTGATGGCTAAGAAATTTGGATACCTGATGGGCTTCGATGTACTTCCCTTTGGTAAAACATGCTCCCCAATTTGGCTACCGAACCGAGGTTTCAGTTCGGTGTATATTTGTGGGCCCGTTGCTTTTTTCAGTCCACGGATGTGTTAGGGCGAGAGTATTTTTTTTTAGACCCAGCACGTTTTTGAGACCCAGGCTCTCAGGATCTTATTGCTTTTTGTGCACCGATGAATTTTCCTAGGTACCGGCGCGTTTTCGTACACCCCAATGCGTTTATTTGTGCTCGACCTTTTTGTTCTGTCTTGGGTCCATGTCGCTTTTGCGAGTCCCAGCACGTTTGTTAAGCCCTCGAGCGCTCTCATGGCCCCGGTGTATTACAAGGGCCTCTGAGGTATTTTTAGAACTCCCGGTGTGTTTATTTAGGGTTGCAATGCATGTTTGAAGGCTCTGCCTCTTTTTGCGAGAATCGGTGCTCTTTAGAGGGACGATGCCTTTTCGGCCTCATTGTACTCTTAGGGTCCTGTGGTGTTTTTTTTAAGTGTTAGTGTGGTCATTACTTGTGGGCCCCAGAATACCTGTGGGTCCCGGTTAGACTTTTCGGGCCCAGGCACATGGTTCTGGTGACCCGATGCTGCAGTTCGACACGGTTTTTGGTGACCTGTTATATTTTAAGTGCGAATATCGACCTGCTTTTTGGATACCCGGCGCCATTTTTAAAAGTCCCGCAGCCATTTTTTTCCAGCTCCATTACGCTTTTTATCGGGGCCGTACGCAATTTTGAAGGCATCTCGTGCCATGTTTTGGGCCCCAAACCTATTTTCCTGGCTCAGACATTTATTTTAGGGAATTACTGCTTATTTCTGGGGGGCTTCGACCTGATCGCTCTTCTGTCAAGATGATATTTTTTGGGGGCCACGCTGTGCTGATTTGTGGTCCTCGACAATTTTTGGGAGCCCCGACGGGAGTTTTGATGGCCCGACACAAGTTATTTTGGACTACCGATTGGAATATTCTGTCCCGATCGCGATATTTTTTTTTGGGGTGGGGGATGGGGAACGGCGGGAGTTCCCAGGGCGTGTTGTACTTTACTGGAGCCCCAGTGTGATTTTGGCGGGCCCCGGTGCAAAATTCCCGGCACAGGCACGAAGTTTTTGTAGCTAGCTTTATTCTTGGGAGCCTATCCCACTCAGGATGGGGGTGGGGGCATTTCCCCTTTGGTACGCCACTGCGGCTGCTTATCGAGTGTTTACCCCATGTCATCCTTCACAGTAAAATTATCTTTCGGACCTTTCTCTTTCGTGACCTGTTCTAAATATTCCGGTACTCGGGTCGATTCTATCGAGTCGAGGTGTGATATTTTTTGTAGGTTGAGTTATACTTTTCAAAGCCCTTGCGCGATATTTTTGGGTCCAGGGAAGAGTCGTGGGGCTTCCGATGCGATTTTTTTTCGGTGGTTCGGCAAGGTTCATTTCCGGTGCCCGACGGTTTTATAATTGAAGCAATCTGTGAGGCCTCAGTGATATCTTGGATAATAATTTATTGTTGTTGGGCAGCTACTATTTCTGGGTCCTTGCGCGACCAGTCGACCCCTTAGTGTGATTTGCAGGGCTCAGGCGTGACTTATGGGGCGCCGGTCCCACATTTTGGAGCCCGCAGAGTCATTTTTAGAGATTACTAAGCGGTTTGTGGGGAACTAAACGTGATTTTCAGGGCCTCATGGCGATGCTTGGTCCCCAACAACATTCACAGGGATACTGCGCGAACTTTTCGGGTCCTCAATGTGATTTTAGTGTCCCAGTTGTGAATTTTGTGGACCCAGCTGGATTTGTATGGGATCCGGCGCAATTTTCTCCAAATCCGGTGGGGTTCTCTGGGGCCACACAGCCCCTCAGGGGGGGTAACTGCTCATTTTCCCACTGGACAGAGAGCAGTGTCATCTGGGGGAGAAAACACCGCTCAACACTACACCACGTTACAGATCTTGTCTTTTACAGTCATCTAGCTTCGTATGTCTCTTCATTTTAGTGACATCGAAGAAAGGACCACAAATAAATATCTAGCTCCAGTCACCTCCGCCATGCGACCTGGCTGGCGTCGCCCAGCTCCTCTGTGGTGTGGGTAGAAGTCTAGAAGGTCATGTTTTTGTGCATGCACCCGTGCATGCACAAAAACAATGGGGAACTTGTCTAAAGGGGCGGCATTTCTTCGGAGGGGTGTCACTGCGACAGTACTTGGAGGCCGGCAAGCAGTCATGAATGAAAAACGCATCATGGCTTGTCATGCATTCTTCACAGAAATATTTCAAATTTGAGCCATCCTCGCCGCTTTGACCTGAGCATAAGTGCCGCCAACTTGGTACCATTTTTGTCCTTGATAAAACGCACCGTTCCAGGAAAAAAAACACTTCCGCTTCAGGAACTATGTGAAGGTCTAGTTTACTTGGTTTACTTCTCCACTGAAACTCCCATTGACTAGGTGGGATCTTTTACTCCACTAGGTGGGGCGCATCCAACCTAGTTAACATGTTAGGCGAGGCCTTGGATGTGGGAATGTCCGAGGTGCAGAACGCCAAATGCGAGACAAGGTCCAACACCACACGTTCTCATGTATATTGTAGAACCATTTTGCGTTCGGACATTACACTGCACTGCAGTGTTCTTGACTGTTATGCCTTTTGGTGTAACAGTGGGTATACCGGCAGGGGCGGTCGACCCATTTACCTATACAGAGTGATTTCGGTCATTGTGCTACATTGACCTATAGTTGCCTTTTTATCTGGCGATATTTTGCGTATCATAGGCCAGAAATTTGAGCTTAATATGCATTATGCTCAAAGGGCACGTGGAAGTATTTGTTTCGGGCTAGCTCAGAACATCGATCAGTAAAGTTCCCAACATCATCTCATCTGTGTTGGTCCATAAATCCTGATATGACTTAAGGTACGGTTGTAATGTTAAGAGCATCGTGAAACATCCAAAGCATTACAAGAGATTGTAAGCATACATCACGTTTAACTTTGCCTAGTGCACAACTGAATCTGAGCGTTATCGGGTTGAGCTGATCTGAAAGGTTTCCAAATGGCTGAAAGCATGCAAAATCGGCTGCCGATAAGCGAAATATCACAGGCAATACGCTCGTACTTGTTGCGTGTCGATAGCATACTCCGTTTGGAAACGCCACAGGATGGCGGAAACAGCTCCCTTCGTACCGCTAGGGGAGACTAAACAGTAAACACCGTGCAGAGACGATGGTTCTAACCAGTCATGACTGACATGAAATCGCTGCGACAGGGCAACGGCGTACAGTTTTACGCCGACGGGGAGCGATACGACGGAGAGTGGCATCGCAACACTCGGCACGGCTGGGGAAGAATGTTCTACAGAGACGGCAGCCTTTATGAGGGAGAATGGAAATCTGGTGTCCGCGAGGGGAGAGGCTTATTCATCAAAGGTATTTATTTTCGTCAACCGGAAGTACGAACAAAGGATGTATCACATACTTCAAGGGGTTGGTGACAATGACCATTACAGAATAGGTTCTCTCCATGCAGCGCCATGACGACCAATTATAAAAGTATTCGAAGTTGGGGCCGCTACTCGTCTGTCTGTCACGGAAGCTCAGCCAGCGGAGGGCAATGCCCTCTTACACCCGACTGGTTTCAGTAAGATACTCATACTGTATATTTTTCAACGACGAGTCATTAAGACAGGCATGCTGCACACAGGGGCACATTGGTTCCGCCCTTGCACACAGGGGCGGAACTTGTCCAAAATGATGGGGATGACTCAATGCGTGGAGGAAATGGGAAAACCTGAATCAGTCAAACCATATGGTCCCATGTTGGAATTGCAAATTATTGGGAGAGCCCATGTCTGTTTTGAGGCGTGATTTGAGCCTTCCCAAGTTTATACAACGTTCCATCCCTGTTTACATAGGATTTCGGCATTTCTGAACTTCACCTGCCTATATTCCTGAACTTCATCTACCCTTCTCCCACAAAAAAACGTGGAAAAATCCACACTCCCATAAAATCTCAGTGTGTGCCTATTTTCCTTTCTCGAGAAGCATTCTGGATTAGTAGCCAGAATCCCCTGATCCCCACGCCGAAAACT
The DNA here is from genome assembly GCA_034440575.1 of Imbricaverruca yamaguchii. Taxonomy (NCBI): domain Eukaryota; kingdom Metazoa; phylum Arthropoda; class Thecostraca; family Neoverrucidae; genus Imbricaverruca; species Imbricaverruca yamaguchii. Next base: position 1,714,403 of record JAOTOL010001580.1, on the reverse strand, counting down.
GCAAGACGCCCAGCCCATCAGGTAATTATGAATCTTATGCGCATCAGCTGTAATTAATACATAACGAGCAAACGTTATATTGATTACATGTTTTCGATGTCGTCGTCCTCTGCAGGAAGATAAAAAGGAAACTGGAAAATATATGCGTGTGACCTGAACTGTACTATGCGGTAGATGAGATCGGTGCACACGCCGACGGCAAGTTGTCTCATGTTATCAGTGGCCGCCAGGGAGAGGTTCAACCAGGGAGAAGTCTAGGCTCAGGTCTCACGTTATGCGACATTCGCTGATTGCGTGCTCGGTCACATCCGCTTCGAGTGGATGCATTTGAAACCTCACGAGCTTGAGAATCACAAACCAGTTGCAGGAACCAAATTAGATAGCTGCTCGCCATTTAGTCTCCCTAGCGAATACGGTGTGCGAGGAAGTGGCGAATACAAGGTATTACATTAATATTTTTTAATTGGCACTTTGCATCGAATAACGTTCAGGTCCCCTGCTCGACGAGGTTAATTGTTTTTGTTGCGCTCAGTATCAAAAGCGCTTCTTACTTCTGTAGCCTGCGCTTGACATTATATGTTGTGCTTTAGGAATTACGGGACTATTAGCAAGAAATGGAAGAAATCGAAAGACAGAAGGAACGATCCTAGTTTTATTTCTTAATTATGCGTTGTAATGAAACAAAAGATCGGTTAAGATCCCTTTTTTATAAGAGAAAAAGAGTAGTGGATTTTGTATCCCAGCAGCACCATTCATCGTACCAGTGAGAAAATAGAAAATACTATCTTCCGGTGAAAACAATGTTCTAGGTGACACAAAATATCGTATCGGTGTCTTTTTCTGTAAAAAAAGCCTTTGCTATATTAAAAATATTTAACACTATAGCGTATCCCAATACGCCGGCAAAAATTACAAGCTGAGTCCTATGGTACGTGATCAAAACTATCCATTGCAATTTTAACAAAATCAGTCGGTTGTCTGATCGTCAAATGGGGAAAATGAGAAAATATCAGTCACTGTAACCGCGGGTGTAACCACTGGGGGGTCGGGGACATGTCCTTGAATTTCTGAAATGCGGCGATTTGTCACCCTCAATTTTTTTCTACGTCCCCCAGCCTCATCTACCTCGCCGCAAAATTCTACTTCATAATTTATAAAGTGAAAATATATATGCAAGAGTATCACCAAAAATACTAAAGGCAGATCTAGAGCCAATCAACGAGATTAACATGCTACCTGTCGTCACAAAATCTACAAATAGTTAATCAGCAAACGTTAGACATTTCTGCTTCCAGGCCATTCTTGAACAATGTGAACCTTGACCATCTTCTGTTTTCGCCTGGGTGGAAAATTGTGCCCTGCTGGGCAACAAATCTGCATTATCGCAAAGCTTTAAACGTTTTAGGTTGCATTCCCATGCTCATATATCGATATATCTTGAACAAATGCGACTCTTGGTGTCCTTGAATATCTTCAAGACCATTAAGGGAAGTCGGGCAGCATTAAGCACGAACGTCAAGTTAACGTATTCGTATCCGTATTCAGCGACGAGTTCGCCAGAAGCGTATTTGCATGGGCATCGGCATTCAGGGACGAGTTCGCCGGGGGCGTATTTGCATTGGCATCGGCATTCAGCGACGAGTTCGCCGGGGGCGTATTTGCATTGGCATCGGCATTCAGCGACGAGTTTGGTTAGTTAGTTATTAGGGTTTTAGGGCGCATCAACTGTAGTGGTTATGCAGCGCTCATCGCAATGAGTGTTGAATTCAGCGACGAGTTTATGATCGTTCGAATCAATTACCACAAATGCTTGTACTGTGTGACTGAGCACGCTGGAATGGCCTGCACAGGTATCACTCACACTATCACTTTGACGGTCAAAATTCAACACAATCTGGTTTCTTCGGTCGCCTCACATTATTTTTCGTTTTCGCCCAAACCTGCCCAGATCTGGTATTAAGCAATAGCCTGTGGTGAACCATCGTGTAACATTTCAAATCGGTACATGTCAAGGTCAAACTTCTAGGTCAAAGGTTAGCTTGATTCATTAGATGACGATGTTGAAGCGATATCGACCGAACGCGAGGTTCGGTTGCTTTCGCTTCAATTTCCATCAAAAGGGCGCCATTCGACTTGGGTTGGTATGCAGTATCAGAAAGCTAAGCTATCAAAAATGTTTTCTTCTCTAGGACAGAGCCAAGCTGATCAAGCCAAGACAAAGACCAAGCTGGTTGAATTCTTCGATGTCCTCGGGTTTCGTCGCCTTGGCTTCAAGTTGCAGAACATAGATGTCATTCGTGTTGTCTTGTGGAGTATCAGAAAGTTGATATTTTGATATAATATCGACAGGTAGAAATTCAAGCTGATTTCCTCGGTCACCTCGCATTCCTTTTGTGGTTTTAGCCCAAGCCTACCCAGATCCACTATCAGGCGACAACCCATAGTGAACCTTCCAGTAACATTTTAAAGCCGGGACATGTCAAGGTCAAACCTCGAGGTCAAGGGCTAGTTTCAATTTTTGAAGCCCTCACGAATCATCGCTATGGGTTCGATTTGCACCAAGTGTGTGTCATTCGACGTGGCTTGTGCCGTATTATAATGTTAACAAAGAGACTGCCTACATCTGGTGTCAAGGAATAGCCCGTAATATCTAAACAAATTGCCTCGAATAACATTTAAAATCGGGATATATCGATGTCAAACCACAAGACGGAAGGTTAGGTTAAATTGTTCGAAGTCCTCGCACCTCGTCGCTATCTTCAATTTTCGTCAAATGGAGGAATTTGACCTGTCATATGGTACTCTGGCAAACTGTTCAGAAATCACATCAATTTTCCAAGTCAAAGGTCGAACTCATTTCTTCGGTCACCCAGCGTTTCCTCGCTTTCTCCCAAAGCTACCCATGCTTGATATCAAGAGATAGCCTGTGGGCAATCCTCGTAACATTTCAACCCGGGACGTGTCAGATCAAGCTTGGCGATCAAATGTTAGTTTAATTTTCAGAATTCTCGCGTTTTGTGGCTATGTCTTCAATTTGCATTGTGTGGGTGTCATTCGACGTGGCTTGCCGTACGTTATCAGAATGCTGAGATATCGAAATAATTTTAAAGGTGTCGAAGGTCTGGTGTGTGTACAATCATGGAGTATAATAGGAATAGGAGGGTCAAGTCTATTTCTATTCGCAGCCGTTGTGATAGTAAACACTCGTATCCTACACGACTAGGTGCTTCCAAAAAGAATCCGTCATAACCCGCTCGGACGGTGCTCTCATCGCTGATTTTTAGTTTACGCTGCCACGTTATTGTTCCGGACATATAAAAAATAGAACTTTTCAGATTGTCCGTCCTTAGTGGTTCAAAGGAAGTTGTCAAATTTCCCAGAGAAGCCACACGTGGATGCGCACAATTTTATAACTAGCCGGAGTTCATAACTGCGAGAGAGCAACGTTGTAATCATGAGTAGATCCAGGAATTGTCATGGGGACACTTGTCTGGGCGGACGCCACTGCAAAAGCACCTGGAGGGCCGTCTCTGGTTGCAAAATTATAGGGGGCGGGCTACATACGGCTCTTCCTGTGCCTTTCCTGTGTCTTTCCTTCCAAAAGGGTGCCTTTCTACTTCCCAGGGGCGCCCCCAACTTAAAAATATGAGCGGGTGCACTGAAACCTTTTCAGAGGGATGCCTTTTCCCAGCTTGAGGGACGCCACCTTTCATATATCTTATTTGTGACAAGTTAGTACCCTATGATTGCTAAGCACTCTTATATTTTCCTTGAGCATCTCTTGCCTTATCTGCAACAAAATATGTGGCTATTTCACACTCGTAGGTGCATGACATAGCAATTTTCTTGTGTGCCTTATTAACTGCTTGGTAACTATGCCTTTGAGCATGCTCGCATATACATAAGTGTGTGTCTAATATCAACAGAACGCAGCCGACTTTTCAGCTTGCGACTCTCTTACGGAACCGTCTTGCCTACTCTTCTGTGCCCCTGCTGCCATGCTTCCCACCTAGGCACGTCAGCCGCGGCGGGATCAGATTAGACTTGCGCCACGTGAGAGGTACATACCCTCAGTACCAAATCCTTTATCTACCCTGGTTGTCATTGCATCGAAATCCGTGCCCATAAAACTGGAAAGCATGGGAGAAGTAATTGTATGTCCATATTTTCTACCATGAAACCATCGTCCAATATCGTCCAATATGAGCAAGTTTCACTACTAAGTGATAAGTAGTGAAACTTGATAATTTTCGTCGAACTTTTAGGCCCGAAAATACCATTCTTAGCGATGGTAAGTCTGAAAAACGTAAATACATTGAACATTGAATTGAAGTGGCTACAAATGGCATTGAAAAAGGTGGCTGAAATCCAAGGATTTTTTTTTGGGGTGGGGGGTGGAGGGGGGGGGGAGGCTGGGCTATGCCCCTCCATCCTGTTAAAACTTTCCACGTCCCTGTTCGCCCCTCCCCCAATTTCGAATACATGGTTCCACCCATGACTACATCAATGGTGATTGCACTTGCACCAAGCCCGCAGTCGCAAATCCAGCAGGCAAGTGTGGGAAGAGCAAGCGTTATTTCGTAGAATATATGCAAAGTTAAAATATATAAGTGAAAACATAAATGTATTATTTCCCCATTAACACCTATAGGAGTTATTTTTCTGGAGCCCTCGAAGACGTTACTAGCATTGCTAATTGTCTGAGAGGGCTTCAGGAACATCTTTTACTAATAGCTGGTGGCGGGATCTGTCCAGCATAAAGACATAAAGACATAAAAGGTTAGTGCAACTACGAGCCACAAGGGCCCTTCTTGGCTGCACTGTGTACACTGAACCAGTTGCCCACCAAATCAGTTGATGAGCCCTCCCTGTAATACTGAAAAGCAAGCCCTCTATTCTTATAATGATTGTCCGTGCTGTTTTAAAAGATGTTCAATGTGCTGCTACTGACAATGTTTTCTGGCAGCTGGTTCCAGTGTTCTACTACCATGTTGGTGAAGAAAGTCTGCCTTAACCTTGTTCTGCTGTGGTTAACTTTAATTTTGAATTTATGACCTCTAATTGCATCATTTCTGTTAAATTCAAACATTTCCCCAAGATATCCCCTCTTCAGACCATGGACAAATTTAAAGACCTCGATGAGATCTCCTCTCAGCCTTCTATATCTAAGTGAAAACATATTCAATTTCTTCAATCTTTCCCCATATGCCAGGTTGCTTATGCCATTAACCATTTTTGTAGCTCTCTTTTGTACTCTCTCTAAAAGCCACCAATCTTTTTCATAGCTAGGAGACCAAGCTTGGATGCAGTATTCCAAATGTGGCCTGACATATGCACAGTAAAGCTTCCTGATGACTTCCTTATGATACATTCCTATTTATTTCCTATTTATGATACATTCCTATAAACATTCCATTAACTTCTGTATGATACATTCCTATTTATTGCCCCGAGCATTCTCAGTGCCTTCTTCCTGGCTTCCTTGGTCTGTTCTGATGCCCCCAATTTTGTGTTTAGAACAACACCTAAATCCTTCTCCTGTTGAGTCACTGAAAGCACTTGGCCACCCATCAAGTATGGAGCCTTGATATGCTGCTTACCTACATGCATGATTTTGCACTTATCAAAATTAAATTTCATTTGCCATTCTTCGGACCACTTCACAAGTTCGTCTAAGTCTTTTTGCAGCGAGATATGCTCATTTTGACCTGTTATTGCCACAAAGACTTCAAATCATCCGCAAATTTCAAAACTTTACTGCTTAGGCCACTTTCAATGTTATTTACAAATATAATGAACAGTAGTGGCCCCAGTACTGACCCCTGGGGGACTCCACAAAGAACATTTTGCCATGACGTCTTTGTACCATTTAACATCACTCTTTACTGTCTATCTGAAAGCCACAACTCTATCCATTTTAAGATGCTACCTGCAATACCATGGGCCTGAAGCTCTATCATTAACCGTTTATGGGGTACCTTGTCAAAGGCCTTACTAAAGTCAAGATATGCTACATCAACCTGATTTCCCCGATCAAATTGTTCTGTGGCGAAGTTCAAAAAGTCCAAGAGATTTGTGAGACACGAACGTCCTTTCCTAAACCCATGTTGAGTATCTTGAATCAATCTGTTTCCTTCCAGATAACTAACTATTTTATCCTTGATAATTGATTCGAGTACCTTGCAGACTAGGGATGTGAGACTTACTGGCCTATAGTTATCATCTTTCCCTCTTTCTCCTTTCTTGAAACTAGGAACTACATTTGCCCTTTTCCAAACGGTTGGAATTTCATTTTGTGAAACTAATCTACAAAATAACTAATTGCCGCCCCGGTAGCTCAGTTGGTTAGAGCGCTGGCCTGCACTGGTCTCCCCTGTATTGGCAACACAGGCTTCGAGTCGCTTCGCGCACTCGCATTTAGCCCCCGACCGGGAGTGTCAGCTGGCAGCTGGCCCGATAAGGCCGGGGACGAGCTACCGGGTGGCCGTGTCGGTGCATTGGCGGCACGTTAAACTTTCCGTCTAAATTCTGCCGTTGAACTGGAGTTCATGAATCGGGTGGTGGGGCCAGGGTTTACGCAACAAGCTCTGCTTAGCAATAGAACTCTGGTGCCTCAAGCCACCCCAACAACTCGGATTAAAAAAAAATATACTGAGTGGAAATGCCAGTTCCTTTTCAGCTTCCCGCAATAACCCAACATAAATTTCATCAGGTCCTGCTGCTTTGTTTGGCTTTATTTTCCTAATATGATTGTAAACAACATCACTATCAATGAAATCAACATCATTTATCAGATCACATGTCACTGAACTATGGTGTACGGTCGGCAGATTGGTCATATCTTCCAATGTAAACACTGATTTAAACTGCTTGCTCAGCTCCTCAACCATCTCACTATCCTCACCCAATGTAGTCCCATTTACTTCCAGTGGACCAATGGTGCTAGAAACTTTACTCAGCTTGTAGAAACTACATAACGTTTTACTGTCCCCATTACAGTTCCTAGATAAATCCAGTTCTTTTGCTCGCTTTGTTGCTCTGGTTTTTTGCTTCGCAGTGTCTCTAGCTTTTCGATACGCCTTTAGATTAACGACATTTGAAGCTTCTTAAAACACTCTCAATGCAGTTTTCTTAGCCTGAATTGCTGTTATCAAGTCTGGTGTAAGCCATGCTGGCTTTCCTACCCTTCTTTTGCGTCTTTGCTTTTGGAGGACATGTCTAATCTGAATTTCCTTCAAGTAAGATTTGAACTTTTCCCACATTTCACAGGCATTTAAATTGGAGAATTCTTCCCATCTGATGGCACCTAAAGCCGCTCTCATGCAGTCAAAGTCTGTTCTGTTGAAATTTGGAACCTTTACCAAATTATCCTTAATAATCTCCCCTACATGTGCCTTGAATCTAACTATGTTATGGTCACTTCTTCCCAGAGTTTCTCCTACAGATAAGTCTTGAACCAAGTCACTTAAATCCGAGAATACAAGGTCCAAGAATGAGCTATGTCTGGTAGGTTCCGATACAAACTGGTGTAAGAACAGGTCCTATTCAAGGCATTTCCTAAACATTTGCATGATGGGGAGCCAACACCCACATTTTGATATCCTTTTAAATTAAAGTCACCAAGAATAAGGCACTTCCTCTGAAAGTTTCTACTGATTTCATCACAAATCACCTTATCAAGCTCCAGTTGCTGAGAATGTGGCAGGGTTCCTGATCGGTAGAAAGCTCCTATCCTCAGAGTATTGCTGTCGCCTTTTCTCACAGTGACATCAAGAAACAGGAGCGGGGAGTGGTGTGACCTGCCTTGATTTTCTTACCACGACCTGCCTCTCACCCTTGGAATTTAACGTAATTAGGTCGCACGGGTATGGAAGGGCACTCCTGCCTACCTATTAACACTCGCACGTCCGGTGGTCCGCACCAACTTCGCTTGTCCGGGGTGAGGCAGATGTCTACCCCTAAGATCTCTGGAACTATACTAGCTAGCGACAAACGGAAAACGACGTTGGATAGCTGGTGACGGGCTCTATCGAAAGTGTTTTGGTAATTGTTTTCGCTCAGGTCAACATTCAGGTCACTGGGCCATCATAGGTCAAATTCGACCAGATCAGGTGGGACTCAGATATTGACACATATCTCAGGACCTGTAACAGATATAAACAAATGGCGAACGCTATTCGATAGTCCTTGAAATGCGCTACCGACAATATGCGGTGTAATTTAAGTTCAGGTCAACCAAAACTCAGGTCGAGGTCATGAAGTCATGACCTCAGGTCATGGCCTAGGCAGGTCATGAAATGTATCAATCGACACGTCTTGACGATATAAGCACAATGACGGTAATTTCAGCCTTCTAGCTCAATGCAGTGCGATGTAATGCGCATAAATGTGTAGTCATCTCAGGTGACCTCAGAGACCTTGGTGAGGTCACTGAGAAAAAATGTCAGCGGTAACATTGAGCATAGCTTCCATCTACATGCCACAACCGTTGTGAAATCATTCCGAGCGCAAATATGTAACTAGGAAACATTTCTATATTTTACCATAGCCCTATAATGGGGAAGCCATGGCAGCGACCCGACCTAAGGTCAACGCTACGAAAAAACCCGATATACATATTATGATCCCTGATGAGATCATGACATGTTATAAGTTTGAAATCAATCGCCCAATTATTGTGCAAGTTATGCCACCTAGAACTCCGAGTGTAGTTTGGTCACTTCGCCTGACCTGGTGACCTGACCTGAAATGACCCAGGAGTAAAAATGTATGATGATATGCGAAAACGACCAATGAACAGCTATGCGAGGTTTGGCCTTGCTAACCCTATTAGTTTGGCGGCAAATGAGGAAAAACCGGAGGCGGGCAGATATCTGCCCCCCGGACATGCGCGGGCTAATGGGTAGGGGAATTAAAAAAATTAACCCGCCGGCCTAAATCAACGCCAGGTACGACTTCATACGGATTCAAGGCGAATTCCCTGTTTCAAATTTTATATATCTTCGTGAAAGCTAGTATGCGATTGATGGTGGATGGTATTTCTCTCCTTCCCTAGCCTACATATTTCACTTGCCACACGCTAAGGCCCGTTTAGTGTTTTGGCAATTTTAGTCAAGGAGTCAGTCAAGGGGCCAAAATACCCCCCATCCTGTCGTGCACTAAGTGCTTATGACGAGTGTATGCAAGTGTTTATGCATATGGACCTAGCTGGCGATCGCGGATTCAGCATAACAGTAACTGAAAATATGACTCACTGAACGTTGAAGGAGCTGTTTCAATTCCATCGAAGTTAAGTCGGCGATGTACTTAATACCAACTATATGCATGGAAATTTGAATTAGTGCAAATGGGGTCCAAAATGAATGCGACGTGCCGCCAGGAACACATAAGAAATGCTCTACTTCCTTATACAAACCGCATCTCTCAGACGCCTGCAAGTGTTGAAATCGAGCCATGCTGCCCCCTCCCCCGACGAGGCACCACCTTTACGTGGTGGGGGGTATTGAGTGCCCCACAGACCCGGCGACCATCATACCGGCGAGGGGTGAGACCAAGAGTGCCCCACTCGTCCTTCCGTCCCTACGCTCCCATTACAATGCCCATCTCATCGCAACACCCATGTCCTTCACATAGCCCTGCAACGCTAACTATCCATACTATGAGCAGGCGGCGCAACTTCCCGGTCCTGCCCACCAGCTCAGTTTTATTGGGGTAACCGCGGCCCCTTGGCCCGTCCCCCGGGGTTGACGGAGTCCTGGAGGTTGAGGTCCCCCGTCGCACGGTGCTAGTTGTGAAGGGGGACCAACACACCTCTTTGGTCCCGATATCCCGGAGGGGCGGGCAGGCCCGTGGGGCCTCACGCGGGTCAAGTAGCAGGTCGCCTCGGGCTGGGGGCCTGGGCTTCCCAGTACCTGCCGGTCCGGCCGGCCGGGGTCAAGGGGTGGGCGGCGCTGGATCCTGGTTGGGGTGGTGAGTCTCTCCCTCCCGGCCGGGCGAAGACGCCGCCTGCCCAGTATAGCTCCTCGGGCGCCTGACGACCTCCCGTCCGCGGGACCCAGGCGTCCCCCCGGTAGGGCCCCTATGGGGTGGGGCGCCCGATGAGCCGAAACAAAACACACAACACATGGCATCCAGACCAACTAAAAACACCCCTGGTACCTCTCGTGAGGGCCAGACCAACTCATACTTTCGCCGAGATCGGCACACCTCTACCCCGGTGCCTCGTGTGCTTGTGTTCCTCCCTCGGAACACAAGCACGAAAAGCCTCGCGGCCCTGTCCCCGTTTCAGAGGAGAGTCGGCTGCGACAGGTTCAGAAACATTATAAGATGTGATAAACTGAAAGACGGAGCACTGGAGGTGGAATTTGCTGAAACAGAACAGGCAGCTAGGGCGCTTAAGTCATCTCAGTTTGTGTACGGTGTGCGGAGGGACGGAAAAAAGACAAGGGAACAGTAGCAATCACAGTAGAACCTCACAAAACAAAGAACACGTCGCGGGGAGTTATAAACTGTTTCGATCTGCGGGAAGTATCTGAGGACGAGATCGTTGATGGACTGACAAATTTCGAAGTCATTGCAGCCAGAAAAATGAAAGTGAAGAGAGGTCCGGATTTCATTCCAACCAACAACATAATTTTTACATTTAATAGCACAGACATACCTCCCGAGATCAGAGTTGGCTACCTACGAGAAGTAAGACAGTTCTTCCCAAATCCAATGCGCTGCTTCAAATGTCAAAAATTCGGACACACTACCCAGTACTGCCGAAACCGCCCAGCTTGCAGCAAGTGTGCCTCCCGTGACTCATGAGCATCCTTTTGAGAATTGCGATTCGGAAAGCCCATTTTGTGCCAACTGCGGTGATGGACAGGTACCCCACACGGCGTTTGATCGTGCGTGTCCAAATTACATTAGAGAAAAGGAAATTATTTCACTAAAACACATCAACAAATTAACATTTATAGAAGCTAGAGAGCTATATGAAAGGTCGCATCCCAGACAATCTTACGCATCAAAGGCCAAGAACACCACGTTGCTCCCACAAAACATACAGCCCAATAGGGCCGCCGAGCTGATCACCAAACTCACAGCCCTTCTTCGAGCATTTGGAGTGCCTCTGGCGACACCAGAGATTCAGACGCAGTCCCTCCCACTAAACACCAAAACCACCGAGGTCCCACTCCCAAGTGACGCCGTTGATCAATCCCAGGCGTCGTCTCGATCGGTCTCTGCGGGCGGGGATTGGACCCTGGTCACCCGGTCTAAGAGGCCTGCTCGTTCCCCCTACCCAAGCCCAGCCCCTCCCCTTCTACAACACCATCTACCTTGAAATCCCCACCTCTTACATCCCGTCCCCTTCCAGCCCCCTCCCCTCCCTCGCGCCCCACCATCACCCTTAATCAATCCTTTCCACCTCCTCCCTCCCTGAATCCTCCCCATTCCCGAGAGCTGGGCCCCGCCATCGCCCTCGCTCTCAACATCTACATCCGCGCCTGCATCGCCATGCAAAAACGCGCACCGACAAATCAAAATTCCAGACGTAAACTTGCAATTTCAGGAAGCCGAAAGGCGTGCCCACGAAACCAAACGAGCTCGGCTCGCTCAAATGGAAAAGGCCCGGGTCAAGGGCCGCCAAGGCACAGACATCGCGCCTCCCCAAACCCATTGGTTTGGGGAGATTGGTGCAACAAAACCGGTTTCGTTATATCCACATCGAAAACCACCGCTATCCACTTCTGCCGCAAACGCTCCTGTACTGATCCCGTGATCATTCTCAATGGACGCCATATACCATTCAAGCCAGCTGCCAAGTTTCTGGGTGTGTGGATGGATCGTCGACTGACATACACCACTCACATCAACGATCTTGCACAGAAATGTGCAGAGCGACTACAGCTAATGCGTACAGTTTCTAGATGCTCGTATGGAGCAGATAGATATATCCTGCTTCTGATGTACCGATCGCTCATGCGATCTAAGATTGACTATGGATGTTTTATTTATGACGGAGCGTGTGCCACAACCAAGCGTCGCCTTGATGTGATCCACAATGCAGCTCTTCGCATTTCTACTGGAGCCTTTCGCACCTCACCGGCTGCTAGTGCAATGGTAGAAGTAGACGAGCCACCTCTTGCGCTACGCCGTACAATCCAGCCTATCGGTGGATATTTTCAGAGACATCAAGAGCACGTCACAGGGCTCAGCGTGGATTACCGTTTTCCACTCGTATGTCTTCGATTCTTCGAGAATGTAATATCCGGCCGCGTTCAATAGCACGTGTAATCACACCGAGCACTCCCCCTTGGCATGCTGTCCCAGTGAAGACTGACGTGACTTTGACCTGCCCAAAGAAAGGACAGGTAAACCCAGAGGAACTCCGCATGTTAGCATTGGAAAAGATACATGAATATCACGACTTTTCGCGCATTTACACAGACGGCTCAAAGTCAGTCTCTGGTGTCAGGTGTTCTTACGTAAGTCGACAAGGTGTTCGATCTTTTTGTTTACAGGTGCAAGCCTCGATTTTTACTGCCGAACTGTATGCCATTCTGCAAGCCCTCTATTTTATACAGAAAGACCGGTCCACAAAGCATGTGGTTTTTACAGTCTCTCTGAGCAGTCTCCAGGCACTGAACATCTTTAACCAGGATAACCGACTTGCTCGGAGGATTATGAAAATAGTACAATCCTTACATGACATTGGAAGAAATATCGAGTTCTGCTGGATTCCTAGCCATGTTGGACTTGCGGGAAACGAAACTGCTGACATAACCGCCAAAGACGCCATTAGCAATGGCCGTGTGGTCCATCTACAGCTCCCTCCAAGATATATATACCCTACTATATCGTCAAGTATACAGCCAGAATGGCAACGATCCTGGAATTCGAAGTGTAGTAAGCTCAGGGTTTTAAAACCGACATTAGGAAAATGGCTATCCTCTCACCGAACCAAACGTCGGGAAGAAGTAATACTTCGTCGATTGAAAATAGGCCATACCTTTGCAACACATAGCTATATGTTGATCGGTAATGACCGCCCCTTATGTCCGCGCTGTTCTAACCCGCTTACCGTCTACCATGTTTTAGTTGGCTGTACACTAATAGATCCTTTACGACGCCAGATTTTAGGACGGTTGAATACCGACTCTTCTTTACGTATGCTTATAGGGAACGACTCCGAGGCCGTGGCGTCTGGGAATATTTTTATGTTCATTCGGCAAGCTCGCCTTGACGTGATATACCCCCACCCGTGAAGATGGGTAGTGAGCTATGATAGCAGCACTGTAGATTGATTGCAATTCAGTTATGGGCGCAAAATGACGCAAAATGACCCAGATGTCGACGCGCCCTTAAACTCCAATCCACCACCACCATCGAACCATGCTGCCGGCGTCTGGCAGGTGACGGCAACATGTACGAGGGCACATGGCATAAGGACACCAAGCACGGACCCGGTCTGTACGAGCACCGTCTGACGGGCCAAATGCAAGAGGGCATCTGGGTGGATGGAGTACTCAAGTGCAGTTCCATGGAGGACGCAAACCGACTGTTTGCTCTGAACGCTACACCGTATCCTATACCTCCGGTAAGTACAAAGCGCATTGATCGTCTAAGGCGGATACAACTCCGCTGAAGGGCAAAAGAAAATACCACTGAAGACGCAAAAGAACTGCTGGAGACGTGTTACAATATATTTACGCGGGGCAGACGGACATTTGTCTGCGTAGAAGGAACAGGATCTATATTCTAAGATCTGGAGGAGCTTCAACGGCTTCCGTCATGGGAACAGAACAATATACTATGATCCCCATCTGCCACACTAGCATTACTTGTATGGGTGTAGCATACAATCAATGCATATGCAAGCCCTAACACACCACGAATATATATTTTGTTTTGATGTGGCACAGTCCCTCGAGACATTCTCCACCTAAATCAGCCCAATCAACCATTCTGTCAGTCTTCTCAGTTGGAAGCTTTATATCTACGGACTGAGTGAAGTTAGTGACTGGCGGTTAGTTTTCTCGCGGCCAATGCTCAAATCATGATCAAGACTTGGCCATCCTTCATTTTCGGGTTACGTTTTAGGAAAGAAGTGAGGGATTATGAATGAAGATATTTACGCATCTCCAGAACTGGCACAGCAAGCTTAACATGGGTCCCGTATAGACTCATATATCAAAGTGGGAGGGAGACAATGCGTAGTGGCTGAACAGCACTGAAACATTCCGATCCTTCGAAACTTTGGAACCTTTATCTCGGGCGAGATATCTCTGAGCGATTGCGTGGAACAGTTGGGTACATTGCGTGAAAAGTTCTGTAGTAATTATTTTTTGTTCTTGCTATGACAATGCGAAGTTCTTGCGATGACAAAGTGCAAATGCTTCGAAATAATAACCACCATGATGAAAATGGAGGGGAAAACAGCTTGCGTATATAAACCCTCCCATTAACAACTGTCGAATGTTTGTCGAATCTTAGGCTGATGCTTCTCCAACAAATATATTAGATGCGTGCTGCCATGCATATTTCACTAAATATTTAGCATACCTTTTTATCCTCAACTCACTAATTTCGTGCGTTAGGACCGTGGAATTCGAGTGTTAAATCAGTAAGTAACCTTGACCTTCATAACCAGCGAAAATCGTCATCGGGAGCATAGTCCAACGTCGGATCGGGCGGCTGGGCACTTATCGAGCGACAGCGATGGCGTTCTGCCGGGTGTGCGATAACCTTGTTGGGATACCCAATGGCATCCAACCTACAGAAAACGTTTGTGCACTACTGGCCATTTGGACACCAGTATCCAGCATTGTCCACATGATATCAAACTTAACTCACGGTGTTCCCCGGAGCAGCGCCGCTGACCAGCCGTTTCCAGCCGGCCGCGGCAAGGAACTGAGGCGGTGTCCGGACACGCGTACTTAGGCCAACCGGTCTGTGTGTGTGTGCTGTCCACAGGTGGAGCTCAAGGAGCCGCTGGACGTGCTGCAGCGAGCAGCTGCCGAGTTCGTGCCACTGATCCCGCAACGCTACAGGGTCGTACCGGACGCAGACTCACAGGCAGACTCAGCGTCCGTCGACAGTCTCTACTCAAAAGAAGAGGTAGTGGTCGAGGAAATCAGCAAGTATGAAGGCTAGAAACGGCGCAGTCATCGATATCGTGCTTCTGGAAATTGTCTGTATTGGAGATTACTTAATAAAACTATTTGATGTACCTTTTCACAGCGTGATTCGCATATACAGGCGCTGAAATAAACACTCCACAACTTACCCCTCGTGTGTACGACACATCAACATTAGGCAGATGGAGCCATACAGCGAAACAAGAGCTGGACTGACACGTGTATACATGTATTTGGGAATGAATCACCCAAAATAAGAAATATATCTCAACCAAAAACCATCGAGTGAGGCTATTCCACACTCGCACATCAGATTTCACCGACGCGGACATGATGTCATTTTGGTGCGACGCTCAATGACATCTCATAAAGCTTTGTAAGGAGAAAAAACATTCACCTGTCGAACAGGCTGCACGCAGCATGAGAAGCAAGTATAAATATCGTTTATGCTGGTCACACGTACACACAAATTGACACGTGTTCCCACCTCGATAAGACATGCCACTCGACTGGGCGTGGCGACACCAGCCAGCTGGTGGCGATTGCAGTGGGACTGCCCACGTCCTCCGGTCGAGCTGGCACAGCGACCGTATCACATTCAGTCCTGTGACCGCACCTCACCGCCGGCTGCCACCAGAGGTCGTCACGGCACCGCCGCGCACACACCGACTTCCAGCGACTGCAGCCGGCAGTGTGGTCTCACGCACGAAACGGCAGCCCGCGGGCACTCACACGATGTGGTCGCTGGTCGTGTACGCGCCCTCGCCGTTGCTCTGCACCGGCTGGTCCAGCTGTCCCTTGAGCTTCTCCAGCTCGCGTATGCCCGACTCGGTGATCTCGTACTTGTGCGTCACAAGTTTCCGGTAGAAGTGCAGCGCGAACAGCGCGAATATGCAGACGATGGGCACGAGCAAGGCCGTCGACGCCCACGCCGCCTCCTGGCTGACGTCGAAAAACTTCACCCAGCAGAGCAGCGCGATCTCCACCATGAACAGCATGAGGCCGACCACAGTGGAGAACACCCACGCCATTTCGATGTAGATGTGCATCTTGACGTGCGGCGACTCGTTGACGGCCGACATGGTGTGCATGCTGCCCACCGCCTCAACGTGCGGCAGAATGCACGTGGAGATCATGAGCGCCAACATATGTATGGCCACCAGCAGCGTCGTGCACATGGCGAACGCAACCAGCAGACCAGTGGGTATGCTCGAGCTCAGCTGTACCTCCACCATGGCCACCTGCGGCACGGCAGTGCGTTGTGCATACCACATTAAACATACCAAAACATAACACATTTCACTACAATTTCCACCAGATGTTTGACTATTGAATGAGGGATGATCGTTATATAGAGCAGTTGCATTCAACATTCATACCGTACTTGATAAACGGCCAACGTCTCGGTGTAGCACTTCTCAAAGGCAAATAGACGATGAAAATCGGCTGGTTATTGGTCTTACGACAGATCGACCGTTGAGTCATGTAGCGTCGCCAATATCTCACGCTAATTGGTCGCGGGCGAAGAGTAGTGACAGGTGAGACTCGAACTCACAACCTTTCGATTGTGAAACGAGCAACTTACCCCTAGGCTACTCGTCCCCGACGATGAAAGTCATCACCTTGATTATACATTGGCAAATAATTCAAGACCTTGATTACACCTTGACACACAGGTGACAATCATGATCATAAACAACTACTTCCGCCCCTTACTTTTTACACCCAATTTCTTTTCTTCAGTGTTTCGATACTGGTAGTTAGAGGTACCTAGTTAAGAAATAACCAAAAATTAACACAAGATCTAGCGATTAGTTAATTTAACACATTTTTGCATGATAAATTTGGAAACCAGCTTCATTTGTACATCTCCAAGTAAAAGCAGTTATACGCATTTAGGAGAAGAACATGCAAGTCGCAGCGACACAAACACCGTGGGACATCAATGACGACAATATGGCCATGACAATATGGCTATTTGATGTGGATATGGTATGGCTTAGCACTTGCTGGCTGCAAACATTGAAGAAGTTCTTGTCAAACGACTGAGTTTTTCACAGTCCACCAGGGTCTCCGATGACAACTTCCAGAGGCCACGGTGCTATCCTACACGGTATCCAAGAGACACATGATGCCTAGCAGTAGACAGCCGTACCCGTATTCATGATGATGCTGCATCATACCCAGAGACGGTGCGAAATAAAAGTAAGTAAAGATCGGTGCAATGCTACGCATCACCACTGACCGGGAACATTACAAATGTGAGGTTAACTTACTGAGAACATAGTGGTATGCATGTCAAAAATGCAGGAGATGACTGTCACACACTGCTCGGACATCGCTCAGCTTCCTCACACTGCCACCGGGACCAACAAAATCAGAAATATCGTGATACGGTCCACACTAGGAAATCATTATAATATTTGAAAGATATAAAGCAGCTTCGAATAATAGCGACATTTTATACATCGATAGACCATCTCTAGAGCGCTATAACGTGTTCAAACTGTTCGCGGTTGCTAAAAAGGCTACAGAAGACAACCGTGCGGGTGATGCACGGTGGTGTTTAAATCATATGCATACAGCACATCGCGAGTGTCGCTGCTAGTGTGACCTCCACAACCATCCCGAGCTGTCTTCATAATTAAAGAGGTATTTAACTCCAATCTTGTGGCTACCTGCCAGTTAACATGTTAACTCAACTGAAATGACACTTCGCTAGCTCCGTGGAAGACGTTCATCTGACCTAGTGGATACGCTGTTCAGAATGGGCGTCAGAAGCTCAGTGGTTAATCAGGGTGTCTGAAACACCAGGGATACGGGGTTCGATTCCCTGTTGTGCTCACCCTCCCCGCTTGGGTGAGAGAGGAAGGCGACGCCATATGGCCTCAGCTGCTGAATGCGTCATAAAGCCACAACCAACCATCAACGTTTAATCTGAGCGTCTGGGAAATCAGGTATGAGGCTCGATTTCCCGCGATGCTCGCACTTCATGCAGCGAAGAGGTAGGCGATGCTGTTTAGAGAGTTAGTTATTATGGGTTTTAGAGCACATCACTGCTTAGAGAAGATTTGAGATAACATATATCACGAAATATGTCATATCCTCTTCCCATACTACCTTCCCAGCAACTTACCATCGCAAAGCCGGAGAGTAGCGCCGATGTCCGACTTGAAGCTTTCAACTTGGCTCTACTCAGGTGAAGATTTCTCCACGCCAGAAAGTAGGTGTGATTCGAGGTGTCCGTCATTGTTAGTGGATGGCTCTAGAAGTATTCATTCTTATTCAGTAAACGACGTAAGACAGGCAGGACATTTGCGTCCGACCGGTTAACATGGATGCGATGGGAGTTGCACAAGAGCGTGACGAAGCATGGCACTTCTATGTGAACAATAATATAAATCGCACCCGCCACACGCACTGGCAAACGCCAATGTTGACCTACACTTATGGTGGAAGGGGCATCAACTCCCTCTCCCCTCACACAAGCTCCCTGAACTAATAGAAATAGCACACAAAAATCCACCGAACATGAGATATCACAAGGATTATCAGGCATGATGTCACTAATGTCACAGATCTTGATAATCGATGCTGATCAAAATCATAGTATCAAAATAGGTCACTTTTCAGATATAAGCCGACTTGACTTGCATTGCTGCTCCTTTTGTGAGATGTTAGCAAAAAAGTATGGTAGCAGATACTGTCTACTATCCGCGATTAAGCCCATTTGACAGAAAAGGTGAGAAGTTCATGAAAGGCAATAAAATATGTGGATGAAATTTCGACTTTGGAACTGGAATTTAGTATTATGCAGTTGACACTTATGCATTATGCAGTTGCAAATAGTCCCATTGAACAGTCACATAATGAATGATGCAAGTTGCACAGCATTATACAAATATGCATAGAACGGACAACCATGCAAATTGTACTCATCCCCAATGTTACAATGCGGTTCAGGCTCATGCTGTACTACTATTAGAACATATACCATCATGCGTACCGAGCAATTGCTTCATCAGGTTTCCTTCGCTCTCCTGTCCAAGGGGAATATCCTTAATTAGAAAGGTGCTTCCTAAATTAGAATGATTGTTCCTCATTGTACGAATACTTATTGATGCATTAACACTAGCTTATGAATCAGGCACCATGGCCACAACATAGATCCGAGACACAGGCTAATAGGAATTTTATTTCTCGTGTGAGATACCCCTCAACAATGGGCACTTGGTAGGAGCGCCCCCGTAAGCACAAGAGCACTCCTTACCGCAATGGCATGCCACTGTTTGCGATTGGGAGCCCTACATCTGAATGTCCTGTTCTCTAAATAGTGTCTGTCACTGAGAAGTGTACCATGTTGCTAAACATGCTACGGGCACATAACCAAATGTGCAAGCGAATGGTTAGGCCAAAGAAGTGTTGAGCACGTTTCGACTGACATCCAGGAAAACTGCAATGCGAAGGTGCAGAATATCCCCAGCCAAGTGAGGAGCTCTGGTCGCTTGTCCCATTCAGTGCACCACTAGACATGGTGAGCATGACGGGATGGGTGTCTGGCGTGGAGTGCCCCAACCTAAAAAAAATAGTTATTCTTCTACTGTGAGGAACTTTGACTGGACACACTTGATGATAAACGGTGTCCTCACTGGAAAGGTGTGCTTTATGCTAACGAGCTTGTTACATTGGCACTTCTATCCTATTCGAAACTTCACTTTTGCATTCCAATGGCATAAAAATCCTATTTGAAGCTCCACGAAACTACTGAAAGCTCTTTTATCCCGTGAGATAGCTTACGCGAATAGCAACAACATTTGTACCCCGTGACAATTTCAAATCATACAAATAACGCGGGCTTCTGTGGTTCAGGTGGGCTCTGGATTGGTAATACCGATGGTGCAAATAGTTTGAAACTTGTTGAATTTTCGACCATATATTTGTAGACAAAAGGTGTCTTGAGCATGTAATATTATCTGTCCAAAAGCTGACTAGTTCACGGAAACAAGTAGCTGTTCCCAAGTAGTTAATATCTTCTTAAATCTCCACCGGTTGTGCTATGCATTTGCTATTGAATACCCTCAAACTTCCCTATCCTGTTCTCCACTGTCGGCCAATTGAATATGCCCAATATGTTATCTCTCACCTAAACATGGGGTCCACATATGGCTATCTGAAAATGTGAGTTCCAGAATCGCCAGGGCCTGTCTCCATTATTGGTGACAAGTGAATGTCATGCAAAAAGGCCTAGATGCACGCGAATATCACTAACTTGTTCCCAGTTCCATTATGATAAAATATCTCATACTGCATGTAGATGTCGATAACCATAGAAAATAAAGTATCTGCAGGTAAACAGGCGACAAACAATAGCCTCGGCGTTCAAGTGCACACACTCCACGAAAATAATCTGACATAGCTCGCTAAACACAGTCAATGAAGCCCAAACATACTAATTGTTGGCAACAAAGAGTAATCCAAAAATAAGTTAACTAGGGGCCAAAATCGGAACAGAGCAACTGTGGAGAACAACACTCGACCTCATGCACCATTGGTACAGGCTGACCGCCAATGTCCCGCAGTGCAGCAAACTATACGTACTACTCGATGGTAGTAGGTCGAGTCGAGTCGTTCGGCTGTTGTTAGGTGGTGGCGGGCCGGCCCGCCGTAAGGGTTCAGGCCCGACACCAGACTGTGGCTCTCCGAGGTCGCGTCGCTATAGACCATGACTACTTGGGCCCTGTGCTACGCACGTGCAGGACGCTGCGCGTAGTCGCCGTCGCCACGGACATGTCTTCGGGGTTTCCTCTGTACAAATACACAATTACGCCATACTGCCAAGCTTGGAACGTTGTCTGTAATGCAGCCAACAAAGACAGGGACATCAGACAACCCATCACTTAGCAGTGCCCAATGATGAACAGTGAGGCATATTCACATCAACGAGAACGCCAACATAAACATAGAATGATTGCTGATACTCTTCAGTTCTTTGATAACTGGTGGAAACGATGCCGTGATAACACCATGCAACACGGTATCTGTCTGTGTGCATGCATTAATCAGCATCCTCTATTGTGCCATGCTTTGGGGATTGAGGGTCATGCTGTTGCTGCAGATATTTACTGGGATTCTGCCACGACAAAACGTCTCCCAGATAGCACATTGAGGCATGGAGGTTCATTCTTCAACACAGTTCAAACGTGGCAGAGTCCGCAATGTTGCGCGACATGCGGTCCACCCCACATGCAACTTAGCAGCCTGTGCCCATATTTGCAGAAGCTTGTCATGCATGGTCAAAATGAAAATGTGGGCAGGAAAAACCTGGCGCGAAGCAATTGTTCATGCGAAACATAAAACAGCCGCGCGATAAAGAGAGGTAAACCTTTGTCACACAGTGGAGAAACTCCGATTATGACATACAATGCATGGGTGTGGAGGTGTGGTAAAATACTACCCAGGCATCTCGAATAATAGGGGATTCCTTCACAATTACACCAAACTATCCATGAGATGGGAAGGCAGCACACCTGTCAGTGTCCAAATTGATTTTCATTTGAATGCTAGATGCACATAAAAAACACAAATTTTGATATAAAAGATGTAACTCGAAATGCCGAATTATATATCTGATTTGTACGAAATTGTGTGTTGTAGTTCAGGGCTTGAACACCACCCAGCGCTACTTGGTTGGTTATTTGGGCTTAGGGGCGCATCGACTGCGATGGTCATACAGCGCCCATATTCAGCACTACTTCACAAACATGCAAGTGGAAAATGAATGTAATTTGTGCTAGGTGCACTCCATTATCAAATATATATTTATCAGATGCTATGGTACAGACCGATGGAAGACGTCAACGAACCTACGTACAGCTGATTTAGGATGCACATATACTACCTGTTACATTATGTTTCCCACCGAAATCGCGGGATTTGGACACACTGCTTACTGTGATGCCAGCTCAGATTGTACTTGAAGTCGAATTCAGACTGACCCAACCAGGAATTACTTTAGTCATCATGGCACTCTCGATATCACAATAATCATTTGCTGCAAATTTGGTCACTAAATACACAGTAGGAGCACCACACAAATCCAACTGCTGTTGGGAATCCAACCTAAATGCAATCTAAAAACATCACACCATAAAATGCATAATCCAACTTAGCTTGTAATCTTCTGCTTGTAAAATAGGCCATTCTACACTATTGTCTGGCTATCTGATAAAGAGTAGTGGAATATGTCACCTATGCTTCGCATGTTAATGGGCGAGGAAACATGATTTAGGACGTCGCCAAAATGAGAGGCCAGGTTCCGAAATATGCTGGAGATGATGCATATTTATCCATGGTGGTCAAGCATGAACACTGATAGGAAACAATGATATGAGTGAATGATACACATTCTAAGAGCAGCAAAAACATGGCTGCAAAACTGTGGAAAGTTTCTGAGAACTATGGAGAACTGAAATGGTGTAATTTGATATTTTTGTGTGGTCAATGGGAAAACAGCTCTCCCTAACAATAAATGTCGATAAAAATAAAATAAAAATGCCTCATACTCCCAAAAATTGCATCAGTCCATTCTAAAGCCTCACAGTTTCTTGATATGGGTGGAAATAGCACTGATATGAGACTGATTTCGCATTCTTCTCTTCTAGTATCACAATACTTGATACTGAGCTGGAAAGATATAGTATCACCACTTTTAATTGAATAGTAGGCAATGCTACTACCTATGGATCAGGAAAGAATCTAACAGGATGGGAAGAACGGGCGAAAGTACTTGCACTGGGAGCCTAGATAGGAGTGCAATTTTTGTTCTTAGTTGGATGTATGTGTGGTAGTTTTTGCACCCTTTGAAAGCTATGACACATTTTGCTACTTTTCAAACTCGTCAAGTTGTTGACACAGTCTACACAATTTTATCGCATCTGGTATGTTTGTTCTCACATTGGAAATGCTTGGCTTCTGTCCTGATCCCAAAACACCATACTACATTATTGTATTTGTAATTCTCCCTTACACAAACTGAAATGTTGCACTCCACCACAACACTTCTGTGAAAAATCTTCCAATTAGCACCCTAGCTTAACATGCATTTCGGACACCCCCCTCAATCATTTCCAATACAACAATACCAAGAAAGCAAGTCAGCCATCAAAAAGGGACAATGGAAGGAAGTGAAATTTATTAAATACCATAATTAAAGGATGCATATGTATGTACTGCAGCAGCACCAAATGAAGACATACCTGCAATTAGCTGCTGTGGTGGGATCATTGCATGAATAGAAGCTGGGCTAGCCTGTTGTTTAAAAGCACACAAAGAAATTCAAGATATTCCCAATAAAAGGGCAGATTCAGGGAAGGGATAAATATGCCAATAACTATTCACATCAGCAATGGAAACCACATGACAGATGGTGTCATTGAAACCACATGACAGATGGTGTCATTGAAACCACATGCATCTTCACCATAATTGAAAAACATGCACATGAAATACAATGAAATGATCATTCCAGCAGTATGGGCAGCACCATAAGCAGTGATCGTGTAGTGTGTGGAGAGGGACCCAATAAACAAACAAGATTATCCTAACGGTACATAAATATGCCATACATATTTGATTGCAATAAATGTAATTATTATGTTGTATGGGTTAGTGACATGTGCTTGTGATGTTTGTGATGTACTAGTGATAGTCAGTGATGTGCACATGTGTATATGTGTACATATGTACATATGATTATGTGCATGGGAATGTGTATGTGTGTGTATATGTGTGTATGTGTGCTTGTATGTGTGTGCGTGTGTGCGCGTGTGTGCATGAGTGCATGAGTGAGTGAGTGAATGAGTGAACGCGTGCGTGCGTGCGTGCGCGCGCGCATGCACACATACATATATGAAGAGGAAACACCATTGAAAGGACATTTTTCCACTTTGGGAAAAGGAATTGATGCAGTCAAACACTGATGCATTGACATAAACCCTTTATTACATAAAATGTTTGACTGTATATGTCAAACTTCTAAAAGTCAAAATTACAAAGGTAAAAACACCATATTCCCATGCTAAATACCTAAAAATGGTTGAAATCCCATGCTTCTAATACAATTTCACCCCAGTACCTCATGGTAATGCAGGTCATATACTAACTACAACATCCCATATCAGAATACTTATTTTTAAAGTCGTCTTCCTTTTGCTGATTGAAAAAAATGTCATCCTTCACACAAAGCAAACAATATGTGCATTAGGGTGTAACGTACTCGTGGTTTTTGCCTGGGCGGGGTTTTAAGGGGGCGATGATAAAAAAGCGATTTGTAGCAAAGTAAATAAAAAACCATTTCAAAGCGACTTAGAGATTGCCCTCACGCCGGGAAAGTTCCCCCATTCACTTAATATGGCACACTAGCGCCATCTATGCACGTGTTTTTTCTGTATCTCAGCTTGTAGCAGGCGTACAAAGACGAGACAAGGACCATCGTATTGCTCATGCTGAGAGCTTTCCATTGATACAAATTTTATGAACTGAGGTCACTAGGCCGCCGTCGAAGGTCAGGTCACATATCTCGCTCAACACTGGAATAGGGCATTCAGAGACCATAAACATGTATCGCAGAACTAAGTCATTGAACACTGTTCTCTTGGTCTCATTGCGATGTTGTGGACTCTTAGGGAGTACAGTGAGGAATATTTAACTTCCATGACCTGCAAAAGGTAAAAGGTCAGAGTGCTCACTTACTTCTCTTACTCTTACTCTCTCACTTACTTACCTAGCCGAGATGTTTAGCTTTGATATGCAAAATATGAGCGCTCAATGCTCATCTGCTCACGATGTACTTTTAATCAACCGTTTTTCTCTTTCAGGCTGTTTGAACATACGACAAAACAATGAAAACACGAAACAAAACGGAGCATTGCGCTTTTGGACAACCGTGCGAACCATCAGGTTTCAAATTGCCGACGAAGAAGGACGTTGTCAACTATGCACGGCTGTTATATGACACGCACAGGGGAAGTTCTCAAAACGGGAGAAAACGAAACATTTGACCGGGAAACTATGACGTGTATGAACACCAAGTCAGATGTGTAGCCATAGAGCCAGTTGTCACCGGGTTATCAGCCTTCTTTGTATCCAAAGGTCTTCAGAGACGTTTGAAGTTTTGGAAGCCTGTCGAGAGTGCGTGACGAGTGTGAATTGTAAAGAACAGATGCTTAATCATAGCATTATATGTGGCATCACATGTTCAGCGGATGCTGTCGGCGATATGTTTGTACGTCTTCGGGGCCTGTCTTCCTGCCCATCCGCGACAGCATCGCAGGCGGATCGGGGCACGAAGATACGTGCCCATGCCGCTTCCGCGCCTTCCATCCTCTGGACGTCGGCCAGAGTCCTTCGGGATACAGTCCCTCAGGTTAGCTGGCAAGACAGTCTTCCTGCTGCGCCGGAGACGCGAGCGTCGGATCCACCCTCGGCCCAAACCTCTCCCAGACATCCTCTCCACTTCGCTGCTTCCAGGCAAGTTCTGTTCTTCATGTCTCTGCTTTTGGAGCATGAGATGTTTGATGTCGCTGACCGAGAGTGAGATCCGTGGCATACAACAATAGAATGAAATGGCAATGAAAGATATAGGTTGGAAAAGGAACATTATGGATGCAGGCAGATATATATCTCTGCCTTGGCGCTTATCAGCAAGAAGGGCCGTGCAGCTTTAAATTTAAACTTGCTGGTAAGAGAGACCGCTGGTGCTGCTGGTGCACCTGCCTCCAAAAATATCACTTCCATTTTCGCTGTCAACCCGGCGAGTACTTATGGACTGCCGGTATGGTGGCGTCTGAGGCCTGGCCCTGGTTAGGTCCGTCCTCCGCAGATGAAGGGAAGCGCTATCCCAATTATTCACGCCCCCCCAGGTTATGATACTGACTGGAAATTGAATGTGGGAAAAATTGGTTTAGTTAAAACAGAACATCTACCTAACTTTTCTCATTGGGTATGAAAATGATAGGTCCTTCTGCTCTGCTTCCCCAATATAGCTACCAGAGATTCTTGACCTTTGACTTCGCCTGACCTTTGACCTTTTGCAGGTCATGGCAGTAAAATATTCCCAAATGGACTCCAAAGACTCCAGAATCTCGCAATGAGACCAAGTTAATATTATTCACTGACTTAGTAGTTGTGCAGTACATGTTTACAGGCTCTGAATGGCTCAATTCAGCCTGTGAGGCACATGACTGGTTGAATTGGTTTGAAAATGAATGCAAATATATTGCTGCTTGATCAGTATACCTGAAGCTGACTGAGAGTTTCAAAAAGGTGTTTGATGTCAGAAACAGAAAATACTCCCCAGATTGGAATGGCACAACATTCTCCTCTTCAAGTCTATCAGTCAAAAATACAAATTCAACCCTGCTTAGTATAGATGTAGAATATAGCTAGCTGCTCCATTATTTATGAGTGTTCCAAAGTGGCTGTTCCATGACATCCTAGAGGCCTAGCCACCCACTGAAATTATTAACCATAAGAACACTTAGTCTAAAAATAAAAGAAATGCTAACAAAGATGTCATAACAACTTTCCATTTAACACCTTCAACTGCAATAATATGACCTGCACCCAAATGATAGGCCAAAAGTAAAACATTTCATAAAAGGCAAAACCTCTAAAATTGTCTTACCCCTAAATAAAACTAAACATGCATACCTGCATAGGCAGCTAGGCAGGGTTGCATCTATAATTTGCTTAAGCCTGACAAAAAAAAAACATTTTATAGAGATTGAAGACTGCTTTCAGCAAGGAAGATGTGCCAAAACTTCCGCATTTGCACAATACATCTCTCAATTTTGGGGTAAATTTGCAGTTGTTTTTTATTTTAAAAAAATCTTATTAATACCATGCTTATGAGGTTAAATAAGGTGGTGGGATCACTTATCTTCTGTGCAAATGAAGTTATTTTTGAAATAAAAAAATCGTACTAAAAAATATTAGTCTAACCTAAATTTAACTAAGTTTAACTTTAACTCAATCTAACTTTAACTAATTAAACTAACCTAACCAAACCTAACCTATTTGTTTGCTTTATGGATGCAAATGTGCTTAAATACTTTTATTTCAACAACCTTAAGCACAATATTAGCCAGAAGTTTCCGATTTTTTCAACATATTTCTTTTTTAATCCTTGAAGGCAGCTTAGGTTAGGTTATGTTGCATTAGTTTTTTTGGTCAATTTTCATCATTTTCAGAAAATAATTTGCCTCAGAATATTTTTTCTTCAATTTTACTTTATTTTTTTCTCTCCAAAGTTAGGTTAAGCTAGGTTACAGGGTATTCTTCAAGTATTGCCCCTCACACTTCTCTTATCTCAATGATGTATCCAAGTCATCATCAACTGACTGCCAGTCAGCTGTTGGTGACATCACTTAAATGTACCAAGACACATCCCTGCTAGGTGCACTGAATGACAAAAGGGCATCACCAGGAATATTACCAAGGATTATGCTTGGTTAGGTTAGCCTTTCACTCCCATTTATAAATATTCCTGGTGATGCCACCATTGCACCTGGCTGGAGGTGTGTCTGTAGTCAGTTTTACAGTGGAAATTTGGTCCCAGGTCACATGGTCTAAGGAACTAGAGGGAGAACACTCTGCATAATGATCTGCATAAATGAAAAGCAACCTCAGAAAATAATTATCGCAAGAGTTTTAATTACGAAATTGGTTTGAATATTGATGCTGCTGAATATAAGTAGAATTAAACTTACAAGTATCACCAAATTGTAATATGTTTTCTGATTTACATGGAGAGTGCACACAGCTCTACAGAATATGGCAGCCAATGAATAACTGCAAGATGACAAATTGGAGCTGTGGTTAAATTAGCAAAGGTTGATGTTATAAGCCAACTTACTGAACAATGGTAGAGAAAATGATAACAAAAGTATACTTAATTGATGTCAACCAAGTTTATAAATCAACACCTGCACTCCTTGACATGCTGACACTGCACAACTAATAAATATTCACAACACAACTCAGGAGTAGGACATTCATGCACTGACTGATGTGTTGCTTGCTGACCATTTGGACATAGGTTTCAGAACATAAAATGATTTGAAGAAAATTATACAAAAACATTCCATCTAAAATCATGTTATTTTCACCACCAAAGAAAAAAAATGTGTGAATAGGAAAGCTAAAAGAGATTTAAATCAATTTCTGTTAATACTAAACGTTCTACAATGTATTTTTGCAGTTTATGTCTTGAATTTTTAGTTGAAGCAAGGAGTGACTTGGAAGGACCAAAAGCAACTAGACAGGCAAACAAATCTCAGCTGTAAAACTGACTAGTATGTCTGAGTGAAATCACCAACAGCTGACTGGCAGTCAGCTGACTGTGACTCACTCACCTTACACCTCCATTACATTACAACCATCACACCTCACACTCAGCTGAGTGTGAGGGGTAATGCTTGAAGATTACTAGGTAAGGGTAGGCTATGTTGTATCATTTAAAAAATATTTTGGGCTGTCCTTTTTGGAACTCTTTTGCTTAGAAGCTGAAAAGTAAGCCTTTGTGCAGAAAATAGTGGCCCCATAATTTTAGTCACCTTTATAAACATAGTACCTAATCTGAAGGACAATTTGTGAAACACCTTATACTGCAAATTTACCAAATTTTCGTGCTGGCCAAATTAATTTTTGGTCAAGGGAAGATTGGGCTGTGCCTCTACAGGTACCTACCTGGAGGAAGAGGGAGTGTATCTGAACAGGTTGTTTCCCAAATACCTACCATTGATGTCATGGGGGGTCTGGGGAGGCAACTCCGAACATCTCCAAAGCCTGCCCTGAAAAGCTCAGAGTATAATTTGAGAGAAGTTGAGAGAGGTGGAGGAGCAGAAGAAAAGAAGGGACTCTATAATTATCTGTGGTTCTGGAGCAAGATCCCTGCCTGAAGTTCAACAAAAAGTAATGGGAGCAGCACAAAAAATCATGGGTGCTGAGGTTATCCTGACAGACATAGTATGCATTAATCAGGAGAAGGATATTTATAGGTTGAAAACAGTGGATATTGATATACGAAAACTGCTTCTCAAAAAGGCCAGAGAAATGGCAAAACATGAGGACTTAAAGTTCCTTTATGTTCATCAGGATGTAACATACTATCAATGGCAAGAGTTTCTACAGACACAGGCAAGCTAGGATGGGGGAGCAAAAGCCTTTAAACTAACAAGTAAGGCACCCTTGAATACTTTCTGGCAAGTTTTGTTTTTCTCCAAACTTAAAATATCTTTAGTGAATCTTAATTGTATACAAAACGAAATTATGTATACATCCACTTTCCTCTCAGACATAAAAATTGACATACTGGCAGTTAACGAAACTTGGTTGTTACCATCAGCTCCTAGCTTGTTTGTATATATGGCAGGTTATGAGATAGTGAGAACTGACACAATTGGTCCTACTCCCAAGCATGGTGTTTGTCTATGTGAAACATGGCATTAAGCTTGAATCAATCAAAGTCTCCACTCCCAATGTTCATGTTATTTTTCTGAAAGATTTTTGCCTTTCCATAGTGTGTGTTTACCACAGCATTAAAATATTGGTTTTTCGTTAGGTGTGCGATGTTGAAACGAATCCACTAAGATGTTGAAATTCCCCATGAAAATGGTGCAGTAACAGTATATAAATTTTAGTATTCACTCCCAGATTAAGTATGCATTGTCATCAACTCACAAACTATCTTCCAAGGAATTTCACTGCTGCATACATCAGAAAATCAGCAAAACATCCCTCGGGCCTTTGAGGGAGAGATATGGAATCATAAGTTACTGCCAGGAAATGGCTGAAATATTTGCAGGGGCTTTTTCCTCAGTATATTGCACAAGTAGACTAGCAAACCCAGCCCCACACCAAACCACTGAAACAGTGCTGCAGAGCATCAATATTTCTGAAGCTGATGTGCTCAAAATTTTGAACAAGGTTGATGGGTCCTCCAGCATGGGCTCTGATGGGGTCCACCCTCAATTAATTGTATCCTGCCATGAGGAGCTTGTACAACCATTGTTCAGAATTTTTAGCTCATCCCTTTCTACTGGAAGTCTTCCTGACAGTTGGAAAACTTCACAAGTAATCCCAATCTTTAAAAAGGGCTTGAGGCATGATCCACCAAATTATTGCCTGGTGAGTCTTACTTCTGTCCCATGCAAAATTCTTGAACGTATAATTGTTGAGAAGCTCACAGAATATTTGGAGGTCCATCATTTGCTGGACCAAGGACAATTTGGCTTCCAGCGTGGATGTTCTGTAGAGGACCAGCTACTTCTAACATATGAGACTGTCTCTACCTGGCTAGATGAGGGTTATATGGTGGATGCAATTTTCTTTGATTTTTCAAGAGTTTGATGTTATTAATCATTTGCTGCTACTGACAAAATTGAGAGCTTTAGGGATCTCAGACAATCCCGACCTGGATTAAAAATTTTATCTGTGAGAGGAAAATGCAAGTGCTTGTCTCTGGGTCTTCAAGGAAACCTAGGCATGTTCTAAGTGGAGTACCTCAGGGCTCTGTGCTACATCCTGTGTTATTTCTGATCTATGTGAACTATGTATGTTATGATATTCAGTCTCAATTTAAGGTTTTTGCAGATGACCTAAAAATATACATGAAACTTAAGTGCAAATCTGCCTCGGACCTGTTGGCTGGCATTTCACAGGGTCAAAAATATATAGATACTCTGGTTGGTACTGCCAAGTCATGGGGGCTAGCACTGAACACCAAGAAATGTGCAGTTCTAAAAGTACACCAAGGCTCATATGACTAAAAATCTTGGTCCTTATGCAAATTATTATGTAGATGGATTTCATGTGAGCTTTCTTGAGGTCCATACCGACTTGGGCATCACAGTAGACACAAACTTATGATTTCATAAACATGTTGATGGAATAGTACAGAAAGCTGGGAGTTTGGCTAGCAACCTGCTAAGTTCTACTTTATGCTGCTCTCCTGAATTTATGAAAACACTATACACTACTCATGTCAGGCCACTTTTGGAGTTTTCATCATGTGTTTGGAATACAGGTTACCTTGGGGATTTAAAGCATCTAGGATCGGTGCAGAGGTGGACAAGAAATATAGAGGGGATGAATGGTCTGGATCATGGAGCCTGATTACGGAAACTAGATTTGTACTCAGTTAATAGTAGACTAATTTGGGCAGACATGATCAAATGCTGGAAGATTTTTCATGGCCATTCTGCCATTAAGATCACTGACATGTTTGTGTTGGCATCATCAGTGAACACATGTGGCCACTCCTTGAAATTGGCACACAGGCAAGGATTAGTAGATTGCAGGAAGATATTTTTTTTAGCCTCAGATGCTGTGCAACCTGGAATTCACTGCCTGAAGATGTGGTAACCTTAACAGAGCCATAGGGACATTTACAGTGGCACTGCAGACAAATCTCTGCACATTGTTGTATGAATATATTGAATATTGAATAGGATTAACTATGGTAATATACTAATTTAACATGCAGAGTAGCTCTACTTCTCTATACTTCATCTTTCTTAGCATCCATGATAAATGTTTGCTGACTACAGCATATTAGCAGATGTGGCTACTGTAGGAATACAATTTCTGCTTAGGGTACACTTTCCAGTTCCTGTTTCTTGCCCTGTCTATCTGATAACCATACTTTTCTTTCATCTAGGGGACTGGCGTACCTGCAGATGCGGGCTATCCTTCATCTCTGGGTGAGTGATGCTCGAGAATTTGGGGAGCCAGCTAGGTGAGAGAACCCTTGGATGTCTCCCACATCATATGCAGCATATAAGTAAAAAAGATGGTGGTATTCATAAATGCTGGACCTATCTCTACCAAGATATGAAGATCTGACTGCATGGTTAACCATTTTTTTGTGTATGGAGCTAGTGAAGTTCGCAGGTGCCATTTTAGGTTTCCAAGAGCTTAAGGCTTAAGGAAACCATAAGGAAGTGAACTTCAATATTTTTTTCTCCAATTACACCAGCATTTTTTAGTGGCTACTAATAGCTTGTACCACAGGTATGCAGTTACTTTAATACTTCATCCTCAACCCCTCATCTCCACGCATATTCCCCCCCAAACATACGGTCTTCCTCTCGACTTGCCTCAGTCTGGTGGTTGCCTTTCTTGTCGCGTTTTAACAGGCTGATAATCGTGTCAGCAGCGATATTGCACATATTTAATTTTATCGCAAATACAGCAATCTCGGTGTCATTTCAAAGCATTCAATGGCTTAAGCAAGGTATATTAACAGGGATCTACATCAGCACAGTACCATCCAGGATTCCGTACGATTATGAGCAATAATGAAGTTTTGCAGATCATGGCGTAAAGAACCAAAGCTAGCACCATGAAAGCAGATTGTTCCATATGAGTTTACCTCAGTTTTTTTTTTTTCAAGAGGAACTCCGACATTGGCGGGACGAAGAGTAAGCCTTACGCCATTAATTCGTTGCAATGCCGAAGCTAATAATGCTTTTTAGATGAAATGCAACACTGTTTTTTAATGAAACTGAAGTCAATGATTATGCGGTGTGTTAGAGAACCTCCTTGCAATGGTGGAATTAAACTACTTGTGACGTCATAAATCCAAAAAGTTCAACAGTTGCCAAACGTAAGTCCTGCTGAAGTGCACAATGCAGCGTGCACGTACACATGAGGGAAGGGAAGGAGGTGTGTAATAGGAGTCTTGCCATTTGCTTGTTTTTGTCTGTTTTATATTGTTGCTTTTGTTGCTTTTCGGTATTTCCTTTAACCATTCCATCCATCCGATAATTCCTTAAACCAATCCATTCTATCCATACAGCAGTCTGACTAAAAACGTCTCTCCCTCAATATTTGGTAACGTTCCTACCTACCAACCCAGCCTACCTGTCTAATTGTAATTGGTAGGTAGGGTAAAACGCCAAACTCGGGCCACTTTCAGTCTTCAGAAGTGTTGTGCTGTGACTTGAATTGGTCGTAGAAAGAGAAGTTTCCAGACTAGCAACATAAATGAACTCTCTTTATGTTGTGGGAACTATGTTCTTCCCCTGGCAAAAATAACTATGCACATATAGTCAAATTTGAAGAAAATTAAAGAATTGCGGGGCAATGCACTCGCTGAAACCACGCTTCCTAACTCAGGCCAATATCCAGTCACATGCCCAACTTGGGCCGGTTTGCTATATTCTGAAGCCCAGCTCAGGGCACTTAGTTAATTTTGAAATACCACAGCCAACATCCCCAAGTGGGTCCCAAATTGGTCCCAAATGGGCACCCATGTGGGCCCCACATGGCCCCATATGAATTTGTTGTGGAATTCATCCAGGTCCCAGATGGGGAAGCCCATATGGGATAGATGTGGGCAAGCCCATATCTGGGCCAGATGTGTGGTTTATGTGGGCATGCCCATATATGAACCAGTCATGGATTTGATATAGGCAAATCAATATTATGTTTATTCAGTACAGTCAGATGCAACAGGGCAGAAGGGACTGAGCTGATAGTGTGGGTGTGTGAGATCTCATTGATTTGTGCCACTGGCTTGTTTACTTACATTGCATGATTGTTTAGCCGCTTATAAAATTGAAGTTGCTGGTGCATTAAATATTGTATTTTGATACCTAAATAGTTGTCAAGGGCTGACAGCATTAAATCATAATTATATTATTATGTGATTTAAAAATTGATGAAAAAAGTGCTGGCTGTTATGTCCAAGACTCCCTGTGGACCAATTTAATTGTTGAATAATGTACCATATTATCTTCTTGATATGAAGCAAAATATATGAATTTTAATACATTTTGCATGACATTAACCATAGAAAGTACCCTAACCATCCCCAATGCTAACAAGGTTTGTCACATTAAGCCAGTGATAAATTATTCGTGAAATAGGGTGGAAAATGCCACTTTCCGAACACTCAATCAACATCCTTCTCCAAGAAGTATCGACATCCTGCTCCATGTTGCGTGCTTATGAAGTCTTTGTGTCTCCTTTCTAACTGTATGTCACTTACAAGTATCATGTTAAAGCTCCTAAAAAGGAATAGTGATACATGAACATTTCGCAACGCAATTTCGAGTAAAGGGATTAACTATGATGAAACACGGCGTACTGTATCAGTTTATAGCATAGGTACTTTTCTCTCTGTCCAGAATATAGTTTTCTAAATTATGAATATCAAAGCAAATGACGAATGTACAGTCGTAAGTACCTAAACCATTGGCTTAATTTTCAGTCTGAAAGACATCAAAATCATTTTAATTGACATTAATTCTATGGCAAATTTCGACATCCTTCCATGCCCGTTTCGACATCTCACACCTAACGAAAAACCATTATTTTCACCCTGCATTAAGCTCATTGGAGAACATCGCTTTGCCCAGCTACCCCACATGTGGCCAACATGCAACCGATTGCATTGTTTAACTCATTTTCATAATTAACTTTTCTTTTTTTATATGATGAAAAATAGCCAAAAAATAGGGATATTGCTACCTACTTACCAGTAAAAAAATGAGTACAATATCTGTGCATCCCATCTGGGACCCAGATGGAGCCCAGCTAGTTGCCCACTTACATCCCATATATGGGCTATCCCAGATAGCTCACATAGATCCCATATGGGCCCCATTTGGGAATGCTGGCTGGGACAATGTTTCCTGCTTATTAAATGATAATTTGAAGAGTGGAAATTACAAATTTGCACTTTTCTGTATGTTGGTTCATTGTTTTTCTGGTTGTGGTAGTGGATACTGGTGGTGGGTAAAAAAACTTCCTTCAGAGGGATGCATTCTCATGCATGCAAAGGTGATTAAACAGTATAAAATTAAGGACCTAAAAATTGAAAAAAAAAATTAATATAGGCCCAGAAGATCATTTTGGAGGCCCAGAAGCCAAAGTCCCCAAAGATCGTGACACCTCCAAGAATAATTGTGAAGATGTCCCAAAAAGAATAGTACTATGACCAGAGATGTTGCACCAGGACCAGACATATTGAGCATGAATTACCCTCCCATTGGATGACAGAGGGATCCAGACAAGTGACCCAGACTCCAAAATTTTGTTAGGGGCCAAATAGTATCACCAGAGGGTCAATGGAATTCAGTGGGGCTCTTAATGTACATTGGGAAGGAAAGGAAATCACAAAGGAATAGTGCATGGGAAAGCTTGAAAATATTAGTGGGACCAAATCCATGGAGGCAATTAGTTCTGCAAATTTGGTTGGCAGGGCCACTCTATATGGTTTCATACTAAGAGAGAAAACGGTTGGCAGGGCCAGGGCGATGTTGGGAAGGGGCGGGCCCCACCAGAAAGTATCGGGAACTATCTATGTTGTGGCCCCAAAAACGTACTCGAGCTAACCAATGTAAACTGGTTCCAATAAAAAGCACCATTGCCTTGAAATATTTTCGGAACAGGTTTGTTTTTATGAAGTGAGCCTCGCACACGTTTTCAGGGTAGGATGCATTTCTTTCTTCTAACGTTTGCTTGGTTGTTCAGTTGTGAGACCACAATGTTTTTTTTGTGATCTAGTATTACTGGGGGTTTCAGTTTCACTTGCAACACTTTCTTTTGATATCTGGTGTGCTTTATGTGTATCAAGCAAAATTTTTGGGGGCCAGCATGATACTTAGTGGTATGGTGGAATCCTTTGAGGCCACATTTTATCTTTTAGGGGACCTTGCCCGTTTTGTTCGGGCTGCTACTCGATTTTAGGAGGTGTCAATACGCTTTTTTGGGACTGCTGTCAATTTTTCGGTCCGGAATAGTGTTTCTGGCCCCAGACGAGATCTTGGAGGCTACCCAGTCTTTTGGGACACCAGTATAATCTGTGTTGTTTTGGCACAATCATTTTTCGCCCACTGCATTTTTTCAAGACTTCACATGATATTTCACCAGTCTAGCACGATTTTTTGGGCACATCGCCTCTTAGGTGATAATTTTACCTCGTGTCCCCTTCAGTAAGTACGCCACTAATCTTGGTAGCATTTGGGTGAATAACCATCACAGTTAACCTCTACCACACCCGTTCACCTGCCCTTTTTATGTCTGATGTTTGTCCATTTCCATTGCACCGAACCTGCCACCTGGTGCGCTTCTAGCGACCGTGAGCGCCAAGTGTGTCTTGATGCGTGTCTGAGACTTTTCTGCATGACTGAGTGTATGCCTGAATTTCGGTCTGCACACTCAAGGTCTCGTCAAAATCTGTCACGTTCTTGGTCTTTATCACATTCAGTAACATGCTTGTGCAATTTTTTCTTCTTGTAGTATGACATTGGGCTGAAAGCATAAAAAATAACAAAATATTGTAGTCATGTTTCTTCACAGAATTAAGCTGATGTGACCACTCATTTCTTGCAAAGGTAAGTACTGCGGCAGTATAATATCAAAAAAGAGGTTTTGAAGGTGAAGTATATAAAATATATGAGGAAGAATAAAGCAAAACATTAAAAAGAAATAACCTAACCTAAACTTCTTTTTTGTCCCTATTCGAACCCGCGATTTTCGTGCGATGCTTGAGAGGTGCTTTAACCAGCTGAACTTCCTATGGCAGGTATTTTGGCAGGAAACTAAGTTATCTAACCTGGATGCTCATGTCACAGTGTTTGCATGCTGGCGGATCCCACGCGGAAATGAGAAACTGATGAGCTCAGCCAGCCCATTTCAGGGATGCCAATGATTATTTGTTGCAGATATATGCATATTCGCTGAGCCAGTGATGCTGGGTTTCAGCTGGGCAGACTGTTTTGGCTCCAGGCCTTCATGGAGGCCAATACCATAGGCAAATGTTAGCTGCAGCAAGTATTGCAGTTGCATCGATGCTCGGCTGTGGGCACATATCAATATTCCCTAAATACCTGGTACCTAGCATCACAACTGGGAGCACCATGCTGTTCATGCCATAGTTTTACAGAACATAACATGTTTAGCCAATATTTACAGTGGTTTTGGACAACAGCTGTGCAAAGAAGGTTTTGACAGACAAACCTTGGGGGAAGCAATACTGGATTATCCCTCCCCTGGGTCTACTCTTGTGCCTACATCACATAGACTGATGTCATTTGTGAAATGTTTGGCAGTGATCAATCATTCGTGAAATAGGGTGGAGTATACCACCTGAACACTCAATCAACATCCTTGTCCAAGAAGTATCTACAACATGATCCTTGATGCATGCTTATGAAGTCCTCATGTTTCCTTTCTAGTATCTCGTTTATAAGTGTCATGTTCGTGCTCGCGATAAGGAATGGTGATGCACAAACATTTTGCTAAGCAATTTCAGGTTAAATTGATTACCTATAATGTGACATGGTATACAATACCAGTGTATAGCATAGGTTGGTTCAGTGTCCTAAAATTGTTTCACCATTAACTGTGTGGATGAAGAAAGAAGTTGCTTGGGAATAGTGAAAGATTGGAAGAAAATAAAGTATCGCCACTTAAGGATTATAAAAGCAGAATGCTGTTGTAATACACATTTCACTTCAGTCACATGCATTTTACATTATTTGGCTGTCGTGTGTTTAATGACTGCCCACACATCATGTGGAAAAATGGTAAAAACCTAAGACAAGGATGAAATAGCACAATTCCATTCACCGTGAATTTCCAGGCCACGTTGACAAATTATTTTACACTGGGTTGGTTGGTTGGGCATTGGTTTTATGACATTTTGACTGTTGAGTCATGTAGCATTACCAATCTCTCACACCGATTGGTCGCTGGTGAAGAATAGCGACAGGGGAGACTCAAACACACAACCTTTTGATTGTGAGACAAGGATCTTACCCCTTGACTACTCGTCCCCTTATAGCATGGGTATTATTATCTCAATTCCGAATATAGCTCTTCCTGAATTATGAACCTGAGAACAAATCATAAAGGTGCAGTCATAAGTATCTAAACCATTCTTTCAAATTTGAGTCTCAAAAACCCCAAAACCATTTTAAATGACACTAATCCCATGCAAAATTTTGACATCCTGCTGTGCTCTGTTTCAAGATCTCACACCTAACAAGAAACCAACCTAACCTAACCTAACCTAACCAAACCTGACCTAGAATGTTGGGTATCCTTATCAGTTAAATTCTGCATAATAGTTATACCAATATGATATTGCAAGACATTCTTGCAGGCAATTTGTGCAAGTTCATGTAGAACAATCCTGCATGAATACAGAATTGTCTGCACTATGTCATACAGAATTGTCTGACACAGATGCAAAATCGTACAGTACTGTCCTGCAGTGACTTTGCTGACATACATAATTGTATAGGGTGCTGTGTGACGTCTCAAGCATGCCTGCATCGTCTAGTAGGGTCTTACTCTCCTACAGGATTTCATCAGTCATCCATGGCATTTTCACTGGGGCTTGGGGCACTACAATATTTCCAATGGATCAACCACATTCAAACTGTTTTCCCACCACTAGTTATGAATCGTCCCTTTTCAATTTTCCAGGCGAAAGTATTCCAGGGTACAATATTTCATTAGAATTTACCAAATTATTTGTTTTCCATCATTGCAGGCATCCTGAATTTAATCATGATCTCAGCATAATGGATGGTGCAGCTGTTCCTTGCTGATGAAGATGTGCTTCCTGCACAAGCCTGCAACTGATGAAAGGATCACAGTGAGGCAATGTTGACGACAAAAATGCGTCTGTGTGAGTATTTGATCTGCTATTTTGAATATCCTTTTGTTTCGCCAACAATTGAAATTCACATTTTAATCCTCACTGTGTGAAAGGAGGGATGCAGTGGTTCTTTTATTAGAACCTACCTTCTCGTGATGGTGTTACCAGAGCTCCTGTTATTGCTTAAATGTAGCATGTTATAGCTTTTATATATGGAAAATCCAATTATGACAGGATTTTCGATGATAATTCCAGTCTCCAAGGACACTGAAGCTAGGGCAGGTCATTGTCAGGTCACAGTCTTGCCTTAGTATGAGTTGTAAATCTGCATTGAAACATTTTGCATGGATAAGCCATGGAAGATGTGATGAAAAGTGAAATATGTGTGTATAGATAAATTATTGAAGCAAAATTCACTATTGCACTTGTGGCCTTAGATGAGGTGACATTTATGTCAAAGCTAACAAATGTGTTGCTTATTGCTTATGCAAAATATGTTGTTTATAGCTCTTCCTAGTTAGCTTTTTTAATCTGGCATATATGCAGTGGCAAGTTATGTTCTAATAGCATTCAAGGTTTTATGTCATTATTAGGTGAAGTCATTGTTTTTATGTTGTGAAAGCTTCTCAAAGGGTGTGGAAAATATTTGGTTCTGGTTTGGTGGCAATCATTTCCTTTAACTGAATGATATCTATTTCCCAAGATTTTATCTTCAACACTTCACTTGTTTCCAAGTATGGTGCCTTGAAAGGATTGGTGACCTGGACATTTGTATGTGTCACCTGTGTTAGACTAAGACTGCAGTTTGTGTATCATGAATATTGAAGCAAAAATCGCATTTGTTTGTGATCGTAGTCCAACAACTATGGTCAATATGGATGGCTGACTGCACCACGAAATTCAACTGTTTGAGCTGATCTCGAAGATAAACAATGGACATGGAGATATTTCAATAAATTCAAAGACATTTCAGTTCAGTAGAAGTTCAAGGATGTAGCAAAATCGTGCTAACAAGTTAGTGAGGGTCAAATTGACCTCCCACACTATGGGCGCTGTATGGCCGATGTAGTTGATGTGCCCATAAACTCCAATAACCAACCGACATCCCACACTGCAATGGGGACACAATCCTCCCACACTGACACTGAAAGTGCTTGAAAATACTATGACATGGTGAGTTAACTTGTAGTGTGTTATTGAAATTCAATACCTCTATTGTGTAAGGTAATTCGTTTAAATAGTTTAAATACAACGAGAATTGCACATTTCTCAACATAGTCACCTGCTGAGATCTGGGTTGAGGAATGTATGATGCTGGGCAATTTTTCCCTATTGCACATATGAATATGTTTGCTTCAATCTGACAAATCATATTAATATCAGCAATTGCATGTACCTGATATGTGTTTCTTTTCTAGCATTACATCTTTATTCAATACTCAATGTTGTCAGCCTGGCAATGTGGGCACACGTTGTCTGCTGTGGTGCTGGTAAGTTATTTGCATTAATTGCTTTGATCATTATTTAATAGGATCCTGACCAGGATCACAACCATGATTTTATATCCTCATATATCTAGATGTCTGTCTGGCTGGGTACCACAGTAGTATATCTGGGAGGATTGTTGCAATGTTGTCACATGTGATTACTGATACGGGGAGGTGTTTACTAGGGATATATATGCTGTTCAGAAATTCAAATTAAGCAGAGACTTCTATAGGTACTAACTATAGCGGGTTGGCTTTCTGCAAAAGTAAATTCTGCTACTTCGGATGTAGTGAGGAAAGCTGCGCAAGGGTGGTGGACTCAGCAAAGCCAAGTTGACTGGATTTTTAAAGACGCACGGAGGATAAATTTTGTAAGCATGAAAACACAACAATTTTCATCTGCTTCTATGCATATCCACCACATATTATTTTGGATTATAATTCAATGCTTTCTGCTATTTGACTAATTAAATCGCAGGACATTTTTCGTTGGTGACTTATTTGTGTAGCTTTTTTCCTACACTGAATTTGCAGAACAAAGCTTTTCAGGGTTATTTTTCACCAGCTGGTGCACTCTAGAGCTCAGCTGGTGAAAAATAGTCAGTGTGTAGTCAGTGCTCCAAACCGTCAAAGGTGGTCGGCACTGCCATGTTGCCCCTCCTCCATTGGTTGGTCACAGCTAGTGTGTTCGTTCGTCTGATCAATAACCATTTTAGTCGATGTGGAAGTGTACATGTTTGAACATATGAACTAGAATTCGAATTTGCACATGTGAACATCTGCATGTACCAACTTGTTTGTTCAAAATCATCTTCTTGAAGCAACATTTCTACACAAAGATGTCATATATGAACATGTGCTCAATTGAGACCTTTGGTGTAAGGGGTTGCTATATTAACATCTGCCGCACGAACGTTTGCGATGCGAATATTGGCGTATGTGAATATTGATGTTGCGGACCTCTGCAGTACTGCTCACATACATTCGCGTTTTTCAGACTTGGGTAGATTAATGTTGCTGTAGTTCTTCCCCAGTATAATGCAATTCTACGATTTGAGCAGATGCCATCATCTTATAGGACACTTGCTTCGACCTGTGGTCATGAAAATTTTTATTTAAGGAATTAACTTCCAGATCACGTAACAAGATAGCATTCAACTGCACCCACGGTCAACCGGTTGATCTTTCTCGATAGTTCCAGATGCTGTCAATGACCACATTTGTGTTGTTGATAAGTGCTCCTTTTTAAACTATGACATAATCTTACCCATGGTATGTTGTCGATCATGCCTTGCTACTCAATGTTTTGACATCCACTGTGCAAAACTAGGGATAATTATTATTACATTACGGTGATGGTTGTTTGTTAGGTGGTTCACGGCGCACTTTATTATTTTGTATTACAATTACGGCTAATGACGCCGCTCACATTGATTCACCGGTGGGGGCCCCTGTATTTGGAGATGTCCCGAGCGGTGAACTCGGGACATTTCCACTCGGGAAATGTCTCGAGTGTTGAACTCGGGACCTTGGCATTCAGAGCTCAGCACCTTTTCCATTTGGCCGTCCCCGCCCCGCAATGCTGTGATCACAACATTCTATCCATGACCTGACTTACCCAGGCTGTGCACGCTGGCGCGGGTATGACAATGGTCACGGTGCCGTTACAGACGTGAGCACGCCGCCGCTGGTGTACGTGGACCGGGGCGGCAACGCCAGCCTGCCGTGTCCGTGGGCGGCGGCCGCCAACACATCGCTGGTGTGGGTGCGCGACGGTCGCGCCCTGCAGGACGCCACGCCCACCGCCGACGGCCGCCTGCTCGTGCACGACGCGACCGATGCCGACGAGGGCCTGTACGGCTGCCAGCCGGACGGCGAGCAGCACGAGCCGCGATACGTGCGGCTGCTGGTGGGCCGTGAGTGGTGCCGGCGGACGTCGGGTGTTGCGTGTGGTCGGCAGTGCGTGGTGGTGTGAGTGATTGACTTGCAGGCGGGCATGAGTGGCATAGGTGCTAAGCGTGAATGATGAGTGAGCGAGTGTGACGTTTGTCAGCGGTTGTGTGTGCTCGCGCAACGCCTCGCGGCATGAAAGTGGACTCAGCGGTACTTTTGCGGGTTTGGACCGCCACGGCAGCAATTTGAAACCATCTACGCCCTTGCAGATGCAGCTATTGTCTGGCAGCATGAAAGTTGACTGAGCAGTACCGTTGCGGGTTTGGGCCGCGCCTGATCACAAAGTGGGCTGCTAATGCCGTTTGGCTTTTGTTGCGTCTCGATGTTTGTATGGCGCGCCAGTCGCCACCTGGTCGCCATCCGTATATGCGTGAGCTTGATATTGCAACCCACCTTCT
Source organism: Imbricaverruca yamaguchii (assembly GCA_034440575.1). Taxonomy (NCBI): domain Eukaryota; kingdom Metazoa; phylum Arthropoda; class Thecostraca; family Neoverrucidae; genus Imbricaverruca; species Imbricaverruca yamaguchii. The sequence continues at coordinate 1,671,766 of JAOTOL010001580.1, read as the reverse complement.
ATGCAACTACGTGACATGCACCAGTTCACATGGTATGCAGTAGTTGCTGTCATCTGCAGCTGACATGAAGCCACTTAGTGGACATATTCTCCGCTATGTGTGTCCGGTCATTGCAGTGTGCCAACTCTCAGGATGGGCCGCCAGGTCTGCCCGACGCGCTCGCCAGTGTGACGGTGCACGCCCACACGGTGCTGGCCGAGGTGTTCTGGCGACTCAACGACACGCTCGCGGCGTCACTGATGCGCGTCATGCTGCGCTACCGGGCCGTCGGCACCGACGACTGGAAGACGCCGCTGCGTCCGCATATGGCGCCGAGCGAGGTGAGCCGCCGCGTCCGCACATGGCGCCGAGCGAGGCTAGCCACTGCGTCCGCACATGGCGCCGAGCGAGGTGAGCCGCCGCGTCCGCACATGGCGCCGAGCGAGGTGAGCCGCCGCGTCTGCACATGGCGCCGAGCGAGGTGAGCCGCCGCGTCCGCACATGGCGCCGAGCGAGGTGAGCCGCCGCGTCCGCACATGGCGCCGAGCGAGGCTAGCCACTGCGTCTGCACATGGCGCCGAGCGAGGCTAGCCACTGCGTCCGCACATGGCACCGAGCGAGGCTAGCCACTGCGTCCGCACATGGCGCCGAGCGAGGTGAGCCACTGCGTCCGCACATGGCGCCGGCGAGGTGAACCGCTCTCCCTTCTGTTGGGCTGTTGGTTAGAGGACGGGTCAGCTCAAAGCCGTTGGGGCAGTGGCGTCACTGGACGTGAGGGGGGGCGTGCGTGGTCTGTGTGTGCTGAGTAGCCTGCTGTGTCAGAACTGCAGCCGATAGCGGCACGTGACGGTACCGCCGTGTACCTGCCGACCTAACGGATGGCAGACACTGGGCGGAGGGACGAAACGGCAGTGAAACATTGCTGAATAGTGTTCCTGCTTGATACTGATGAAAGTGTGGGGGCAACCAACTAATGGTGGTAGTATTAGGCTGCTGCACTTCCGAAGGTGAATATAACGAGGTTCGAATATCGTTCAAGTTAACTTGTCTTCCCGATCGCTCTGCTGTTAGGAGTACGTACTGTAGGGTTCAAGATACTAAGTAGCCTCACATTTCGCCCCAGCTGGAACAGTCTGCTGAAAACTGGCCGGGTAAGGTCGTGCCGCGACAACACAGTTAAACTGTGGGAACATAAACGCGGTATTGCACTCAGCTCGGATGTGGTAAAGCGGCACTTCGGTGTATTGGATGTAGTAAGGCGATGTACAACTCAGTTGGTGTGCTTCCACAGGCTATTGACCTTCCAAAGATCACTCCAGGAAATGGGCCCAAGTTTACCTCAGATGACCTGTATTTGCTTTTGAGTCACTATGGGTCAGTTTGGATGTCAAAACTGAATCTGGCGTTCACCCTGTATACAAGAAAATTGCGTTTTCGAGCACTATTTCTGAAGCTTCCGGCAGCACGTCAACCGAGTCTGAGCTTCGGCCTATGTGCTGAAATCAATTATGAGAATCGCACATGATGGGCGTCGGAAGATGATGAGGAACAAATTGCTGAATATTCCAAGTGATTATCAGTATCTTTTTACAGAGTAAATATGGCAATTCTCGCATCACGTGTTAAGCCAACAAAATGTTTTTGTTTTACTTAACTATCACTCCGTTTGGAAACGATAGTTGGGTAGCAACAATTATTGTACTGGAGAAGGCAGCAAATTATACACGTGCGATGGTACTAGTTAATTAAAAGAAATATGGTTGAACGTCACGTTTGCACGAACTACGCAAATTGATAGTTCAAAAGACCTCTGGTGACTTCCCACATCAAATATTACAACAGCCAATAGGCTGGCTTCTGAATGATAACAGAGAAGACGAGTCGAATCTCGGAAGCGCTCCTGCTCTTCGCGTGATTGTTTCTTCTCCAAGTTAATAATATGAATGGTCATCTGTGCTAGTCGTGCCCGGAGCCGAACAAAGCGTGCACCGCCTGTTTACAACGATACTGCTGGAGTGGGATCGCGTGATGAGGTCCTGAATCCCAACCTGTACAACAACCTGTTGTGATGAACCACGATCACGTAGGGTGTCCTCAGCAAAACGTCTATGCTGAACCAATTGAATTTTGTTTTGAGACTAAAATGAACTCCGTGATGTGTTGCGTTCGGATGGAAGTACTGTGTTATTGCTTGCAGCGAGTGACCTTGCGTTGTTGACCCAGTGATCCGCAGGTGTGTGCACACCTTCCTGATCAGGCGGCACGGTGCGATACTGGGTCGCTGACTTGCGGTCACTTTCTCAGACGCACTGTGAGGTGTACCACCTACGGCCCAACATAACTTATGTGTTCGAGATGTGGACGGAGAACCGACTGGGCGCCGGCCCTGTCACTACTGTGTACGCCACCACGCGGCCCGACCCGGCCAGTCAGACAGGTGCGTCTCACTGTCAGAAAAAACCGGCAGAAAGCTAACACCACACCCAGTCAGACAGGTGCGTCTCACTGTCAGGAATGTGAAACCATCTACGCCTTTGTAGATGTCGCTATTGTGTCCGAGTAGCTTGGTTGTGGGTCTGCACGAATGTTTGTTGACGACGGTGCCCATGTATTCAGTAGGCCTTATCGATTGTCCTGCGACCCACGGACCGCAGTCCTATAATGTCCTCCACTCGACTGCCGCGGGCTGTGACACGGGCGTTAGGCCGGTCGGTCGTTGTCCGTCTTTTCCGCCCAATTGCAGGTAGCCAGGCTCCTAACAGTGGGTTATCCTAGGCATGGGCACAAACTGGCCGGCCCTAACAAAATGCCGCGTAGTCTTGGGTGTAGTATTGATGGCTAGGAACAAAAGGCGTGTTTTCGACAAGTCGACACATTGGAGGTCTGGTGTTACTGGTCAGTTGCAGAAATGAACTATTCTAAGGTTCTATTCCGTAGGTCTTTCATTTATGCCGTGGGTGGGCTCTCATCAACATTTAATATAGTTGCAGATGTCATGGGTATCAGCACAATTCATGAAAGCCCTCTATGTATGGTGACTATGTATTTTGTTTGCGCATGCATGCATGTCGGCTGCATAATGTTATTCTGTCACTGTTGTGTGACTGACACTCCATATCAGAGCCAGACGCAACCCAGATAATGGTCTGGTTGAGATGACAGTGCTGCCTGGTTGACTCAGCTATCTGAATCAGACGTGATGCGGAGCATGGTCCAGTGTGGGTTGGTCGGTTGGTTTAATTGGGCTTTGGGGCGCATCGACCGCCTCGGTCATACAGCGCCCATCCGGTGGGGGCGGTTTTGCTGTATACAATGCGTGATGCAGATTGTGGTCTGGCTGTGGTGGTGGAGCTGAATGATTTATTTGGTTGTCTCTGGATAATACGTGATGAAGAGTATGGTCGGGCTGGATCGGTAGTGCAGTGTGGTTCACCCGGTTGTTTGGATGAGACGTGGTGCGTGGTCTGCTCTGGCTCAGGCAGTGGTGCTGTGTGGCTGGTCTGGCTGTCTCAGGGCCGAATGTGGCGCAGGCCATGATCTGGCTCAGGCAGTGGTGCTGTGTGGCTGACCCGCCTGTCTTCCGGCCAGACTTGACGCGGGGTCTGCTGGCCGAGGCGGTGGTGCTCGGCTCGGAGAGCTGGGTGGCCTCCGTGTCCGTCTCGCTGGTGGCCGCCGCTCTGGTACTGGTCGCCGGCGCCTGTCTCGTCTGCCGCAGTCGGCGGGACGCTCCCGCAAACGGTGGGTGGCGGAGGTGTGCCGACTAATCAGCAGCCCAACATCTAGGTGGATTTTCAATTAGTAACTCAAATCATCAGTTATGGTCATGGGCACAGTTGAAAAAGCAGGTCGTTATGTGCCTTTGCGGCCAATGCGTCCCTAAGCTACAATACAAGAAAAGCAGGTCGTTCCTATATTTTTTATATCTGGAACATTATCCTCTCTAGAAAGTTATTCTCTCATTTTTATCCTATGGAGGTTGAATGCTGCTATTTTGCAATGGACTGCTCTGTGATTAGGTGCTCAAGTTGCACTGGGAAGAAGTGTATACTGATATTTCGATGTTACATGGTTGAAGAAAAATACCCTCTCCGCATTCGTTTACCCCAAGGTGTCCTCTTTACATCCGGAATTACAAAGCTCAAATCAAACACTGGTTATGGGCGTCGTTTTGTGTACCTTTTGTATGGCTCAAAGCACTCCAACTTTATTTTGAACCATTCCAATAATTTTGAAGAAGACATCAACCATTATATATATATATATATATATATATATATATATATATATATATATATATATATATATATATATATATATCCTCGTATAGTATCCAATGGGTGGGTAATACGTGACTGATGCATATAATGTGCATGCAAACCAAGTAAAAAACGTTTATGGTCATCTGCATAATTTTGATTCACCGTACAGCTACTTCATCTAAAAAAATTAAACCTATGCATCGGTCCCATGATTTCATACATAATTTCTTTGATGATTCTTCCACATTTTGCACGGTAGCTTTGTTCACCGCATGGTACCCAAGTGTTAATTGTTGCGCTGTTTCGGCATCAGCGATACTCAGGAATAGCATGAAAGCGTCCGTAGCGATAGATATTGAATTGCAAAACGTTTTCCAAGAATCGTGCAACTGCGCTGTGTTTGATGTCAAAGTAGCTAATCGCTCAGGCGTGGCATATTTCAGTACGCATTCGTAAGTGCGTTGAGCGAAAAGTTTCGATCTCGCCAGGATTCGAACCTGGAATCTTCTGATCCGTAGTCAGACGCGTTATCCGTTGCGCCACGAGACCCCGGTGTGGGAGCGCGGGCTGAGTGTATTTATACCTAACATTAAGTTACCGCACTTATTTCACGTGTTTGAAGTCATTCATAGCCATATTTGAAAATCATCCTGTCTTTCTTCCTGTTGCGCTCCAGTCGTGGAATGCCTGAAGGCCTTTTTCCCACATTATCAGGGCCCAGAAGCAGGTACTGGGAAAATGCGCAGCCTGCCCCACCCCTTGGTCGTGAAATGGCGCCTAGGCGGGAAGGCCCAACTACACTCCTTTTATTTTGTTTGCAGTCTTAGTGCTCAAGGCTTCCACCTAAGGGCTGAAGTGCGTGGTGAGCTCCGCCATCGAACTTTTTCGGTGAAAAGCTCCATCCACTTTTCAGTGAAAAGCTCCATCCACTTTTCAGTGAAAAGCTCCATCCTGAGGGAAATCGGCGCCAAGAAATCACGTTTGTGAGGTCCGATCGCACCTTTCGATTTTGTTTGTTTTGTGAGAGGGGATCATTGGTGATCCTCCGTGGAAAATGGTACCCCTTGGCTGGCTGCACAAAAATATGGCAAAAATTATATTTGCAATTTGCTCCAATCTCCAAGATGTTTGGAGCAAATTGTTTGGGCAAGCCAGTCTGCCCACAACACCTAATTATAGAACAATTTAAAGACCGATGCCTAATTTTGTGGGAAATCTCGCGCACAACTGCATATTCGTGGAGTTTTCTATAACGTTGCAGGGTCTAGAGCCCTGCTCCACAATGCCTTTCTACGCCACCAGTTTTTGATACGTTCCAATGTTTCCAAAGTTGTGTATGAAAAGTAGAGCCCACCCCTCAACATCATTTCCCCTCGGGCATCACAGGATAATTTCTCATACCACTGTTATGCTTAATTTGTATTCTGTTAAATAAACTTGTGCCTTCACGATCATTTCCACGAAACGACACCTTTGACTGAGGAACTTCCTTGATTTCACAGCCCACCGTGGGCCGCCACGATAGCCCTACTCTGATGATTGGTTGAAATCTACCAGTATTATTGTCTCTTTTACTCGGGTTGTTACGATAAAGAACAGATGCAAACAATTAGGCATATCAGCTACTTCCCCTTGATGCAAGTAAGGATACCAGATGGAACCTTCCATCTGTGTGGGAAATTCAGATGGGCTCCTCCAATGACTACAATTTGGTGTCAGGGTTGAAGGTATGAATTTATATGTAATGCTACGAGGGTGGCTCTATGACTGCCAAGCACATACCTGATCCTAATCAGGGGTGCCTCGGAGGATAATGGCCATACCCTCCACTGCCAGAGATGTCACCTGTCACTGTCAGAGGCGTTCCCAAGGCTACCAGAGGCGCCCCTCTTGCTGTGAGTATTTAACGGGTAGCTGCGAACTCGCAAAGATTCGCACCCAGGAAGGTGGGTTCCTTAGCTGGTGTATTATCACCGGGCGGCGACGTAGTGTTAGACGAACACCAGTGACTCTTAACCTGCCGAAGCTCCGTCGCGCTGAGTATAGGAGACTAGGCTGTGGCTTCACGACCCACTCAGCAGCTGAGGCCATATGGCACCGCCTGCTGAGCATAGGGGCGCGTCGACTGCGTTTGTCATACTCTGTCACGCGGGGCGGGGCGCCCCGCGTGGCAGGCAGTGCTCGCTTCACGTGAGTCGGCGGTCAGCGTGTCGACCTCTGACGTAGCGGACCTGCAGCACCGCCGCGAACAAGTGCTTGCTTTCGTAGTAGCGCTCCATACAAGAGGGATAGTAATACTGAGGGTCAAGGGCGGTCGGTACTGGTGGGCCTCTTATATTGGACCACACGGCAACCAGACAAATTTACGTAAAGCAAACGTAGACATGACGGATGTACGTTCGCAAATGCACGTAAGCAAATGTACGTAAGTCAATGTACGTAAGCAAATGTACGTAAGTAAATGTACGTAAGCGCTGATGTAGGTATGGCTAATGTACGTATGCGTAAGCGCAAGCGCAAGCGCAAATATACTGATGCGTAAATGTACGTAATTATAAATGTACGTAAGCACAAAAGCGCAAATGTGCGTATGTGCAAATGTACATAGGCGCAAATCTACTTAGTCACAACAGTATGTAAGTGCAAATGTACGTAGGAGCGTAAATGTACATATTCGTAGAAGTACGTAATTGCACATGTATGTAAGCGCAAAAGTATACAAAGTAAGTAAGTAGTAAGTAATAAGTAAGTAATAAAGTAAGTAAGTATGCAAAGTAAGAAAGTAAGTATGCAAAGTAAGCAAGGTATGCAAAGTAAGTACGCAAACGTACTTATGGACGTACGTTCAGATATACGGAAGCGCAAAAGTACGTATAGCAGATATACGTATACGTAAGAAGTGCAGATATACGTAAGAGCAAATATGGTTATGGGAAAGGTACGTAAGCGAAGGTATTTAAGCGCAAATGTACGTATACAATTTGTACTTAACCAAATGTACACAAACGCACGCATGAATAAATGTACGTACATTTGCACGTATGTTCAATTGCACGTACGTACATTTGCGCATACGTACATTTGCGCTTACATACTTTTGCGCACACGTACTTTTGCGCTAGCGTACATTTGCGCATACGTACATTTGCGCTGACGTACTTTTACACATACGCACTTGCTCTTACTTACATTTGCGCATGTACGTATACGTACATTTGTGCATGGGTACCTTCACGCTTGCGTACATTTGCTCTTACGTACTTTTGCGCATGCGCACATTTGCGCTTATGTATATTTGCGCATACGTACTTTTGCGCTCACACACATTTACGCTTACGAACGTTTGCGCTTACTTGCTTACTGGTGATGATGTGCCACGCTGCCCCAGATGTCACGCCCGTTTATCTGTGCGGCATGTCCTGCTGTCCTGCCCCGCCTACGAGGAGAAGCGTAAACGTCACTTTGGGCATGTTCAGACTTTGTCACTCAGTGAGGTTTTAGGCAACGACTCGGATATTGTTCAATCGGGGCGACTATTCGACTACCTCGCTGAAATATCATTTTCCGTAATATATGCGCCACGTTGAAAATGTTGAATGTTGCCATCCTTTATTTCATGTACGATTCGTTGTGTCGATTAATATTCTGCAAGGTTGGCTAGCTTGCATGTGCGCTATATCGACGTGTAAATAAGTTGTATTGTTATGGTCGCTGCATGACCAATGTAGTCGATGCGCCTTAAAGCCCTGATAACTAACTACGAACGTTTGCGCTCACGTACATTTGTCATACGTACATTTGCGCTTACGTACAGTAGCCATCCGTACATCTGCGCTTACGCACAGTTGCATATGTGCATCTTCGCGTACGTACATATACTTACGTACGTCTGCCGTACGTACATTTGCCTTTCGTAAATTTGTCTTGGAATCTACCCGCACCCGATGTTGTGTGACTCGTGCCCGGTGTGGTGGTGTAACTGGCCATGGCCGTCGGCAGCTGACACCAGCGAAAGTCTGGAGCTGGTGTCGCACCTGCAGCAGCCCGGCTACGAGCTGGAGGTGCTGGAGCCGGACGACGCCGGCGGCGGCGGCCACAGCGCGTTGCTGCTTAACAACAACAGCCGGCGCGCGCTGCTGCTCAACAACAACGTCGAGGTACACCCGGTCAGGATCTGAGGTCGTCTTTCAACCGAGGCGCCGCCCGGCGCGCGTGCAATCGGTCGGCTCGCACACGGAACACTGCCGGTCAATGGGGTCCGAGAAGTGCTGAATGTGGCGCGGCGTGTGACGGTCTCTGGACGGTGTGGAAGCTGGTGTCGCTTTATGCCCCCAGCCGGGTACGGTGCGAGAAGGGTGGTAGCCGGGTAGGTGGTAGAATGAACTATGCCTGTGTATGAAACACAACGTTGTATGACACAAGGAGCGCGGCTGCCTTCGTTGGCAAAATATGACGTGCTGCCCGCAACTCGAACCACGCTGACGTGTGAATGCATAGTTTTCATTCCGATATTGTTCTGATCAATGGGTATACTGTAACTTACTTTTTTCGGTGTATTTAGGGTATTCGGTGGTGTATTTATGGACCCGTCACGACTTGCCCCCTCCCACTTGCCCATACAAAACAAGCCGAAATTTAGGCATGATATACAGCGGAGGTCTCGAACCATTCTCAGTAACTCCGGACCCAGGTAAGGGTGAATGACGCAGCAAACATTTTATGAGTTTACAGTACCATGTGATGCAAATAAGGACAGCCTTCCTGGGCCAACTATCCTGTGGTCTCGTTTCAGTTTGCCCTAACTAGGCGTAGTCTGATCATCTTGTAAATGTTGCAATTCTAGACACTAGGGGGATTCTCGTATTGGAACCCGCTTCTGGTTTTAATAAGGTGGTATAACGATACGAGTCACTTCATTTATTCGTTCGCCCACGTTATGCGGCGATGTATGTGACCCAAATGTAGCTGCATCCCATGCCCTAAAACACGAAGAATAGAAGCTAATTCCATGAGCAGCTCTACTTGTCATGCATCTACGCGCAGATACCATCTGGCCTGTTGAACCCGTTCAACAGGTTCAACAGGTTCAACAGGTCAGATGAACCTGTTTAACTCGGAGCAGCCCCTTGAATCACAAGTCAGTTTATGAGAGACCCATGAGTTGCAAATCATGTGTGTTTGTACTCTGTGTCATACTTATGGCATTTAGCGGCTCAGCCGTGGCGAATGTGTGCTGCATAATGCTAATAGACGTACGGAATTGATCTAAGGAGACAGTTGTGGTACTTTTTATCGTATGCAAGCACAGTGATAACTAGTTAAGTGCTTACTAACTGTACCTATTTGAGACGCTTATTTAGAGGTCCAAACTGGCCGAAAGACTCGATAATTACTCATTCGACGTTTGTGTTGAGTTCGCAATGCGCTGAGTGTCTATTGTACTCGTTTGGTGTTATTTATTTAAAGTTTGTAGTCCACCATGCGTTGTGCAAGATCTGAATTTGACAAATCAGCTTCCAAGTTTCGACATAATTTGACCGACACGACTATTCGTTGCCGGTCTCTATTATCGCAATGTGCTGGGCATGTGTGGGACGGAGTCGCATCATTGTGCAGTGTGCTGTTTGTAACAAAGGTGTCCGACCGAGTGCCGATCCTTGTGTTGTTGCGCTTATGCCATGCGTAGCTTTGTAACGCTTCGGAAATGCGTTCGCGTATGCAGTGCGGAACTTCTCTGCAAACCGCTTCATTGCTTGGCCCGTGTGATGGCATCATTGTAGCATCCCATCGGCACTCGCAGTATCTGGCTCCGTGGGGTGTCAACGGCGCAAGGTGCTGCGTAGCGGAAGCACGAGAACTCTGTTATTTACGCTTGCGATATTGCTGAGGCGTGCTGTTTACTGGCAATATAATAAACCGGTGCTCCTGTACTCAATTTTATCTGACCTCTGTGTGTGCACCAAATGGTCTATATCATTTTAAAAGAGACAGTCGTCGCTCTTTGCGATTCGTTATGAGACGTGTTTGCAGTGCGAACAGAAAAGGGACTGCAACCGAACTGGGGCCCAGAAAGACATTTCTGAAAGAAATTGAAATTGAAATTGAATGGAAGAAATGGAAATTCAAGAACAGAAATATTTTATTCACGATACAGCGTCTATATAACTCTTGTAAACGCAGCGAAGATTCTAATAAATCATGGTGTGCGGTGACGCTGATTCGCTAATTCAAAAGGAGAGCGAGGTGACCCCAGTCGCGATGTGCCCCGCTGCGCCCAGGTGATTGAAGAAGATACTATAATTGCTAAACCTGTTTATTCCATGCAATGTCCATAGGTGTAATCCCAACTTCATTTTGGGGATGTGTCCCGCTGAACCCCACTCGTTCACGCACCAACTCAGTAAATTGACTAAAAATATTGACGAGCATGGCGTAATTTTGACGATCTTAGTCACTGGCATGAGAATCCTCCGGTTCCTGCGTCAATACGCTGACCACCTTGCGTGGTAGGGAACGTGACGATCCTCGTGTGGCGCTGGGGGAGGTATTTACTCTGTAGTCCGGTGCGACACTGCCTCTCAAAGCTCGGTTAAAATTTTCGTTCATATTGGCCTATGTTCGTGTCTGTATTTGGTCTAGTGGCGCATCGACTGCCAAAGTCATTTTACGCCCCTAGAGAACTGTATATTGGCGATATAAAAACATCCAGCTTTAACACTACGTTCCTGCAACAATCATTGTTAATAGTAACACATCGCATGGTAAACGTTACAATATGGCGAAAGCCGTACAACAATAAGTGCAACAAAAACTAAACACCCACAATCGAGATATCTCTGTAAATAACGCTCGAATGCTAAGACCTTGACCACAAACAAGAGCTTCGCCCCTGTGTGACACCCCCGGGACCAACAGGAACTTCCCGGTTGGATGCGACGCCATTGAAGCACAAATGTCCCCGAAAACTATACGCAATGCGGGCCCCGCACACGCGAACCTCAAACAACGAGACCGAGGTCTGGTCAACTCAACACATTTCGGCGACATCGGCAGCAACATCCACACACTGGAAAGCACATGGCTGCGCTGAATCAGATGTTCATAAGGCAACTGCGCTTGGTTAGATGGCCTAATGGGAGCCCTAATTCAGCACGAACACGTTGTTCTTTCCGATGAACGTGAGGGACGTTCCGAGCGGGTCGGCCAGCTGGGGCATGTGCCCCGACTGGCGTCCCAGGGCCGCTCGGCACAGCAGCCGGCAGCGATGCACCAGCAGATGTGGGTCGGTGCGGTGCAGCCCTGCCATCGCCGGCCGCGTACTGCGGTCGGCCAGCAGCAGCAGCAGTCGGCGCAGCAGCGGCTCTGACGTCACGCCGCCGCCGAGCATCGCGGCCGTCTGTCGATTGTCCATCAGGCCGAGCAGGGAGCTCAACGTGTCGTCGGCCACGGCGGTCGGGTCGAACCGGTCTCCGGCGAGCAGTGGCACCAGGCGGCCGTACAGGTGGTCCGGAACGGAGCCAGCGTCGAACTGGTGCTCGCCGAGCAGCGACAGCAAGCAGCGGTACAGACCGTGCGACACTGCGCGCGGTAAGCCGTTCGGCCGCGAGGCAAGCAGCGCCAATAGCTGATACAAAGGCTCGGGCGACGAGTCGACGCCGGCTGACATGTCAGCAGAGAACTTCAGCACCAGGCGCAACAGGTCCATAACACGATCACTGTGGTTCTCGCCAGTGCGACTGTTCAGCATTGTGAGCAGGATACGACCCAGGCTGTCCGGCATGTGGGACGGAACGATGTCAGGAACTCCGCCGTGCGTACCCAGCAGCAGCCGGATGAAATCGGTGACCGAATCGTTTTCGCCGAAAACGTCCGACGAGCCCAGCAAGACGCGGATAAAGTCCTCTGGATGCTCGACATGTGTGTTGAGCGTCATGCCATTCAGCACGTTCAGTAGCATTTTGATAACATTTCCATGAACGCCGCCGGACCCCGAGCCCGATGCTGCTGCCACCAACTCAACTAGAATGCGGATCGTATCCTCAGACTCTCCGTTCGGATTGGCAGCCGCCGGGCCGGCCAGCAGCAGCATCAGCGCGTGGTGCAGCGCGCTGGCCGGTGCCGAGGACCGGACGGAGTGTCCGGTGAGCAGGGTCAGCAGGCGACAGTACACGGCCGCCGGCTCCGGCTGCGACCGGTTGGCCGAAGTCGGCGCCAGGTCACTCACCAGCTGTGTCAGTGTCATGAACATGTCCTCCCGTGTGGCTGTCGGGTCGCCATGTTCTCCCGTAAACAAAAAGAGTGCGGTGTGGTAAGCCTCCAATGAGACGTGACGAAGGTCAGTCTGCTGCCCCGTCAGCAGCAAGAGAAGGTGGTGCGTGTCTGATCGGCTGATGAAGTCGTTGTCTTTGCCTGCCTGGGCTCGTATAAGATAAACCAGTTGAACAACCATATTTCTGGAATGGTAATGGTCAGTGCCACCAGAGCTCAGGCCATTCGGGCCCATCATGAGCAGCTTCAGGAATTCCTCCAGGTTGTTACCAGAATTGTTCCTTGCCACCAGGTTCATATGTTCCTCTGTGATTCCGGTACTGAAAGCAGTCACATCACCGTTTTCGCTGGTTATTTCTCGTTCGGAATTCAGAAGGATATACATCCACTTTGCGAGGCCGGCAGGAACATCGGATTTCGACCGACTACTCGTGAGTAAATACTGCAGCAACTCTTCCACGGACACATCACCGGTATGTCCCGGGATGTGCAAATTAGCCGGAACCTGCAAATCATGCACTCCCTGCTGCCCCACCAGTACGAGCAGTTCCAGCATGGGTAGCAAATCCGCAAAGAAACCAATCCGGTCGAATACTTCATTATCGTAGATGAACTTTAGAATATCCGGTACGGTCGCGGAATGTTGCTCAGGGGTTGGCCTCAAAACTTCCTTCTCGAACAGGGACTTCATAAGATGGAAAATGTGATCTGCAATGTCTGAGCGAGGGCGAGGACCTGCCGGGCCAACGGCCACTCTCAGTAGAGCCACCATCTGGGGTAGTAGCTCAGCGAACGGTCGGCCCTTGTCACGGCTGTCCTCCAGATGCAAGATGGCGGCGATCACTTCAGGTGTCAGCAGATCATTCGCACTCCCATCCGGCTGGAGGTCGCCGCGTATTACTGCTGTCGTCCCGAACGGCCTCGAAGTGCGCTGCTCTTCCAACTGCAGCAGAACCTGCAGCATCTGAATGATACGACTCCGTCGCATCACCTGCGGATTGCGGATCTGTTTTTGCAGCCGCAGGATTATATTTTGGAGCAGAGATGGGGCCGATCGAGCGGTTCCAGACCTCAGGACTGACAGAATTAGCTCAATGGTGTACCGCAGCGTGTCAGGACCGATCTGGCTGCCCTGTTGATCAAGAGTCAAGCGCAACACGTTGATAATTTGCGGGAGGTAATCACGAAGAGGTAGGTTCTCCTTTCTCTTGCGCTCCAGCTGCAGCAGGGCGGTGACAAAATTAGGTAACATCTCATGCTCAGGAGTCGAGACTACTGCGGCATCAGAAGTAACGGTGCCCTTCTCAACTCTTCCTGGCGGGAAAAGCATATTGAATAACTTGAGAAGATTTCGTTCTTGACCTCCCGTGTGGTTTGGACCATGTACTGTGAACCTGACCTGCCCAGTGCCGACTGGAGTTTGCCGCTGCTCCTCGAGACGTAGTAGCCGCTGCAAAAGCGGCAAGACGTCCGCCAACACATCAGGCCGCGGATCAGCCGTACCGTGCAGCCGCATCAGAATCTGCGGCACAAGGATATGATCCGGGTGGCTGGCTTCACGACCCAGCAATCTCGTCACCAATCGTATCACGTACGGCAAAACGTCTCCGCGCGGTTGCGGGGCTTGACGCAGCGTCCAAGTGATCGCCTGGATCAGCTTCGGCAACACTTCTAGCAATGGAGACTTCTGATCCTGCTGCAGTTGGACCAGCAGTGTCAACAGGTCTGGCTCAACGTCATTCGGTGGTGGGCCTAGCCGAAAATCCGACTCGCTGTGGTGACCATTCACTCCGCCGCCGAACACGAAGGTGCCATCAGAACCTCGCACCGGTTCGTGCGGCCCGGAGGGAACATTGAAGTTGGTAACAGTTTCTGGTTGTTTGCGGACGTGGACCGGCCCCAAAAAGTCGAACAGCCGGCTTATGTCGATGCGGTCGTTTCTATGGTCGATGGGACGATAGTTCACAACAGCTGTATGAGACTGGTCGAAGCCAGTGAAGTTGAACACCTCCACAGCCGGAGAGCCACCAACGCGACTGAACGGTCTTGCTTGTTGAGACGAGATCACAGAGCCAAGAGATGGAGCGGGCCAGTGAAATCCGTAGACGTTGGGATAGCTGGTATTTATCTGCACTGTTCCTGTCTGGCTGACTGAGGACGCTTCCTGTACGCTTTCAAAACGGGACAAAAGCCACCGTAATTGATCCAGATGATCGTCAGGCCGCACAGGATGACCTTCAATTTGCCTCATGACAAACTTAATCACCATGGGAAGAGTCACACCGGAGGGATTCACTGAAGCTTGCAGCGGATGAAACAGCCGCACAATCAGATGAACAAGTTCATTCGGATCAATTTGAGACTGGCTGTGGTCTTGCAAGAATATTACCAGCTTCCCAAGATCTTCACGAATGTATTGGTCATTCTCGGGCGTATTCAAAGAAAGGAGTAGATTCATGAAGCTGTTCAAGGACAAGACATTGGTGTCATCAGCCGAAGTTGTGAACATGCTAAGGATGTTCTGCAGGTCAAAATCCTTAGAGCCTTGCAGGTTGTCTCCATTGCCAACAATACTGATAATCATCTCCGTAATTGCAGTTTGTTGCTCATCAGAAATATTACTCCCCTTCATCAGTTGGGATAACATCAACTCCAAAAGGTATCGCGCATTCCCAAAGCTCTTTGGATCGTCCCTGAGAACTCCAGAAATGTTGAAGTAACTTGACGGTTGCGGGATTGTGCTTGTGCTGGTCAAAGCATGAAGAAGTAGTGGAAGCAGATCCCGAATACCGTCATTAGATTCTTCATCACCATCTACCACAGATATGTTGATATATCCAGGGGAAACTGCCTGGACATGTCTTCCCATTTGTGCTACAAGCAGCTCCAACATTTGCTGGATGACATTGAAGTTATTTCCATCTTCATTTGTCAAGACACCAGATATATTGAAAACCCCTGGTGAGTACGCCACCTCACTGGCGGTACTCATACGAGAACTGATCAATTCTAGAAGGTAACGAATGTCCGTAAAGTCATTCCGAGGCTCGTTCACAACGATTCCCGATATATTGAAGAATCCTGGCAAGTGTGGCTTGTTTTTTTCCGTTTCAAGCTGTGTCATTATCAACTCGATTTCACGCCGAATGTCATCGAAGTTGGTGCTCTCTTCATTTACCAAGACGCCAGAGATATTGAAATAGCCTGAGTTGTGCTGAGCCTCATCTGCTGTTTCCATTTCGGACATAAGTAATTCGAGAACGTCTCGTATGTCTCTGAAGTCATGTTGGCGCTCATTGGTCAGAATACCGGAAATGTTAAAGAATCCCGGCGATGTTGGTTTGTTCACACGCTCAATCCGAGACAAAATTTCTCGCAGAAGCACCTGCATGCCTTCCATACTGTTTCGATCGCTACTGGGAAGCACCGCAGAAATATTAAACATTGATGGTGGCTGCGGCTTAGTGCCTTCAGCCTCAATGCGGGTTAACAGTACATCAAGGACATGTTGAATTTCTACAAAGTTATTGTCATCGTTAGTCCCAATTACAGCCGAGATATTGAAGAAACCAGGCGTGCTAGGCTGAGTTCTTGTCTGATTCAAGATTAGCTGCAGGAGATCTTGGATGTCCTGGAGATTATCCGGATGGTTGTGAGGTAAGATTCCTGTGATATTGAAGAACTCCGATGAGCCGGGCACATTGTTCACGGCATCCATGCGAGATAACAATAGCTGCAATAGATATTGTATATCAGTGAAGTCTTTCTGGCCGTCATCCGCCACGAATGCCGAAATATTAAAACCCTGGAAGCCTGATGGGCGTTTGTGTAACTGTCTCTCCAACAGCATCAGTACCAATTTCATAATCTCACTGTTAGGCACTCGATCGCGTTCTGTTCCCATTGCAAGTTCCACCAATACGCTTCTTACCTCCGGTGTGTCGGTGGCGTCTGTCCGACTCAGGCGGTGCAGCAGCTCCACCAGCAATTGCCGCACTTCCGGGAGACCGGTAGTTGGCGCTTGACCAAGTTGCTGCACTAAGAGCACCATTAGCTCCCGAAACTTAGGAAATGAGATGTGCTGTGCATTCCTCAAGAGTTCAACCAACTCAGTGAGGAGACCCCGAACGTCAGGGGAGGAGGTGTCTCGCCTTTGGCCCAGCATTTGCAGTAGCCTCATCACCACTGCTATCAGCTCAGGCTCGGATCGGGAAGGCTGCTGACCTTCACTGGTGATAGTTACGTCCACCGTGTTTACGTCCGACGGGAATGGACCCTGGCCAAATAAACGGATCAGTATGTCCTGTAGCCCAACGAGGCCGGACATATCTCCTTGGTGCGACCTTTTCAGCAGTGTCACGACAAGCTTAAGGAGATCTCTATCCGACGTCTCTGCACCAATCAAGAACTCCATCAGGAATGGCACCACCGCCGGCATCGCGGCGTCGTCGGTCCGACTCAGTTGCTCTAGCAGCTTCACCAGCAACTGACGTACTTCTGGGACAGTGCGGACCGGAGTTCGACCAAGCTGTTGCACCAAGAACAAAATCAGCGGCCGGACGACAGTAGACACACCAACATCAACCTGATTCAGCCGCTGTATCACGTCCACGAGCATTTGCCGAACGTCCGGAGAAGAGGCGTCTCGGGTCTGGTGCAGCTTCCGTAGCAGACTCATCACCACTGCCATGAGTTCACCCTCGTGTTCGGATGGCCGCTGGCCACCATTTACAATTGTTATATCTGTGCCTGGTGAAAAATGGCCTTGGTCAAACAAACGGATGAGCATATCCTTCAGTGTCACCTCACCAGGGCCAGGCCTCTTTCCTATACCCCGTCTCTCTAGCAGCGCCAGGACAAGCTTCATGAGGTCGCTTTCTGACTTCTGCCCCGTATTTCCATCCATGGTGAATTGCAACAAAAAGTGCATCACTTCCGGCGTGGTAGTATCGTCGGTTAGACTCAGTTGCTGCAACAATTTCACCAGCAACTGGTGAACTTCCGGGGTGGCAGGGTCCGGAGTTTGATCAAGCTGTTGTATTAAGAATACTACCATCGGCCGGACACTTGCAGACGTGCTGATATCAACGTGATCCAGCCGATGAATTACGTCCAGGAGTATTTGTCGAACGGTGGGAGAGGATGTATCTCGAGTATGACCCAGCATCTGCAGCAGATCTATCAATACCGTCACCATCTCACCCTCAGATCCGACCGGCCGCTGATAGTCGCTTCCATCTGTCGCGTTTGTATTCGGCGAGTATGAACCTCGACCGAACAAACGGATCAACGTATCTTCCAATGTCATTCCATCGAGGTCCGGCCCATCTCCCTGACGCGGTCTTTCCAACAGCGCCAGAACAAGTCTGAAGAGGTCGATGTCTGATTTCCGCCCCATCTGAACATCCCCAAGGAACTCCACCAAAAACTGCATCGACTCCGGTGTGGTGCTGTCATCGGTCTGAACCATTTGCTGTAACAACTTCGCCAATAACTGACGTACTTCTGGGACAGTGCGAACCGGGGCTCGACCAAGCTGTTGCACCAAGAACAAAATCAGCGGCCGGACGACAGTAGACACACCAACATCAACCTGATTCAGCCGCTGTATCACGTCCACGAGCATTTGCCGAACGTCCGGAGAAGAGGCGTCTCGGGTCTGGTGCAGCTTCCGTAGCAGACTCATCACCACTGCCATGAGTTCACCCTCGTGTTCGGATGGCCGCTGGCCACCATTTACAATTGTTATATCTGTGCCTGGTGAAAAATGGCCTTGGTCAAACAAACGGATGAGCATATCCTTCAGTGTCACCTCACCAGGGCCAGGCCTCTTTCCTATACCCCGTCTCTCTAGCAGCGCCAGGACAAGCTTCATGAGGTCGCTTTCTGACTTCTGCCCCGTATTCCCATCCATGGTGAATTGCAACAAAAAGTGCATCACTTCCGGCGTGGTAGTATCGTCGGTTAGACTCAGTTGCTGCAACAATTTCACCAGCAACTGATGAACTTCCGGGGTGTCAGGGTCCGGATTTTGACTAAGCTGTTGTATTAAGAATACTACCATCGGCCGGACACTTGCAGACGTGCTGATATCAACGTGATCTAGTCGATGAATTAGGTTCAGGAGTGCTTGTCGAACGGCAGGAGAGGATGTATCTCGAGTATGACCCAGCATCTGCAGCAGATCTATCAATACCGTCACCACCTCACCTTCAGATTCGACCGGCCGCTGATAGTCGCTTCCATCTGTCGCGTTTGTATTCGGCGAGTATGAACCTCGACCGAACAAACGGATCAACGTATCTTCCAATGTCATTCCATCGAGGTCCGGCCCATCTCCCTGACGCGGTCTCTCCAACAGCGCCAGAACAAGTCTGAAGAGGTCGATGTCTGATTTCCGCCCCATCTGAACATCCCCAAGGAACTCCACCAAAAACTGTATCGACTCGGGTGTTGCGGTGTCATCGGTCAGAACCATTTTCCGTAACAGCTTCACGAGCAACTGACGCACTCCCGGAGTAACGGGACCTGGAGTTTGACGAAGCTGTTCCACGAAGAATACCATCAGTGGCTGAATCTGCGCAGACATGATAGATTCAACTTGATCCAGCCGTTGAGTCAAATCGAGGAGCATTTGTCGGACGTCAGGGGAGGCGGTGTCTTGGGCTTCGTTCAGTTTGTATAGCAACCTCATCACCACTGTTATCAGCTCACCTTGTGGTCCGGACGGGTGCCGACTGTCGCTGATAACCGTTACGTTCACACCCGCTGTGTCCGGCAAAAGAGAATGTCTACCGAGCAAACGGCGCAATAGATCGGCAAAATCCTTCCACGAGCTCATGTCTGGGTGCGTTGAGGGTTCGGTGGCAGACTCACCTATCGCATCGTTGTCGACGACCACAAGCCATTCATCAATAACGCGCACCAGTTCGTGGACCAATCTCTTCAATTCGTGTTTCGTCAATGAAACATTGCTTCCACCGGGCCGGCTGGCCTTCGCCGCCAATTTGAGTAGCTCTAAGTCGGAAGTGAAAGCCACCACTGGGTGCGTCGTGGGGCCCCAGAAGGGTTTCGTCATTTCCTTCAGCAATTGCGCGATGGCAGCAGCTATGTTGGCGGGCAACTCCGGGGTGTCGACGCCGTTGGAAAGTTTCTGCTCCAGCACCACCAGCGTAACACGTACCTGCCGCAGTTGACGAACCACGTCCGGATCAACCGAAGAACCGACATCAGCCAGGACGCGGGTGATGGCACCCAACTTTGCCGTTAGCTGTTCCATCGTAAGCGACGGAGGCGTTGTGGCTGCGGGGGTCGCCGTAGGCTGCGGAGGCGTTGAGTCATCACGGCTGAACAACCGCAAAATGTGATCCAACTCGTGGAGGACGCGACGGTCCCGAGTGGTATCAGTTAGCTTGGAGCGCATATCGGCCACTGTTTGCACGCGCAGCGTCTGCTCAACAATGGGCACGGGCGACCGGACCTCGCTCAGTTGTTGCCGGTCGACTTCACGCAGGAACTTGAAGATCGTCAGTCCATCGTCCGACACAGGTCGGTCGGCTGCCGTGAGTAGGACAAATTTTTCATCTGGGGGCGACAACGGGAGTTGTAGTAGCTCAGTCAGACGAGAAGATATCCACATAGCTGGAGCCAGTCACATCTGACATCACTCACAGGTTAAAACAGTTTCGAATCACCACCATGCGTTAAGAAAACTAATGTCCACTCATCATTCGCACAGTTTTCCAATGGAGAAGACGAATAAGAACTAACAAATATCTGGTTGCTGAATATATATAGCATTAATAAGCCATCATACACCATGCGGTTCAAAACTATTTTCATGCCGGGTACATCACAACAGATGTCACACCGCATCACCACTCACGGCAGTCGTAGACCGGGCAGCAGGTGAAGAAGGTCTGGACGCGACAGAGTGGTGGCTGTGGCCGGTTACGTGACCGACACACCTCGCGACGCTCTATCAGAGCGGGACTGGAGACGACGCGGCCGTGCCGGCAGCCGAGCACGCGGCGAGTACACCGGCCGTCGACCACGGCCGACATTGTCGCCCACACGTAGTCCTCCTGGACACACTCTGAAAGATACCCAACACGTTCTGGTCACACACAGGGCTCCGTGCTGCAACCGCAACCACGAAGCGACAAGAGTCCTTTGGGTGATGGATACAACGGTATTTGCTGCTTATCGAATATTCCGAGGCCTACTGCGAAGTTCTCAGATCTAATTACTTATACCAGTTTGAAGCACGACGGGCACTGAAATAGGTAATTTCTCAATACCTCATCCGTGCAACGTGTGGTTAAAGAAGTCCACATTTCCTAATAAACAGCACGATCAGAAGATTATCAATGCGGATGCTATTAAGTGACTACAGTGAAAGTAATACTGTTCCTGAATGAAACGCTTATACGATTCAGGACAGGCATAAACTAGCTGCGTATCTGGTGCGTTACCTTGGCCCGGACGCAGAGGGTTGGTTGGGTCCGTCACGCTCACAGACACGCTGGGTGGAGGCCCGTTCGGGTCATTGGGCGACACTGGAGGAGGAGTCTGCAGGTGGGGGAACGGTCCCATCACTCCGCCCAGAGGCGGTGCAAATGGCTTGAGCGTGGGCCACCCGAACTCATCGACGATCACACCACCGGTCGGCGGATCACCGGAGCCAGAGCCGGACTGGAAGCCGAAGAGTTCCTCAACCCAGTCCGGCAGCGTCGGGTTCTGGCTTCCAGTGGCGCTGGCTTCTCCCGGCACGTAGAAACTGCCGGCGCCGGAGCCATCGGACGAGTAGAAGGAGGTGATGTAGCGCAGCATGTACGGCATCGACTGGTGCGGCGACATCTGTTCAACCTTGAGCAGGAGCGCCTGGAGAGCGGCGAGGTCCGACTCGGAGACGGGCGCCGACAGCTGGCCGCGCCGCAGCAGTATGCGCACATGCTGCAGCAGCGCGTCCGCCGACGCCGTCGCCGGCAGTTGGCCGTCGTCGACATGTGTGAGCAGCAGCAGCAGCAGGCGGCGGATCACCGCCTGCCGGGCCGGCTCGTAGCCGACCAGCACGCGCAGCACCGCGCGCACCTCGTCCGGCACCCAGCCCGGCTGCAGTCGGTCCCGCAGCGACGCCACCAGCGCCAGCAGCTCGTCCATGCCGGGCACGCCGGGCAGCTCGGGCAGCTCGGGAAGCTCGGGGAAGTCCGGCGCCGCCGGCGACGCGCTGTCGCCCATCACGCGGAGGATGGCGCGCAGTTCGCGCGCCACGTCCCGCTCCGGCAGGGTGAGCGGCGGAGGTCGCTCCCCCAGCGCCTGCAGCAGATCACGCAGCGAGGCGGACGTCAGCCGCGGCTGCGCCACTGGCACCGGCGGCACGCGCGTGTCGTACAGCTCGGAGATGTTCACCCGCGTCAGGAACTGCTGCACGGCCGTATTGTTCGGCGGATGAACCCAGGCCGCAGACGACACCATAGTTGCCAGCTTTGCGCCTGCGAACGGGTATGCTGTTAATTTGAGGGAGTGGGCTGGGTTGACAAGGCCCTCGTACGCGTTGCACCGACTCCTTGATGAATACTCTAGTGCTGCAGTAGTACCACGACACCATCTTATTATTGCACCGTCGTGATTAATACCAATAATTCCATGGATGTAATGATGGAATTGGATTATTCTAAAATTGGGCGCCATAGGACTGATGCAGTTGATCGCTCCTGAACGCCTAAAACAAGGAAAACGTGTATATACATAAATATACGCATATGTACGTTTACCTTGTTTTAGCAGTTATATATATATATATATATATATATATATATATATATATATATATATATATATATATATATATATATATGCTGCATCATAAGTTCACTTCCGTGGCACACGTTATTTCTAATGGGGACAGGGGGTCGGGTTTAGCATCAGCTGTCTGAAAGTTACCAATTTACTGAACGCAACTCACTGTTATTGTTGTGTGCAATGCTTGCGAATTTCGATAATAATAACTTGCCACCATTTACACGATGGCAGGTTTATTCTTAAAGGCAAAAACTGGTGATATTTGGGACTTTTTATTGGGACTGACTAATGCTTAGTGACCCTAGTGTAAGCGAGGAGAAAAT
The DNA here is from genome assembly GCA_034440575.1 of Imbricaverruca yamaguchii. Classification (NCBI taxonomy): domain Eukaryota; kingdom Metazoa; phylum Arthropoda; class Thecostraca; family Neoverrucidae; genus Imbricaverruca; species Imbricaverruca yamaguchii. The sequence continues at coordinate 1,649,133 of JAOTOL010001580.1, read as the reverse complement.
CGGCTTCAGCAGCATCCAGAAATTATATGACCCCGGCCCGTTTAGGCCATTCAAAATTGCAATCACCTGAACTTTCAAACAAAAGCAGGCCAGTACAGGAAGCATGGCACTTCGGATGCTTCATAACCTTATGGTGGCGGAATACAGCGGAGTCGGTGACGGAACTGTCAATTCTTCATGGCCCAGATCCACGCCAGCCAAAGCCGAGGTGGCATACAAAGAAGTTACCCGTCTAACGTGGATACTACTTAAGACATCCGCCGAAGTTCTTAGAAACGAACCAGAGGAAGGACCTTTGAATTGGAATTTTGGTTGGGAGGGGAGAAAAATCACGTCCAACTCACCACCAGCCCCACCCCACCCCACCACCATGGGAATATCTACTCGGATTTCACACACGGGATTTTAGCCTCGACCACACATATATGATCGATGATACTTGTCAGTCATGACCACAGATATAGGAAAAACTTGGACTTACTATTATCAAATCAGAAATACGATGTGAGGAAGGAAAACTGATAACACTTGAAGTCCATCACTGAACATCGTGCATTTCAGATCATTTTTTATGTTGAGGAGTATCTGGTAAGGGGGAATGCTTAGGTGAATACAGATAAATATGCAACCTGACATGATAAAAAGGACCTGCACCAGACAGGTGGCGGAGGTTAAAAAATGTCCATGTGCCAGAAGTATTCTTAAGTGTAAGGGAAAAGCGAAGCATCTCTCGCCAAGAGGGATGTGCTAAATAGCTGACTTCAGTTGTGCGATCAGAGGACAGCGCCCTCTAAGCACACCACCGAAGGCAGCTATGCACAGGGTGGCAGGTGAAGATGCTACATATCCCCCCCCAGAAGCTGACGCGTGTACCAGCATGTTAATGGCACCGGACGCAATTCGGAGGCTCACGGCAGTCGAAGACCGGGCAGCAGGTGAAGAAGCTGTCCATCATGCAGGCGGCGTTGGTGGCACCCGAGACGCCGGCGACGCAGCGCTCCGTGCGGTCTGGCACTGGCTGCACCAGCCGGCCACGCAGGCATCCCAGGACGCGCCGCACGCACGAGCCGCCCCGCAGCGGAGCGGGCCGCTCCATCCACACGTCACCGTGTGTGTGCCGTTCTCCGGCGGCGTCCAGACAGCCTGCGGCGGGCCAGCCGGTCAGGACACCGGACTGCTGCCGCGCTGGTGGCAGAGTGCGAGGAGAGCGAACACAGGCTGGTGCGACACCACCGCCTGCACTGGATGCGAGCGGAAATGGTCGCCGCCCCACGAAGTGTGTGAACGGGCAAGCAGCAGCGGAAACGCAAAGAAGCTTAGTGATTCACTACATTCACTACATCCTACAGCTACGGGACCTGTTGTCTTATTCTTTGGGCTTTGGGCACCTAAACTGGATCAGTTAAGCATTAATATCGAGATGAGGACCATCTTCAGCAACGGTGTGTCTGGTGGTGCGCATCAAGCAAGATGAAGACCTCACGAGGTGTCACATAATCACACACTACTCTCACTAAAAGTCGGCCACCGAGTGACATGTCTCGCTTCGTGCCTCGCTGCACCTGTTTCGGCGTGGGCGGCAGACATACCTGGCAGCGGGCGAGCCCGAACGCCGTCAGTGCAGTTGCCTGCCGCTTGCCTAGTGGGCGTCACCTGGTCATCGGCAGCCGACGGCTCAGCGGCCACCACCCGCCTGCGGGTCACCACTCGCCAGTCGGCCGCGGCCGCAGCCGCCGTCAGGCCCAGCAGCGCCAGCAGCCACAGGTGCGGCGCCATGGTGGGCGGAGCGGCGGTATGCCGGTTGCCGCTGCCGCCGGCCGTTATAAGGGCGCGCGCCGCTGACGCCGCCGCCGCCCCCTGGCCGGCCGTGTAACCGGCGGCAGGCGCGGCCGGCACGTTCCGGCAGATGGCGAGCCGCCGTCAGCGCCGGTCCGGCACGTCCAAACAACCGGCCGCGCCGTCAGAGTCGCGTGTATTGATGACTGGCGGCCACGCAGGCAGCTCGGCGGCGAGCTGGCGCCGCCCGGTCACTGACCGGTCACGAGGCACATCACGGACGCCCGGTCAGTGACCAGACACGGAGCACATCACGGACGTCCGGTCACTGACCGGCCACGGAGCACATCACCAACGCCTGGTCAGTTACCGGACACGGAGCACATCACGGACGCTCGGTCAGTGACCAGACACGGAGCACATCATGGACGCCCTGTCAGTGACCGGACACGGAGCACATCATGGACGCTATGCCAGTGGCCGGCTACGGAGCACTCCTCGCATTGGTACGCCCCTGCCGCCGATCGCGGACGACCGTCGCAAACGACGACCGACGATCGTACGGCTGGGGTCGTGACCTAATATCACATCCCCTATTGGGTTGGCATTGGTTGTACACTACATACCACAGGGCAAAGACCCGAGCCCGCAGAGCATTCCCACGCGGCCTGCGACCTTAGAATTCCTTCGTTGACTGGGCATAAGCGATGGAATTGGCTGGTGCGGCAACCCGAGGAGCAATGGCCAACGCCGAAAACTATGCTGAGAACGTTGGGTTAGGGTCATATAGGCTCAAGAACCCAGCGCCAGATATTTACGCTGTTCAACCAATTTGCAGTACTTCCCACTGTTCCAATCGTCACGGTACTTCCCACTGTCGCACCAGTCCTCACACACGCTGGTGGCCACGACGTATTAGCGTGACAATATAGCAAATATAGACAAACATAGGAGTGACTTCTTAGCGTATTATTAGCGTGCAACGAGACAAACGGTGAACTTGAAAATAAGCATGCAAACATGTACACTAATCGACGAGCTTGGTAACGAGTCGCAAGTGACCGCGAATGTACAGCCAATTCTAGGGCATTTCGCGCGGTGGATTCAACACATGACGACCATGTCTCACTTCTCCCTAATACTGACAACACAATCAGAAAACAGTCCATTTTATATCCCCACAATTTAGCGACCTCCACCCCCTACCCCACAACACCACACTACGAAAGGACTAGTGCTCTCCAACCATAATCATGACACAATATAGCCAATCTTGCCACTGCTGATAGCGACACCATCGGAACTAGCATTCTCCGCCCTTGATCACAACACTACAGACAACTCGATCCTCCTTATCACTGACTGCAATGCGAAAGCTCCGTCTTCTCCGATGATAACCATTCGTCCCACCATATCGACATCACTCCGAGCCGTAGTCTATACACAAATACACATCGCACTTACTCGCCTGCGGTGGTAACCGAGACACCAAGATACACCACCGACTCTAGTCCATGCTGACAATGACTCGGGCCGTGACGAACACCCAGCAGAGGCGGCAGCACTGCCAACGCTACCGCGGTCATGGTGACGTCCAGTTCTGTCCACCCAGCTGGGCTCATTCGTGAGATTGAGGGGAACAGTTCCTGCGCTACCCCATCATATCTACTGCGGCTAGTTCTCTGCGAAAGGCACAAGAGCGGGAAGCACTATGAGCACATTTCGCGCTCCTGACTAACGACTACATCGCATACACCGGTGATTGGTATGGTTCAGTACAATTTGACGAACAGATAATGGCAGCGGAATGTGAGCAGACGACATCGATGCCGGCTTGTAGTGGATCAGATCTGCGCCTTTTTCAATGGGTCAAAGCGTACACGTTGAGTAACGGAAGTAATGCTGTTGCATTAACCAGATACTGTACGTGCTACTTCTATCCAGCGTACATATAGGTAATATGTACGTTAGCAGTATGTAGCCAAGTACACCGGGTAATGCAGCTGATGGCCCCATAACACCACGTGTGCACCTTCACCTTCTCCCAAATACAGGAGGAAAACTGAGCAGACCTGAACTGATAGTATCTGTATGTGCTCCCTGGATCACACACTTAACCGAGCCAGACTCCATCTCAAGCTCAGGCTGCCTCTGTCTGGTCTGGAAACACCAACCCACACACACACACCACCTACCAGCCACATCGACGTCGCCGCTCACCGCCACACAACACACACATTGACACGAGCCGAGCCGGCCGCGCCCCGGTTCCTCGACCGCGGCCCGCCCCTGCCGGGGTTTAGGGCCGCGGCGTCATCCTGCACGGAGTCACGGTCGGCCAGCGCAGGTCACCGGCCCTTCACGGCGGACTCAGCGGCCGGCCGCTGCCAACTGGCTGCAGCCGGCCGCCGGCAGTCCGCCGACCTAGCCTCAGCAGCCGGTCACGGTCGGGTCACGACCCGACCTCTTGGTGATGTTGAGCTTGACCACCTCCTCGGCGCAGGTCGGGTGGATGCCCACGGCTTGGTGCAGACTTGCCATGGTCAAGCCGCACCTGTCGACGCAAACGAGCCACGTGACGGCCGACTGATTTTCGGAGCCAGGCGATTATCACAGCCGGGATAAAAGATGCAACGAACACCCACAAACACAAGAGTGCATTTCTACCACTGGATTCGACGCCAATCCGCAGCCTGTAGAGGCGTTACGGCATCGGATTGTACCGTGAACACCATTAACCTTAAGTTGGTAGCACGTGTCAAACTATATGATTACACAGATTGATGAAAAAGCATACTAAATACGTTAGGAAAATGACTAGCCAAGTCCAACGCGACACATCTTCAAATTGGACCTCATCACCAATAACATCATCGCCACACTCACTCCTCGCATCTCAATAATGTGTTAGCCCGGGTAGGTATTCACATGGCCGTAGGTCCATTGTCTAGTCACCACCGCCACCAGCACAGCCCGTACCTGACGGCCACGGCGAACCCCTGCATCACCTCGCCGGCGTGAGGCCCCATAAAGTGCAACCCCACCACCTTCTGCGGCGCATCCCGCTCGCACACCGCCTTGATGTAGCAGGAGGAGCAGTCGCGACCCGGCAAGGAAAATTCCAGGGGACGGTAGAACGCGTGGTAGACCTGCGGTGGAACGTAGTAGAGTGAAGTAGCGGCAGATACAGTCACAATGGCATAGCTAGCTTTAAAAGGTGGTATAACGCGTGGTGTAATTTCAGTGACGTTGCATGACAACCTTCGGGATTGTAAAATCCCAATAAATAACGCCTGTGCTATTGCTGCTATGCTTTGGCTACATCTGTGCACATTGAGGTAATGCTGTGGTTCAGCGTACACTAAGGCCGTTATTCGGCTCTCTGGTGCCAGAATTCACGGTGGAAGGCCTGTGCTATTAGGAACCATCAAAATCGAGCCAGCTAACGTGCAAATCAGGACTTCACCGGTTCAGTAACACGAGTAGGTACGATAGCCAAACACCCTAAGAACGCAGAAGGCGCGAGCTTCGCCAGCCGAATCCCAGCACAGCGGCTACCTCGACGCTGGAGTCGCCCAGCTGCTGGCGAGCCTGCTCCTCGCTCAGGCCGACACAACTGTACTCGTGCGGCGTGAACACGGTGGTCGGGATATTGGCGTAGTCCATGTGCTGGTTCAAGCCTCCATACAGCCGGCCGGCCAGCAGTCGGCCCGCGTGAATCGCCACCGGCGTCAGCTCCGGCACACCCTGGGTCACGGGTCAGACGGGTCAGACTGTGGTGTAGGCTTCGTGACGGGTCAGACGAGTCAGCTGTGGTGTAATCTTCGTCACGGGTCAGACGAGTCAGCTGTGGTGTAATCTGGCCCACGGGTCAGACGAGTCAGCTGTGGTGGAGGCTGAGTCACAGATCAGATGGGTCAGCTGCGGTGTAGTATGGGTCAAACGGGTCAGTTGTGGTGTAGTCTGGGTCACGGATAATGCTAATTCAATAATTTAGATAATGCTCATCTTGAAAAATCCAACTTTTTGGAGGCACCTAAATACATTGAAAGAAACAGCACTCTCCAGCAGAAACAATGAGTGCTGTTTCGGACCGTAATTCGCCCGCAAAAAAAAGGATACACCAGTGTGCTACGATGCTTGAAGCGCATTACTGAAACCGGCCAATTGGGTATATATTCGCTCGAATTGTGTTTGTTATATTAATACACGATTGAATCTCATAGTCTTCAAATTTGTCAGCTCGATCAAATTGTACTCGTTCGGGTAAGATCTATAAAGCCCATTCGCTCAAATAACACCTGTTGAAATGGACTTCACACAGCGGTGGTACACCTTAGCCCGTAGATCACACGAGAATACATATTATATCATGCTATGTGTGACAGTAGTCATAGCAGTCCAAACTATACAAACCTCAATCAGGACTTGGAACTGATCGACCTCTATCTCACCAGCCAGTCAAGTATTGGACACCAACACTACTATCAGCACTTAATTCAATCACACAAACTATGGTCAGTGGTCACAAAATACAAGCAATCGGGTTCCGGTTTTTAGCGTGCGAAGGGCGCTGAAATTCTGCCTATCCACCGAATGGCTGACTTGTCATGGAGGACAACTGGTACAGTTTAGACATTCAACGGCCCAATATTTATCAGCGCAAGCAGAGCGCGACTCGCAACCAACGGCACTCGCCATAACTTTATAAGGATAAATACAGTGCGTCGCGCAGCCACCAACACGCACTGCAACTTCATCAGCACAAACGCAGCGCGTCGCGCAACCACTGACGTGCACGACGTCGCCGATGGCGTAGATGTTGTCGACGGAAGTGCGGTCGCCGTTGGTGACGACCATGCCGGAGCGCTGGTGCACTTGCACGCCGACCCGGTCCAGACCGAGCCGTCGCGTGTCCGGGTCACGGCCCACGGCCACCAGCACAGTGTCATACACCTCCGGCTCCTGAGCGGCACGCCGGCGTTCGGTTACCCTGCTGGACTTCCTGATTCAGGTAATTTGGTCGGCGTGCATATGGTTCCATCACGACAGAATAGTGAAAACACTTGCTAAATTTCTGTTTATAACAACAGAAAATGCGTCCTGTTACAATTCGGAGTTCCCAATTCTGCTGAAAAAGGACAGGAAGCCTATGTTTGCCACTACTGCACCAGCCTTCACTCATAGTTTGGTCACCGACCCGACCTACAATTCGGCCACGGACCGCATCCGAACGTCAGTAACCCGACAAAACCGCGAGCCCCCACCTCCCTCCCCCCCACCGACACGATACGACCCACAGCGGCAATACCACCAGACCGGCCGCTAGGCGGGTCATTGTGTAGTGTCGCAAACACTGACCTCCGGGAATGGTATGGGGATGGGAGTAACGCCCAATGAAGAGACAAAGATGCGTCAGAATCTTGGTTCCATGCCAGCAATCGACTGAGTGAATTTCGGACTCGATGCGACCTGGAACGTCGCATGAAACATTCGGTCCGTGGCTCGTCAAATACAGTTGATATACAACGGTCCAATGTCAGAAGCAAAAGGTGCCATCAGGCTTGGTCCCGTGCCAGGGAATCAAAAATACATTTTCCGAAGAAGAAGAATCTTGGGTCATCCTAAGAAGCATCCATATTTGCCGTAGATCGCAAAGTACTCATACCACACACCTTCTGAGAAGAGCAAGGACTTGAGGATGTCTCAGCTAGTGATCCTCACCGGCTGCTGGTCTCCTACTGGTGATAGGGTCACTTTAATCCTGCCATCTGACGTCCTCTCCAGCCGCTGAGGCTCAGCACCGCGGATCACCCGGGTGCCCAGGCTCTCCATACCGGACACCACCAGACCTGGCGACGGTGATGTGACCTGTCAGTACACAGGATCCAGATCTCCACAGCAAACACCAGCAGATCTGACAACAGTGACGTCACCTGTCAGTACACAGGATCCAGATCTCCACACCAGACACCAGCAGATCTGACAATAGTGACGTCATCTGTCAGTACACAGGATCCAGATCTCCACACCAGACACCAGCGGATCTGACAATAATGACGTCATCTGCCAGTACACAGGATCCCCACCTCTGCACCAGACACCAGCAGATCTGACAACAGTGACGTCACCTGTCAGTACACAGGATCCGATCTCCACACCGCACAACAGCAGATATGACAATAGTGACGTCATCTGTCAGTACACAGGATCCCGACCTCCGCACCAGACACCAGCAGATTTGACAACTGTGACGTCATCTGTCAGTACACAGGATCCAGATCTCCACACCAGACACCAGCAGATCTGACAACAGTGACGTCATCTGTCGGTACACAGGATCCCGATCTCTGCACCAGACACCAGCAGATCTGACAACAGTGACGTCATCTGTCAGTACACAGGATCCCGATCTCTGCACCAGACACCAGCAGATCTGACAACAGTGACGCCACTTGTCAGCACACAAGAGTCGGCTGGTTATTGGAGTTTAGGGGCACATCGACTTGCACACATGAGTCCCAATTGTTCAAATCTGACGACAATGGTCTCACCTTTCAGCACACGGTCCTTTCATCCCAGACACTCAGACCCGGCAACAGTTACTTAACACTGACAGGCCTCCTGAGTACCTTGACACCCTATGCATATGATGGGCGGCTCTAGGTATTTTGTTCATGAGGGGACACTTGTCTAGAGGAATTTTCCAGAGGGGCGCCACTGCCTGAGTATTATTTTGAAGCACTGGGGAGGGGGTACACTCGAGCGCTATACAGATGTGCCTTTCCATCCGGAGCGGCGCCTTTTCTACTCAAGGGGGTCAGCTCGAAATCGTTGAGTGAGGGGAGGCACATTCCTCCAGTTACCACCATGGATCAAATAGTGATATACAATGAGCCATAGCAGAATGCAATGTGGCACTGCCAGTTCAGATTAGGGGTGGGGTGGGGGGTGAGAACGCGTGTTGCGTAAACCGGGTACAAACATTTTTGGCAGAACGAGACCTGTGTTTTAGCTGCTCTGATCAAATCCACGGTTTGGTGCCCTGCACCTATAGGCTTGTGTGCGCTTTGGGAGATTCTGAGTGTTTGCTTCAGCAGTACATCCACATGTAGAGTATCAGGAGATCGCACTCTGGTGAAAAAACGCATACCTACCTTAGGCTCCTCCTGCGCTGCACACGTGTTTGCTCTACCGATCGGAGAGATTGTCCTACGAGATAGTGAACCTAAATTGTCAGTGGCCTACATCAAGTGTACATTGGTTAATCGGAACATACTTGGCAGGGGCAAGCGAATGATGAATGGAGGATTTCGAGATGTAGCGTTAGGCAGCTGCCAATGGACAACAGGAAGATCAATGCTGGCTCCTAGACGAGCAGTTGCGTACCCCGACTATCCTTGATATTTTGTCCTCCCCCAACAAAAAAAAATGCTGTCACTGCTGGCTTTGGTTGGAAGAAAACAACATAGTGATTATTGTACTTGAATGGGATGTCATTTCAGCACATCGCTATTATATGAGTCATGAACAACATCGCCATAATCATCATTGTCACTTTCTTCATCGTCATAATTATCACCATCGACAGCAAGGCACGATTCGGGATGTGTTCAACGACTAAAGGCGGACCATCGCATGGTAGCGTCAATCTGGGGCTTCTGTGACGCTGGTCATGGTAACATTTCCTGCTGTGTGCTCAGCTTCAAGAAAGAACGCATATACATCTTTAGATCTTAAAGCTGAATGGAGCCTCGAAAACTATCTTCTTGCTATGCGGGAAGTGGTGGTCCATATTAGTAGAATAGCTTACAAACATTGAATATATCAATAGAAGATAAATATCTTCTATTCGCATGGCAGATTGTAACCTACCGAGCGGGAACCTAGTCACAAACCGTGTCGCTAAAACAGCAGGCGAGGCTGTTTCGTAGGTGTTTCGTCGCCACTGTGACTCATGCTTTGCGGTACAAAGTTAGATATAAATGCATAAGAGCAGTTATAATCACATTTTTCAATGAATTCAAGATTGACGTTACCACGTGGCTTTGCACCTGTAGCCTTCTTCTCTCTCTAACTCATATATAATCTTTAACATGTCTTGTTTCACTGCAATTGGTTTGAGTAATTATAATATACAATTGGGTGACAATTGATATACTGGATTGATGTTGACACGCCATCCGAATAAAGTCAGAATTTGAGGTTACCTCCTGCCATCTATGCCGGCAAAGTAGGACGAACACATTTTTCCCGGTAAAATTCGATGACCCACTTTGGGACTCCATCCATTAGGAGCATTGGGATATAAGGGAGATAATTTTGTTGATACGAATTATATTAGGATACAACGCCATGAAAAACATTTTGTTCTTCCAAGATGTTCACCTGAATCACCAGCCACATCTTTAGCATTTAATACCAAACTAAGTCGAGGTGAAATTTGTGAACATACAAACTGTGAAAAGCAAAAAGGTGCATTACTGTGCTGGCTCGTGTCAATTACAAAATAGTTCATTTTAAAAATCGAACAATTTGTCACTGAAACGTCCCAACATTATAAATGTAATCATGGGACTATAAAATCAACAAAGTTTGAAAACGTTGATCGCTCCAGCATAAAACCATTAGTCAGACCGCACTGGAAATAATAAATTCCAGATCCCAGCTGTAGATTATCCATGTAACCATATTTCATTTAAAAGTTAAGTACGGTATGTTAATTTCGGGAAGTGCACCGATCATTTTGTATTAATATAATTCCATTAATCAATTAATTTGATCGGAATGGACTTACAGACACAACATTGATGGACAGAGCACAAATCCTGTACGATTTCGCCTCCGATTACCTACCGGAAACCCACAGAAGCAGAGGGTCTGGCACTTCTCATCTACCAGCCAAGTAAGAAAAAGGCGAAAACAAGGAGCGGAGCAGATCTAAACAAATAAGCAACATTTGCTGGCTCGACTGCTTGCACGCACCAATTCCCCCTCAACCGGTGCCGTGAATGGATGCACAGCTGGCAATGGTTGCTAATTAAGAAAAAGAAAAGAAAATCCGACTAACTTTGATTTTAGACAATTCAACGAGATCAAAGGACATCAGAAACTTCATACCAGAGGGATTCATGTTTTTTCGGCTGAAAATACGACATTGATTGATTGATCGATTATTTGTGCTTAGGGGCGCATCAACTGCTACTGGCTATGTAGCGTCCAGAAAATACAACATTACTTTGGGACTTAGCAACTATGATATATGCATGAATATAAACATCCATAACCTGCACACACAAAAGTAGAACTGAAAAGCGATACACAAATCGAATAAATATCAGGGGCATTCTGGCGACAGCGTGAGATTAGAGTACACTTTTTCATGTGGAGACTAACAGACTAGTACGGCATTTTCTTCAGTTTTGCATGCTAAATGGAGGAAGTCAACTAAATTCCTGCCCCTTCCGCTGTTCGCTCCAAGTGTTCAGTGGTTGTACTGAAAGACACCAAGGCTTCGTGGTCAGAGCAATTGTCACTTGTGCAATTGTGAGCAAGCTACATATGATGATGATTGGGGTTTATGGGCGCATCGACCAGAGTAGGTCATTTAGCGCCCACACGAAGCTGCAGTTGCCCTTGCGCAATATCTGCAACCACTTTTTTCCGGGAGCTGACATCCTGCACATCGAGGAAATATCGTTCCTGTGCGCGTTCGTCTGACCCACTTGCTGCTAAAATTAGCAAATGACATTAGCACATCTGCATAACTACCTTCTCTTCGGATGCACCACGAGAGCCAATACCGATTTGGGTGAATGACGAGGAAAAAAGTTGTCAAGTCTATATAACCCTTGTCATGAGGAAAAACGTTGTCAGTCCTTATCAACCTTGGCCAGACATACGTGTATGTGTGCGAGCTTAGATACACATGTCTGTCAGCGCGAATATGTGCTTGTGTACGAATATGCAGTGCTTCAGGGGTCTGTTTGCGCCATTGAGAACGTTGTACACCTTCGCAGTGTTGTGCTGCATAGCCAATAGAAGCACGGCTGCGCTTATGAAGCCAGCTCAGCCTGCAGTGTCTGACAACGAACCCAACCCGGCGGATAACATAGTCTCGGTGACAGCCTTCACTGCCAATGAGGCGAACGCCAGTGACAGGAGCCATCTCCGGAACATCTCAGCCGCCGTGAATTACAACAAAACGGCCGGACCTGACGTGCACGACCTCCGGCCGGCCGCACACACCTACCAACCGACTAGGCCGCACCCGCGCCGGCGCCGAAACTCTCGACCGCCGCCGCGCCCCGTCAAGACAACGCTCAAGCTGTGGCCCAACGGCGTCATCCCGTACACCATCTCGTCCAACTACAGCGTCAGCGAGCGCGCCATCATCAGCAGCGTGATCCGGCTGTTCGGCGCCGCCACGTGCCTGAGGCTGGTGCGGCGCTCCACGCAGCGCGACTACGTGGCCATCGGTCCGGGGGGCCGCTGCAGCGGCCGGGTGGGCAGGAGCGGCGGACGCCAGCCGCTTAGCATGCCGCCTTGGTGCCTCAGCTTCGGCAACGTGGCGCACGAGCTGATGCACGCCGCTGGCTTCTGGCACGAACACCAGCGGCCCGACCGCGACCGCTTTGTCACCGTCATGTGGAACAACATCAAGCCGCGCTACCGCAACGCCGACTATGGCAAGAAGATGTGGAGTGACATGGGCGAGGGTAGCCGGCTGGGGCCGTACGACTACAACTCGATTCTGCACTATTCGTCGAAGGGCTCGGCAATAGATTCTAACCGGCCGTCGATGGTGGCCAAGCGGGCTGGAGTGACGCTGGGCGGCAGAGGCAACCTCACAGAGACGGACATATGGAAAGTGAACGTCCAGTACCACTGTATGGAGAAAGAGGTTCCCAGCCACAAGAGAGCGGCGCCGCCCTCCAGGAGAGTGACCATCTCGATAGAGGACCTGCGGCGACTGAGAGATGGCAGGCGGGTATTCCGACTGCACGGGTAAAGATCGGAAATACATATCAAATGTCAAGTTGAGATGTGCCAGGCGACGACATCTGGTGGTCGAGTAAGGATGCTCCGAGTTCTACATGCATAGAATGCTAATCATTTTACCTTCACGCATCAACACGTCACAAAACTTGTTCACTCAATGCCAGCCGGATGATGGTCGAATAACTTTGGGATCGGAATAAATAATTGAGATTTGTATGAACAGATACTGGATGGTGAATAACTTATAATTCAGGGGATTGGCACAGTTTTCTATCTCTGCAAAGCGACTCAAGTGCCTTCAATGTTCTGCCGAACACTTCCAGAAGCATAACTTAACATGGAGGCTCATGCAGCAAACAATCCATTGCGTTTCGAATTCATCAGCTTTGGCATAGTTGGGCATTTCCTATATATTCCTGAGGCTCCAGCCCTAACGAAGGGTGCCGCCACAAAATCCCACAGTACCCAGCAGGAACATAGCAGGAACAAATAGCACTGCCTGACCTGATGACAAAATGAGTGGAGAAGGATAGGAGGCAGAGAGGTGGATAAATATCCTAAGCTTGAACCTAACAACTGTACAAAGTCCGAACACATTACTTTCGCTAGACCTGTACCTATCACATTAACAGTGTGTACCTACCATCGGTTCACAGTCCGTATCTACCATCTGTACCGAGTGTGCACCAACCGTTTGCACCGAGCTGAGCCCACACCTGCCATCTGCTGGTCGAAGCCGCGCAGCGGTATGGACCTGATCAGGACCGAGGTGTCGAAACCGAGCCCGCTCAGGAAGCCGGCACACTCCAGGCTGACGTAGCTGCCGCCCACGCAGAGAGTGCGGCCGGGCGGCTCCTCCAGCCGGAACAGGTCGTCACTGGTGATGGCCAGCTCGGCTCCGGGCAGGTCGGGGTACCTGGTGACACAGGATAGGTCAGGGTACCTGGCGACACAGCAGGTCGAGGTATCTGGCGACACAGCGGGACAATTCAGGGTACCTGGTACACAGTAGGAGAGGTCAGGATACGGGGCGACACAGCGAGACAAGTCAGGTTACCTAGTGACAGTGGGACAGGTCAGGGTACCTGGCGAGAGACCAGCACAGGTCAGGGTTCCTGGCCACACAGCGACCTGCCGGCCACTAGCTTGATACTGCATATTACCTTTGCATATATGGTAATAACCACTGGCGAATTGCCAACGCACAGTGTCGTACTAGCTAAGGACCTTTGCTGAAAGGAAATGCCAAAAATAGAGACATTGCTGACAAAGCAGGATGCGACCAGTAGTGACATTTTGTCAAATTCATCAGAGTATCAGGCGATCTAGCCTTGGTGAAAAAGCCGGGTCGACCGA